>VXAA01004147.1:600867-710035 GCA_013399115.1 Anseranas semipalmata | reverse complement strand
CGCCGCTCCCGGACCCTCTCCCGCGCCTGGAACGGGGCAGCCCGGGCGGCGGCGGCGGCGGCGGCAGCGGGGCGCGGGGAGCGGAGAGCGGCAGCGCCTCAGCTCTCCAGGAAATTCAAGGCTGTCCCCAGGCTGACATTTTCAGCAGGGCACCGTCGGTCCTTCGCGAGCTGTAAGCTCGTCGTTCCGGGGTGGTTTCTATTCTCTGCATACGGTTATCACCACTGTCCGGAAGGTCCTCTGGTATTTTAGCTTAAAGACTCCGGGTCGTGTTACCTCCGCGGTGCCCGTGCTTATCGCTGTCGCTGCACGCTGGCAGGTAGGGGGAGGAAGGCAGCCCCCCTGCAAGCCCACCAGCCCGCAGGCAGCGCAGGTCAGTGAGCCGCAGGCACTGGCAAGAAAAGGATCCGCGCTGGAGCCGGGGGAAGGCTGGGGGGGCTCGGACTTCTGCAAACACCTGCCTGTGTTCTGGGCGTCCTGCTCACACGCCGCTTCGACGAGCTGTGAATATGCCCTGCTTATTTCTGCAAACCTATTTATGCAAGCCGGTGTCTAGCTGCGTTTTCATATGTTAATTCTGAGCGGTGGTGGAGGCTTTAATAACAGGTATCTGTGTAAAATAATACAAAAGTTCCCACTGAACTTCTCCAGATAGAAATGAATTCAGACTTTATTTTTTATTTTAATGCAAACGTTTCCAAAGGTAAAAGGGCTGACATTAAGCACATTAGTTTTGAGAATGACAATGCAGGCGTATATAATGCAGATAAATAGATTGAGGTGCTACCCATAGCAGACAGCATCAGTCTAAAAATCCCTAGGGATTCTTAATCTAGATTTATTCTCTTTCAGTCCCAATCGCATGATCTTGTAAAAACGTTTAAAGTGAATGCAAATACGAGTTTCTTAAAATAAAAGACTAACTCTGGAGTTCTTTTTTTTCCTTTCTTACCCATCAATGCAAGAAATGATGCACTCAGGATATTCAGCTGATAACACAAATTTCAGCCAAAGCTGATTTGTTTTGCAATCTTTAACGTAATTTAGGAGAATACGGGAGAATTGTCTCTACGTTTGTCTCAGAATTTGAGAAGGAGTCAGGCTTTTCTTCGCGTGTGAAAGTGTACATGTTCCGGACACACAGACACGCACAAACGCACAGACGCACGCACACACACTCGCTTCTGAACCCTGGAGCTATCAAACATGTTTAGTGACTGAGTGAGATGCTGTCTACGGAGGGGTTGTTGATGTAGGAGCCAAATTAGTGTTAATTTCAAACAGGCGGCTAATTCCTCCACAGAACCTCAGCACTTTCAAAGTGCTTTGCTGAGTTTCATATTTAATTACTTGCCATGGAAAATATATCCATTTCCCACGTAGAAAGGTTAGCTAATTAATTTTCTTTCTTTCTTTCTTTCTTTCTTTCTTTCTTTCTTTCTTTCTTTCTTTCTTTCTTTCTTTCTTTCTTTCTTTCTTTCTTTCTTTCTTTCTTTCTTTCTTTCCTTTTCTTTCTTTCCTTTTCTTTCTTTCTTTCCTTTTCTTTCTTTCCTTTTCTTTCTTTTCTTTCTTTTCTTTCTTTTCTTTCTTTTCTTTCTCTCTCTCCCTTCCTGCTCTCCTTCTCTCCCCTTCCTCCCCTCTCTTTCACCCTCTCACTTTCTCTCTCCTTCTCCCTCTCCAAGCATCCTGGAACACCTTTCAACTTCAAGGTTTTTGCACCAATATAAACCAGATCCAGAACAGACTCCCTTCCCCCTTCCTCAGATCTGAACTTAAAACATATATCATAGATCAGTTTTCATCCAGCGAATTTAGGCATAGTCCTCGACCTGTATTTTCAAAGAGATTCTGGGCTGGAGTCTGCAATATTTAATCCAGTCAGCTATTAAATGTCCTCCGGCTTGAATCAAGAATTTAAGCAGGCATCTGTGCTGAGGATAATGACAGTTAAAGCGGTTTGGAGTGTAGCGTGTGTGGCGGAGAGGGGGGAACGGACAGAAGGACAACGATTATGTCTTTGATTTTGAAAATTCCTGCATTTTAGGAGTTCTGCCGGAGTATTAGTGGGGGAGAACATGAAAGGAACCCCTTTGCTCAAAGGCACGCTTTTAACGGGGAAAAATAGTGCTATTAATACCTGACAGCGCCTGATCCTCTCCTTTCTTCTGCCTGCGCAGCAGTAACGCGACACCCGCCCCTCGGTGCCGGCCGGGCCCGCTGCGGGCAGCCCGCTCCCCGCGGGGCACCCGGCTCCGGCGGCGGGGGGGCTCCCCGGACCCTGCCCGCCCCGAGGGTCCCCAGGGGCCGCAGCAGGAGGCAGCCCCCGCCCTGCCCCTCCCCGGGGCCGCTCCCGGAGTCCTGGGGGCGGATGGGCCGGGGAAGCCGGCGGGTACCTCGGGCAGCGAAGAGTTTAGGGGGGTCCTTTCGTTTTTGTTCCTTCCTTCTCCTCTGTCAACTATTGAGCTGATGGGCAGTTAGCTTGAAAGATGGGTTTAGGGATTGGGTGGGTTCCTAAAATCCTGCCGGGACTGAATCCAAGGAAGGGAAGAGCAGGGCGTGGGGAAGAGGCTCAGCGTTTGACTTGATGAAGCACGTGTCAGATTCTGCAGTTCAGGCAATTAAAACTCGCTTCTGATCAAAGGGCTTCATAAATCACCAGGAGAAGCGAGCTGGTCAGAGACAGCTGTCTGCATGAGCGAGCGGGGGGCAGCTGCCTATCCCCACCTTTCGGACACTGTCGTCCATTCCCACTGCCTTTGAGGAGTCTCTCTGGGAGTGGATTTTTCCTGCTGTTTTATGGAGGCCTGTTTTATTTATGGAAGCATTTCAGCAGGGAAAAAAAAAAAAATATATGGGGGGAGTTCACGACCACTGGTGACTATCCCAAAGGCAGAGGTGCCACAGCTTTTTCTGTTCTGATAAGAGAAAAAATGCTGCGTGCTAAGGAAATAGTGACAAAAATCATCTTCCTTATCCTTAAGAAAGAAGTATGAGGTGCCTGATTCTCTGTGCTGGGCTCAGCCCCAGGACAGCCCGAGGGGCAGAGGGGAGGATTCGTGCCCAGGAGCTCCTGGCTCTGCCCTCAGGGGCTCTGCTGGTAGGACCTTGGCAGTGAAAGGGAGAGGTGGAAGGGAAAGTAGGAAGGGGATATGAGTTTTGCAGTCAAGTGAAGGCAAAGCTCTTTCACTCCCGGAGCAGAGCACTGGAGTCAGGGCGTTCCTGTGGCTCTGTGTGTGCCAGCCCTGTCTGTATGTCCTGGGGTGGCAGGGACAGTCCCTCCGTTCAACTCCCCCACTAATGAATCTTCTTTTTATGCCAGACTTGGTGTGTTAGAGGGGTTTACAGCTTGAGGGGCTGCTCTTTGATAGTGGAATTTAGGGGTGAACCTATAAGTGGTCTCAAGACACTTGTCAGATTTGAGTGCTTTTCGGTGTGATTTATGGCAAAAGGTTCCTTTCTGACACTTCCAGATGCCAAACTTTTCACCTTGCAGAAAACGTGCTTGCAATAGCCAGGGTGAGTTTATGCCTGTTCTTTAAAGCAGCTGCTCAGGGGTAATAGGATGGGATGCAAGCCCAGTAAGAATTTTTTTTATGAGATTTGCCAGTGATTCAAATGGTTTCTACAATGGCTTCTACTTCCTTCCAGCATCCAGGCTATTCGCTGACATGCAACACTGAACCTGTCCTACCCATCTGGAGGAATGCATTACAACACTTCTCCTTCCAAATCTTTCCTTCAGATTGATTTAAGTTGCACTTCAGTCAGGTTGTCAACCTTCATCTGCCCCATTTGTCATTTGGCCAGCTGAGTCTCTGGAGATCCTTTTACGACAAGGCTCTACAGAGATTTCTCTGGACAGAGGACAACTCTGGAGTGAGAATTTGAGACGAAAAACAGGGGGGCACTCCTCTTCAGAGCACATCAATCACTGTGAACTCTCCCAGGCTACTCCAAGAGGCTTGGGATTCCCTTGCCAGAGATGAGTCACAGATAAATTACCAATGGCCCACAGACAACAAAAGATTTGGCCAAAAACTGCAAGGGGATGGGTGCTCTCCAAGAAGTAGCGGAAGCCTTGTTAATGCATGCCTCTCAATGGATGGTGGAGCTTGATCTGCATTCCTGGTTCTCATGAACAGCAGGAAATAAAAACAAAAATAGATCAAAATTCACTATGTGGTGACTTCTTCCTTGCATTTCTTGGCAGGTGGACTCTGATGTTTGATCTCACTAGGAAACATAGAGAGTTCTCCATCTGAAATTGAAATAGTCCTTCTCCCAAATAGAATGCATCAGAAAAAAACAATTAACATTGAGCTTGGCTGGTACTATGAAGGGAGAAGAATATAATCATGTTACAATTCACATTGCAACAGCAGCTAATTGGCATCTAATCACTTGCTCTATGGAATGTCAATATCATCCAGCAAAGTTGACTTTCTAAGAACGAAAGAAAAAAAAAAGAGAAGAAAGAGAAAGAAAGAAGAACTTGTTATCTATGTATAAGGTTAATGGGGAGGGGAAAATAGAACCCTCTACTTAAATCTGCATTATTTCAATTTACAAGTATATCTGATTCCTGTAGATGACAATGGGTCAAATCCATTTTTTATTGTTTTGTGCAGAACTGACTCTGTTGCTCTGAACCTAATCATAAGACAGCAGAAAATGTATGTAAGACTGACAATTTGACAGTCTGCTCTTTTAAAGAAAGGCAACCTTACTGTTTTCTCCTATCCTAAGTTGGACAACCATTTCAAAAGACTCAAAGATTGCCTTTGTCCTACTGCAGGCATATTTTCCATGGAATGAAAAGAAACTTCCGCAAACTTCAAACCTATCAAATGCGTAGCATCTGAAGGATATTCATCTTTAGGAGCCAGGCCAAAAAGTCAATAAAAATTTAATTATTTCTGTACCATATGGGAGTACTTACAAGACCAAAAATGTGATACTGTGTATTGGTATTGGGAGGAAAATTGCAACATACTTTCATATTTGCTAGTCNAAACAGGTCAGTGACCAGGAGTGACTACCTGTGCCCCACTTAATGATAGTATGGTGCTGAACTTCTATATGCAAAGAACAACATATGTTTATCATTTATGTGTATGGTCAGCAGGAAAAAGAATATTTGTATTGATAAGATTTTTGCTGTCTGAAATGTTATCTTCCTTTGTGTGTGCAAGTATGGGAAGACAGCAAAAATAAATACATAAAATAAAATAAAATATTTTCCTGAAGAAACAGAAGGGAAATCCCAAATTCTAGAGTTAAAAATAACTTCAATATGTCACTCACTAGTAATGTCAAGGAGAGGAACAATCCTTGTAGGGCCTGCTCTAATGGGATCAACTCTGTAGGAGTCCTTCAATGCATTTCTTGGGGGCAATGGAGCAGGCTGCTACTGAGTTATTTTAGCATAACCCAAACGAGGTGCTAGATAAAGGGAAATTGAATCTGCTGGATGCAGGACAGTGACACGGAACAGCCTGAGAAGTCCTTTCTGCTATTGTCACTTGTGACTCCTCTAGCAAGACTTGTCATCAATCCAGCCCTTGGCAGTGACAGCTTCAAATGTGAGATCACTGTTTCAGGTGATACATACCAGAATCTGCTAAAATAAAACCACACATCCATGCCATCACTTTCGTTATTTTAATTAAGAAGAACAACTATTTAAGGTACCTCAGTCAATATACATGCAAATTATACCCTATTCATCTATCTAACCTAAATATGTTTATACATTCAAGCACTCAGCCTTTCTTCGCCCCCTTCACCAACAAGCTGCTCACCAATGTTTTCTCTAGGATGACTTATTCCTGCCTTTACTTGTGAAATAAATCTCTTCTGTTTCCCCTTTTTCTTCTATCCCAATATAGAACATCACTTGAAGCAAAAGTCTAAAAAATACTTTGGAAGCAGAGATAAATTTAGGTCAGATGAGAGTAAAAAACACGTTTTTTGTCCAAATACCTCATTTACTTCTAGCACTGATAGGTCTTTAATAGCAGGTACTCAGTGATGTCTATCTGCAAAGGACATTGGCAACAGGCTGTTTACTGAATCACAGAATTGTGGAATCATTTAGGTTCAAAAAGACCTCCAAGATCATGAAGTCCAACTGTTAACCTAGCACTGCCAAGTCTACCACTAAGCCATGTCCCTGAGCACCACAACTACACATCTTTTGAAGACCTCCAGGGATGGTGACTCAACTACTTCCCTGGGCAGCCTGTTCCAATGTCTCACAACCCTTGCAGTGAAGAAACTTTTCCTAATATCCAACCTAAACCTCCCCTGGCACAACTTGGTGCCATTTCTTCTTGTCCTATCGCGTGTTGCCTGGGAGAAGAGACCAACCCCCATGCTACTACAGCCTCCTTTAAGGTACCTGTAGAGAGCGATAAGGTCTCCTCCAGGCTAAACAACCCCAGATCCCTCAGCCGCTCCTTATAAGACTTGTTCTCTAGACCCTTCACCAGCTTTGTTGCCCTTCTCTGGACATGCTCCAGCACCTCGATGTCCTTCCTGGAGTGAGGGGCCCAAAACTGAACACAGTACTCGAGGCGTGGCCTCACCAGAGCCGAGTACAGGAGGACAATCACTTCCAACTTAACAATCAACTTTCTATTCCATGAAGACTTGTGGAATTGGAAGTGGGACAAGTAGAACATTTTGGCTTTATAGGTGTTTATGTTAGTCCCTTAGGTATAAAGAATGAACTCTACTTTTTTTTTTTTTTTTTTTTTTTTCCCCATGCTCTGTTAAACCCTTCCTTTCCCCCAGCCTAAATTTGCCTGGTGGTAGAATGCAGCTTAAAGGATTTATTGATATTAATTTGTGACATTTTACCTTCTTCATGCACAGCTTCACCATTGCTGAGTAATTCAGGCATGCCAGATGAATGCCAATACCATCATTATACTCTGCCATAAGGTTATACATGTTTTATGCCCCATAAGAGCAAACATTTAACATCAGCCAAGAAAATGAGGCAGTCCAAGTTTTCATTTTCTGTAATTCCTGCAGAATATTAGCAAGTTCTTAGGAATTAATAATACTTGCCCACCTTACAGGATGGGAGGCTTACTTCATTGACCTCTAAATATTCTAGGAACATCAAATGGAATTTGTTATCTAAGTACAATGTATTTCATTCTCTATTTCAATGTATAACATTATATATACCATATAGCTTAACTGCATACTTTACGACTCTGTAGAATGCACACACACCCACGCTATTGGTTATGTTCCCACTGGTGTAATACATGAAGATGACTTAAGCAAGTCAGGCTTAACAAAACTTTATAGAGGACCATAGAAAAGAGTGTGACTGGCATTTTGAATATCTGCTTTTAATTCCCCATCACTAAAGAATTTGTGTATAATAGTTACCTCTAAATTAATATTACATTAGCAATAGTAATCATGTTTGCTCCCTAAGATTTGTACTATTTCATTATTTCTTTTCTCTCAAACCAAAATAAAAGCTAGTTCAGTCTGAACCAAGTAGACCCTGTTAAGGTTACCTTTATCTGTATCGCTTGTAAGCTAAATATAACCTAATGTTCCCAAGAAAGTACGGACTATTATGTCTAGATTTTTTAATGGGAACAGTCAAGTTGCATGTTACACTTACTGGGTCAAGCACTGACCCTTTTACTCACACTGAGTAGAATCTCAGTCTATAAATAGTCCCACCAAATCCAATGGAACCATTAATGGAGTAAGTGGTTATTCACTGTGAGCTGTGAGTCCAGAACTGCCCATAGTAATTTTTGTGTTTGTTTTTTCTTTCTTTCTTTTTTTTTTGGAAAGGAAAGGAAAGGAAAGGAAAGGAAAAGAAAAGAAAAGAAAAGAAAAGAAAAGAAAAGAAAAGAAAAGAAAAGAAAAGAAAAGAAAAGAAAAGAAAAGAAAAGAAAAGAAAAGAAAAGAAAAGAAAAGAAAAGAAAAGAAAAGAAAAGAAAAGAAAAGAAAAGAAAAGAAAGGAAAAGAAATTAACATCTGCAAGCAATGGCAGACTTTTGACAAGACAGAAGGGATTTTCAATGTAAGTGAGGAAAATGGATTCACAAAGTAGAATGGGATGTGTGGAGTGAATTTTGTACCAGATGTTGCCAGTAATAATATGTCTTCCAGTCATAGCATGAAGTGAGTAATTTTTGCAAACTGTGATGTTGCAAGGGAAACTGTGACCTCTTTACCTTCTTTCCAGCAAAAGAAGAAGTATATAGCCAGTCTGATTCAGTTAGCAACACTGGAGCTAATTGTCCATGAAATTAATTTTAAATTAACTGTTAATTTTTAATTAATCTAGTCATTTCTCTTCGGAAATGTTCAATAATTCAATAAAGTAATATTTATGTAACTTTCTAGACTGGACATTTTGCAACCTCATCAAATATAGTGAGTTTGCCTTTTCCAGTGCTGACTATAGATCTCACAGCTGTATTAACAGAGGAATATTTCTCTCAAAATCTGCAGCTGAGAGATACGAGCTGGTGTTTATTTGAGACTCCATGCACATTTTTATGTTTTAAACCTCTTCTTCCCACCACTACTGTTACGGTCAAGAATAGCTGTATTGTGAAAAGAAGGATCGCAATCTTAAGGCAATGTGCAGTTTTCTTAACTGCTTACACACAGCACATCTTTATTTTAATCAGCTCCAACGATAAGCCTGAGAGAACAGTGCAAACAATCTCTTCCTCTGTTCTGACCTCTCCTCTAATTTATGGTAATATTTCTGTATGGAGTGAGGAGCCTATAGAGCTGTCCTTCATTGATCTAGTAGTATTCTCTTCCGTACCTTCCCAGAGCTACCTTGAATATGTTATGACAAAAACAAGCAAGTTGGTTTTCAGTCCTGAGGTTTCATGCTGGTGTATTTGGTCCCCCTGGGCATCAGGCAAGGTAAACTATACCAGCAGAAAGCTTTTCTTCCCCAAGTCAGAAACAAACAATTGCTTTTGGAAATCTGCTCTGTGAATGATGAAACCAGATTTTTAAAATGGTGCTGAGAACAAAGATGGTATGAATAATCCTCAATATATCTGGCTGTCAGTACTGCCAAAGATCTTGCCTCCTGAAAACAATCTTGTTTTCTCAACACTTACGCTTCTTACCCAAATGTTCACAAGTAAGGAAATAGAGACTGTGCTATTCCCAACAAAATAAGCTCTTCCCTGGGGCTATGATAGTTTCTTTTCATTGCACAAGCCTGACTTAGAGACATGGGTAAGAGGTCTACCAAGGCCACCTGCCCCAAGTCAGCTAGCCGAGACCTGGGGACCTGCAGAGAGATGACCTGGTGGCTGGGGAGAGGGGCACGTGTGTGTCAGTGAGCACACCACTGCTGTAGGAGAGGCTCCACAGGTCTAATTGTCCTCATGCCTGCCTGGTCATCTGTCCCACAAGGGCTCTAACCAGTGCTTTCAAGCCTTACAGACAAAACAGTTTCTAAAGGAGACCAGTCTGGGATAACGAAGTTAGCTATTGTCCAGCCACACAGATTTGTGAATTCCTAAGCTTTATGGATTTTTTCTGACGACATCAGTCAGCTCCTGACAACTTCTCTTCGGTCAACCTTATTAACATTTCTACTGCAATTTCAGCAATCAGCTCACCTCTCCTTACCCTCCATGACAAAGGTCAAGTAAGAATAATCAATTACTAGTGGAGACAAACCATTTTTGATGCAGTATTTTCTTCACTGCTTACCAGTTTTGGGACTTCTCCTCACAAGTTAGGATACATTTTTCCACAGCAGTTCATTCTTATGGGATGCGTATAAGGGAGCGGGGACATTGCTTCAAGTGTTTGCTCATGTCCCTAAGAGGAGAAAAAAACCTTTTTGTACTAATATGCAGAGATAATGGACACAGGTTGTGTTTATTTGCTGCTATGTTTCATAAATGTATTCATCATCAGCCCCACACTGAACTTTCTTTTTTTTCTGTGTATGACATCAAAAGGGAGGTTTAAAGCTCTATAACCTTTTCTCAAGAACCCTACTCTTGAGTATTTCTGTTTCTTGTTTTGCTTTGTGGTCACTAACCACAGGAGAAATTTGTCTTTTTTACATATGCTGGAAATAATTTACTGCCCTTAGAAATATTAAACCACAAAAAAACTACATTAAAGTAACATTAAGGGTCTGCCTAAAACCCACAAAAAGCCAGGAAATTGAGAGTTAAAGCTGAAACTCTGATCTGATACTCCAGACTTAATTTACCTCATAGCTGGTGGAGCTGGTGGAGCTGGTGCCTCCAATAAAGAATGTTGCTGGGTGGAGTACTAAGCATTTCTGTTGCACCTATGCAACAGCCTGAGTGACATACATATTTGCTAAGGGTAAATTCCAGACCATTTTTATAGTCAGGTTAATTTAGTAGATTGAATGGCCACATGAAACCTCTCCACAGCCACTGCTAACTTTACTTCTATAGCTTGTTGGATAGCTTTAGCCTTCCCAAAACACCTTTTTGTCAGTGGGTTCTCCTGGCCTTAGACATGGCCTGCTAGCCAAATGATGAGCTGCTCTGCACTCCTAAAGTTTGTTTTGTTGCTCATGAGAAGATCTCAGCAATCACTCGGTTGGGTTTACTCTTGCCCTGCTCTATCTTGTACTGTTTCCACTGATCCTCCACAAACCTCGATGCACCAGAAACACTGCCCACTCAAAAAAAAAATAAAATAAAATAAAAAAAAAAGCTACAGAATCTTCTGGACCACAAAAGCTTGAAAGAAAAGGATGTTGAATATGTATAGTACACCTAAATACACCTATGCTCTTGTATATACAGAAATCATAGTAATCATCAAATCACAGAGCCATAAACCATAACATTAAGGTCTATGGAACTGTTGGAGTGACATGTAATGAATCCATGGAAGTTAATGGAGGGCAGTCAGAGACAGATATAAATATTGCTCTTGTTTTGTCTCACCAGCTGAGTGCCACTGTCAGTCAACAAAAGATACCTAACCAAGTGTGCCAAATACTGTATTTAGGCATGTCTTTAACTTTCTAGCAGGACAGATTATTATTGTCAAAAAGAAGATTAAAAAATCAATGTCGTTTCCCACTTGAGAAATTTTCAGCTTCATGAGGGATTTTTTTTCACTACAACTTAACCTGCCTTCTGGAGTGTTGTGGAACAGGAGGCCATGGAAACAAGCAATATCAGTAGGTTTAGAAAAGTATTAAACAAATCATGGACAATATATCAATAAACAGAAACCTAGGGAGTGCCGTACCTCTCAGATCTCTAATGCAACAACAGTGGGTGCTGAAGAAATACAAGGCAAATGGATGCCAGACTCACAGTCCTGTTGTCTATGACATAAAAAGTGGGCTGGATGGACCACTACTCTTACCCAACAGGGTTTTTCTCATGTTCTTATTATTTAACTGTCCAAAATGGTGACAAATTATGAGTTTCTTTCTTAACTCTTATTTATTCCTCTAATTCCCTTTGTGAAAGGTTTTTTTTTTTTTTTTTTTTTTTGATAGACTAAACCTTAAGCAAAACTATTAAGTTAGAACTGTCAGAGCATTGCTCTGCCTCAGGAGCTGTGCCAGGAGGAAAAGAGCAAATTGTCTGTGCTGTTATTCTGCTGAAGAAACACTTCCTTAATCTACGTTGCATTTAGATCTAGGTACAACAAAACCCTGGCCTGCTACATACACCAGCTTTTCTTCTTCTTTATCAGCAAACACATAAGGGGAGGAGGGGAGAGACAACAAGAAAGTGGAGCTTTGCTTCTTCTCTTTCTTTGCCAGTCAGCCAGAGGAAAATTGGACTGTTTTGGGAATGATAATCTGGACCCACCATGGAGTACTTGGGACAGGTGTCTCTGAAAAGCAGCTTGTTCAGACCTCATAATAAGATAGTGCTGTTCATGTTCCTTTTTCAAAATTAAAACCACCATTTCACTGCGTGGCACAGATCATCTGAAGCTGAAGATATTGTTCTGGAAGTCTTGAGAAGGTACCAAACTGTAGCCACCCTTCCCTTTCTGTGTTGCTGAGAGTGAAGTCCCAGCTATATGGAAAGCTGCTGCTAAGAAACACTGATATAGGAAAGGAAATGTCAATGTATAACCAACTGATATTTGTTAACTTCTTTTTCAGTATCAACTAAAGCTGTATGTATCTATTTAGGACTGCAACCAGTTAAGTCAGGGGCAAATGTTATGCTGTGAACCAGCCTAGTCCTGTGGGATATTATAATGCTAATAAGCTAACCATGGCCTAATTTGCAGTGAAGGATGATTTTATTAATCAAGTGAGAAGTGTTGGAGAATTAGTAGAGATCTAACAATTAGTAACCAAAATAGAAGTATTTTACAGCATTTATCTTCTATAGTGTATTTGTCATTACCCTTCACCAGTTTATCTGTGACAATCAAGTTGCATGCCGCTTTTTCACCATAACAGTGTAAATTTGCCAGATGTTTGACAATAGTCCTTAGGCTTGTGCTTGCACACTGCAGGTCTTCATGGAAGTCACCAGGGCTGAAAAGATTTAATTGCTGAGATGAGATGAGGTTGTTGCATGGCATTTGGCCAGGCTACAAACATTTGTAATACCTTACACTATCAATGACACTACTTCTCTGCCTCTCTGCTCTCTCAGACTACAAGGCTGCTCACTATTAGGGTAGAGGTATTTACATTGTTAATGTGAGGCATATACCTTTTGCCATGCACTGATAATGGAAAGTACGGTCATACCAGTGCTTTAAATTGTCCTCTTGGCATTATTTTCTGCTGATTTTTTTTGTAAGGCTTTCAAGAGGCAATAATCCTAAATACCTCGCATGGAAATGATAAACTGCTTGTTGTGACTTTTCTTTGAACAAGTTCTCCTGCAGAGTATCATATTTAAGTAAATTGCCATCAAGTACAGCAAGCAACACAATCATTCACATTCAAACAGAACCTTTTGATCATATTCTACAATGCAATCAAGAATCACATGAGAATTCAAGTACACACCGGCCTCATTCGATGTTAACTAGGTGAGAGAGAAAGAAGGATTAATTGTGGATGTCAACTAATTGGCTGATGCATTAGAATATAGAAACTTACACTAGTTACATGTAATGCTGTATATAATTGCTTGTGTTCACAGTGTTCTGCAAATGTATGGTTACTCACAGCTGAAAGATTGTTAACATTGTTTCATCCCCTTCCCTCCCCCTATTTTTCTCAGATCAGAAAAATATTTGGAGCTTTTTATCCACAAGGCACATTAAGGTCACCAATTGGGAATTGCCAACTGATGGGTTAATTGGGGAAACTTATAGACTCTGCTGAACCTCGGCCAATAATTTAGCAGATGGATTTAAGGAGGGCAACAGATGTGGAGGTGGAACCTCTCAAAGAATGCATGGCAATGACAGAGCACTATCTCTGCCTTTATTTAAATTACAAGTGGAACAACAATACAACGAGGAGGTGAGAATTGATGTTGTCTGAAAACATGCCTTGGCTGAAAAAAAAAATGCACATTAGAAAATAAATGTTAGAGATAATATTCACCCTGAATTCATGCAGAAACAGTAACAGCCTGCAGCTATAACCCTGACCACTGTTAGTGTCACTCATACACAAATAGCTTTGTACACTCCTCCACGAAGTCCCATCTTCTTCAAGTGCTTTCTTTGAACTTTCCTGTCAGGTAATTCTCTACCCTCTTCCAAAACCAATCTCCAACTTGCCTTTTTCAAGGTTGGTTGCTGGAAATTAACCAAATAATGTTGTTTTTCTCAAAGTGTATGTGTAAGTCTGATGCCCAAGGTCTGATGCCTTTTTGACTACATGGTTTGATTTTCCCTATTTTATACTTAACATCTCCAGTTGTGCAGGCTATATAGATGAAATCCTGAACTAACAGGAGTCACTAGTAGGACTCCCATTGACTCCCAGATCTGGCAGAGTTTTACTCAGAGTTTGGACAGCATGAAGCTTTGACTAATATTCCAGTGCAAGGAAATGTTACTGATGTGCTCTATTCTCCCATCTTTTCCTTACTCTTGGATATTGTTTGTGCCAGTTTGGGAACATTGTGCTCTGAGCTTCATCCTTCAGTGGATAGGAAAATAGCTTTTACCATCCTGAATCCTACCTGAAAATGAAGAGAAAAGAAGGATATGTTTCATAAAGTATGTTTCCTTTCAATGGGTATTGAAATACAGTTGTAAAGGAAACTGCCCTTCTAAGAATCCTGGGCTGAAATACATCATCCCCTGAAATCTGCTGGAATATCCACTTGCTATGATTTAGTGAGTTTCCCGAAAGAGATGAATATCCACCATTTCTTTCCTCACTAGTTTTTTGCTTGTTAGTGTACTTGCTTTGTTTAAGACTCCTCACAGTGGAATATGCCTGGAGGGATAAGTAATCACCACGCGAAAACACCACAAACTTCATTTGCCACTTCCCCCTCTTGTTGAGAGAAGGAGGAACTGAGGTGGAGTGACCCTCCCCCTGCTAGCCTGGCTCTTGTTTTCCATCCCTAAATGAGATTGGCCACACTGAGTCTGGGCATTAAGGGGACAACTTCACAAAAGTGGTTCCAGGACTCCCTTCTAGCAATGCATAATTAGCTCTAGCTGTGGGGATAGCAATGGCTCTGCTTTTGCAGAACCCGTATATAGTCATTTTTTAGGATGACTATACATTCCTTTAACCATTTAGGAGTGAGAAGCATGGTGTGGAAAGATTTTCCAGTTTTCCAGTACTTTGAACCACTCTGTGTCTGTGAATCTCTAGCTCAGCTTGGGGTTCAACTTGGCTTTACTTTATTAAGTTTGATATGGGCACTTTGGGGCAGGAGAGGAATGGGGGACACTGTATTCAGGCTGCAGTCAGAGAGGCAGTCCTGGCTGTGGCTGAGCCAGGCCACAGATTACCTCTTTCTGTTCATCTTTGTCCACTTCTCCCAGTCCTTATCATATTCCCATTTGCTTCTCCACCCTCTCTCACTATACTTGGAGGTTAAAACTGGGGTTAAAAAAAATAACAGAGCAGAAGTGTCCAAGTGACTCAGTAGTTTATTTAAAGCTACATCAGTGAGACTATATACACAGTTGTGCTGGTGCACTTTAGGGAGCAATAACCTCTGGGGAAGGAGAGGAAAAACAGCTGGGCATAAGCTTAAGAACAGCTGTGGTAGAACACTTGACTACAGCTTCATTTCCAGTCTCCAGTTCAATAGGTTATAGAAGGCACATCACACCTACACCCTGGTACTGGATTTGTTCCTGCTGACATCAGGGGGAGCAGGAGCTGATCTGTGAATGATGCTGACTTCATATTAAAACCTGTTCCTGAAAGATAGGGAAATCAAACTGTTTCCTTGGAAATAAATGTAAATATTAATTTATCTGAGATTTTAAGAGTGAATTTTCATAGATGAAAAATTGTGAACCAAAAGAACAGCATGTTTCATATCATATATTTATATATATGACAGCTTAAAGAAAAGAGGACATAATTGTTGTGCATCCTATTGGGTGGCAAAGAAGGAGAAAAAGTTTTTTATCTTTCTGTTATCTAACAGAATTTGAAATGTTGTTGCCCCTGATGTGTGCTTGGCTCCCACCTCTTTACATTTACCTTAGGTTTTGAGATTGGATACATTTAAAATTTTAACCATATTTCCTTGATTGTGCTTAGAAATTGTTACTAATTTTTAGTTAAACATTTTGTTCCTTCTCTCCAACTGCAAGATCATTTTCTTATTATCCACAACTATATTTTTAGAACTTGAATAGGTAAGATCTCTATCTCTATCTTTTTGTTGTGATGGAAAAGTTTATTTATTTCTTTTGAACTGAATGTCAGATCACTTATTAGTAGTCTAATAATCCTGCTCCTGTTGCTGGTGAACATCCCAAATCCTTTGTGTTTTTGCTGCCTGCTTTTTCTTATGAGGAAATTGAATTAGAAAAGAAATTAGGTATCAAAAGAGATAACAATACCTAGGAAGATTTATAAAACACCTGAACTGAGTACATGTCTAGCAGATTTAGAGTCCTTTAAATTATAAAGGGCACTCATCTGCAGGTAAGAGCTTTAAAGATTTAATCTGGCTTTAAAAATTTAGCCATGAGATATCTGTCTAAAGACAATAGAAAATTTGTGGAAGAGAAAATAGTCAAACTCAACTGAATACGAACCTTGAGACACCTCCTCTCTACAGCCATGATGGTGCA
The DNA here is from genome assembly GCA_013399115.1 of Anseranas semipalmata. Taxonomy (NCBI): domain Eukaryota; kingdom Metazoa; phylum Chordata; class Aves; order Anseriformes; family Anseranatidae; genus Anseranas; species Anseranas semipalmata. Next base: position 693,796 of record VXAA01004147.1, on the reverse strand, counting down.
ACTTTGACCCCATTTTGCAAAGGTGGGTTGAATGCAACTTCTTGCATGCCGATTCTCTTTAGATGTGTATACTGGGTCTGGCTGGGATAGAGTTAACCTTCCCTGCAGCAGCCCATATAGCATTGTACTCTGCACTTGTAGCTAGAACAGCGCTGGTATCACACCACTGATTTGGCTACTGCCGAGCAGTGCTGGCACAGCACCAGGACTCTCTCCAGACCCCCCCAAAGCCAGTAGGTGGGGGTGGGCAAGAAATGGGGAGGGGACATGGCCAGGGCAGTTGACCTAAACCGACCAAAGGGATATTCCATATCATATGATGTCACACTCAGCAACAAAAGCTGAAAAAAGGAAGGAGGGGGGGGGGGGCCTCTCGTTGTGAAGATGTCTGTCCTCCCGAACAACCGCTACGCGTATTAAGGCCCTGCTTCCCAAGACGTGGCCGAACACCACTCGTTGATGGGGAAGTAGAGAATAATTCTTTTTTTTCCCTTTCCCCTCTGTGCTTCCGCGCAGCCTTCGCTTGTTCTTTCCTTTTTTTTTCCTTTAATTAAATTACCCTTATCTCAACCTGCGAGAGACCCTGTTTTCTTTACATCATACTTTCTTCTCCTCCTCTTCTTTGAGGAGGGGGAGTGAGAGAGCGGCTGTGGTGGAGTTCAGCTGCCTGGCAGGGTAAAACCACTACAATGTGCAACTAGCAGCCTTTGTATTGGTGTATTGGTCTGTAATACTGGCATTAGTGTGTTTTCACTGCCCATAGAGGACAAAAACATTTTAGGTATGCTAGTACCAGGGTGCATTTTAAGGCAGTAAAGGAGGCTGCTGACAAGACTAGAAACACCTGGTACCTCTCTTTCTCCAGCCTTCCTGGGAAAGGCTTCAACATCGCAGGATGCCAAGTATCTTCTTGGCATCTAGACTTCTGTCTTTCTTAGAACTATTTTTTCAAGCATTCTCAGTTCAGTGATGTTTCCCCAATGGGTAGGACTAGCTAGGGTAAAGCCTTGGATTCTCTGCAGAGCCAGTGTTTTGTTGCCTGGACCTATACAAAAGGAACTTCAAGAAATGAATGAGGTTTCTTGACTTTTCTTACTTTCCTTTGGCTTGGTTTCACTAAGTTTGGGGAATGTTTTTCCTGAAGAGTTGTATTTGCATTACTGTGGCTTAAATGCTCCCACATTTTGATTATTTACCCTATTCTGAACTTCTGTAAGCATCTAGGATATCAAAGAAACCTGCCCAAATATACTTAATTTAGAACATATAGAAGAATCATCCTTTCAATAAAAAATATGGCTTAGGAGTGAAAGAGTCTATTCATTCCAGTGGGTGTTTGAATTCCTTGGCCCTTACACCAATACATTAGGGTGTCTACCATGCACTGAGGATGCTTTTCCTCCACTCCTAACATAGAAAGAATATGTAATAGCTTAGCTCTGGTGAGTGGATAAGGACCATGAATGCTTTCTCCCTGCAGTCCCTTTCTCCCTGCATCCTCTGTCCTAGCTTCAGAGAAAGGTGGAGACATAGAAAGAACGACTAAAACCCTCTTCAGTTCTAAGAGGCTGGATGAGACAGCAGAAATAAACAACACCTTGCTGAACAGAGCTCCAGAACTCATATGAGATGGAGTACATACAACATCCAAAATAGCCACAGAGAACAGGGGTCTTCAATTCCCTGCATTGCATAAAGAGGAGAGGAATTAGGATGTGTGCCTCAATAGTGAGTAGTGGAGCAGGAACCTTTCATAACATAAGCAGATGGAGCAGAAGAGTGAGAGAGATCAAAACCTCTTCTGAGTAAGTCAGTGCCCTTAGGAAGGAAAGAATATAGGCTGACAGCTATCAGACCTCATAAATCCCCTATTCATTAGCTATTGAACCTTGGCATCCTCTCTCACACCCTTCAGCCTTAATCCTCCCTGACCTACCCTGGGTTGCCACAAGTCCTCTTCATGTCTCATTTATCCTGCTCCCTCTTTTTCTTTGCTGCAAGCCCTCCTTTAAACTCTTGACTTGTTGAAGAGCAGTTACATGCATCATTTATTTTCCTTTCATCCTCCAAATTTTTGCTGGGTTTAGATTATTTTACCATTGTAACTAATGCCTTCTTTTGTTCAGACTTCTCCCAGTTCTCAAACAGATTTAAACAGACCCTGAATAGGTAGCAACCGTAAGCAGCATGTACTAACTATCCCTCTGAGATGCACAGGACCCATGGGTGTCAAAGACAACAGCTTGTTGCTTACTCAGTTTGTGTAGGCACAAGGCATAACTTCCCAACTCAATCCACAGCGAGACCCAGTTTTTCTGGAATACCATTTTTTATTTGTTTCCCCCAGGAAGCTGCAGGACCAAGGGACTAAATGAGATAAACAGTGAGTGGTCTCAACCACTTTCAGGGCAGTCAATGTGACTCTCTGCTCTCATTCAACTTAGCCTGAGAAGAAATAGAGTCTATCTCAAAACTTTTTAGGTTCATACTAGATTTCACAGTGATCAGCAATGGATCTTAAAACTCTGAGAAAAACAGAAATAATTTCACAGCTCTGGAGCATGGCTGTAATATCCCTAGCCAATGTTCTGCACTGTTTTCTTTGTGGTATGGAAAATTTCTTGGAGAGAGAGGAAAAAGCCAAGCAGGCACTGAAGAGTTCACTTGAAACATTTATCTTCTAAATCTGGGGTATCACTGGTGGTCAGCTGCGATATTATACATAAATCCACTGCAGATGAAACTGAGAAAAGCCTTTTCAATATTATTTTCAGCTAAAGTGGTGACAGAAAACATTATGAATGCAATAAACAGAAAGAGGGAAATACAAGCTTATACAGCAAGGCAGATTTACATTTTCCCCAGCTCTTTGCCAGCTAACAAAAGTACATCTCTGACTCTGGGGTCCACTTTTATTGGAGGTTGCTGCAGCAACCTTGCTTGTGCATCCGGCTAAATTTGGAGGTTGCAATAACCTTTTCCCCCTTGATATTAGAGATGCTAGAAACATTCTGGAGACTCTCTTTAAGCAAAGGAATCCCTCAAATGAAACAGGTGTTGAAGATGAATCATTTTACTTGACAGCTTATATCCCTATAGCCCTGACTGGAAAATCTGTATCCAACTGATGAATAATAAACTTCTATATTTTTTTAATCATATTATTTTATTGATCTCTCTGTAGGATTATTAGTTTGTAAAACTCAATGTTTTCTGACCAAATGAGTATGCTAAGAGGAAACCTTCACTGTTTATTTTTTAAAAAGTGGGAATCTTGATTAAAACTTCGTTCTTTTCTCTCTTTAAAGTTCTCATCTCTTCACTCCATCTCTGACCTTTCTCAAGTGCCCTTCTCCTTAGTCTGCTCAGAGCTGCTGCCACTGCTTTAATCTCCTCTCACTACATACGCAGAGTAGAATGTTGCAATTTTCTTTAACGTTAAAGGCACACTCCCACTATTTACCAAAATAAGTTTATCATTTTCAAAGCAGGCCAGGTAAGGAAGGATCATGGTCTCACCCTGGATGGGATGCATTAGTGGAAGGCAACCACACTTCTGAACAACTAAATGTCTCCCACCCAGCATGTGAGGAGTCCAGGCACTGAGCTGGGAATATGGGCAAAGCCAAGATGCATGCTGATGGTGAAGTTAGATAGGAGCATCATTACTACTGCTGATTGGCCCCCATCCCGGCATCGCATAACTGATGTAAAGGAGTATAGCCTGAAGCATAAATAGATGGCCCAACATTTCAGCTCTAGCTGTGTTCTGTCACAGGCAACAGTGTGATGAAGCAGTTGCCAGGATCTAACACCTAAATGTGAGCTAGACATACATGCATTTAAGAGGGTTGAAAACTTCTCACAGGATTTCTTTCCACAGTCCTGCTAAAGGAGCCAATGCTTTTCTAACTAGCCAAGGGGTGTGACCTTCTGTGAGATCCCACCAAAATTGCTTTCATTTGGCCTGTGTCATGAGTCTGGCTACTCTATGTTGTGCGGCAGAGCAGCAAAGGCTTTGATCCACTGCTTGCATGGGAAAGAATTTGAATGCATTGAACTCTTTGTAGAAATGAAGTTTTCTTGGACCAGCCTGAAGGTTTGCTGGGCATAGCTCCTTCCCATGGGGTTTTCTCTGATGTGAACCAGAACCATCCCAGCTCCAGCTCTAATAACCTAGTATATTTTACTTCCTTCTGCACTTTGACTTTTAACACAACCACCTTCTTAGGCCCTAAAGCTGCATCTGTATCCCTGCTCACTAACCCATGGAGCAGTTTCACTACTTAAGGTATCCTTGAGGAAGAGCAGATCATGTTCTTGCCCCCTGGGGTATTTCTAATCTGGAAAAACTTTAAATACCAGTTTTGAAGCTATTCCACTGGGGTGGCTTTGTAGGGTGCTGAGACCTTCTCACAGACACCTTAACCACTTCTATAAGAATTCATGGCATGCCACTGCAGCATTGTCAGCTACAGTGTCCAAGCAAAAAAAACCCCATTACTTTTCATACAAGAAAACACAAAAGAAATACGTAAAACAGATTTGTGTAATTGGGAAAGAGATAGAATGGAAACTACAAACTTCAACAGAAACACTTCATTGTGTTTCTAGGTGTCTTATATAACAAATGAAATACATGAAATGGACTCAAGACATTGTGGCTGACTTTGAAACTTTAATTTAATTTTTTAATTTAGCTTTAATCTTTTTAAGAAAAACCCTGGCTACTTTCAGTTAGTTCTTTCTTTCCTTTGAAGGGGTTCGGGGAACCTCCAGGGATTCTTCTAAAAGTACAGAAAGCATCAGAATGGCTAAATTAAGACAACTTCTACTACGGTAATATGAAAGCACCAAGAGGAAAGATTATTTCAGCTTCTGCAATAAGTAAGGGTCTATAAGATAGCTTCTCTAAAGCTCTTTAACTTGTCTTTGGAACTAAACTTTAATTGGAGAAGAAATCTAAGAATTAATGAACATTCTTTTTTCCTGTACCAAAGAGAGTCCAAAAATTTGAGATGTCTGTGTCAAAGTTTAACCTCACAGTAACAATATTTCAGTATTTTCAGAGGGGCTGGGAGATGTTGGAGGCAGATGGGGAAAGAAGTGGTTTTGGCTTTTAGGTTTTCATGTGATTCAGATGAAAAAGAACCTGGACCTTTTCTCTGCATAATATGAAAACTATTTCTTCCTTTTACCACGTGGCATACATCCTAAGCTGCTTAGAAGGTGAGTGAAGGGAGTATAGATAGTGCGGAGAGGTCAGGGAAGGCATCTAAAGGGATGGAACTTGTCAAATGAACAAATTGTGTGTATTTTCCTCTATGCAGCATATGCATAGCCTAAGAAACCAAGAAAAGGAAGAAAATCTTCCAGCATGCTTTGTTTCTCATATCTGGCTTCGAAGCCAGATTGAATTGTTGGCCAAAGAAAGTACATAAATTCTGGGGCCTGTTCAATGGGAGTTAGTGATCCTTTTCAAATTCATAACTCCAACAGAGAACCATCACTCATGGAATGCACTCAATTTGGTGAAAAACATTCTTTCCAGCTCTACTGAAGAAAAAAAAAAAAAGAGAGAGAGAGAGAAAGCTCAAAGAGAGACAGCTAAACCATGTTGTACTAGCATATGTAGATAAAACCAAAGCAGAAGTGGGACTAACAGCAGCTTTATAGCTAAGGGGTAACACTCTAACTAAGGTTATCTTGATCTGAGTCATTGCTTGGCTAGCAGGTCCTCATGGATTTGCATAAGTAAATTTAAAATATTCTGTTATATTTGTTTTGGAAAGTCATCTTGAAGAGAATGAATTTCTCTAAAAGAAGTGCATTTCGGGAACTATTGTTTTCATCAGATAAGGTTTTTCTTGGCTAAACCAATGTAACACAATAAGCATAGTCACAATGACTACCACTGCCTAACCTGGTTAACACCATCACTGCTGTATTTATTTAATTATTATTCCTACCTTATGGAATTTTTATTAATGTTAGCAGTGAGAAAAATCACCACACATTGCCAGGGTCAACAGTCATTTATGAGGACTTGGTCAGCTTCTGTGAGTTAGTGTTTGGCACACACTTAAGAGTGTTTTCCCCCTGTAGTTATCCTCATATTTTGACATTTCTATAGAATTTTTCTTTAAAAAATCCCATTCTCTTTGGATATTATTTATATCAGAAAGAACTCTGAAACTGAAAGCTTTAAAGAGGTGTGTGAAATGAAGGCTAGTCAACTATGTCATGAAGATGGACCAAAAGTTAGCTATACAAAACAGTACGAAGAATTCACAAGTCTCTCCAGCCAGCTCACACATGTTCAAGGAACATAAATCCCTTTGTGATTTTGGAATGTTTCACTTCATAGAACAAATGGATTACAGACTGGATTAAGAAATGAAATGCTGAAGTGTGAAGTCACGGCCTCTGTGCTGATGCCTGTTTGCTGAAAAGTCCACAGCGGCCATAAGCCTGCCATCCTTCACACCTGCCTGCCTCTGAACAGCCTCATGTATATTTGGTGGCATGCTAGACCATCGGGAGCATTTGGGTGAAGAAATCTCTTCATCTTCTAGATGCACCATATTCACCCATCAGCTGAAGACTGCTATGTCTAGCTGCACAACCCAAGAGTGTGGCTGGATTCTCCCAAGGCTGATGCATGTGGTTACTGAAGACTAACTTCTGGAAGGACAGGATTTGCCCTGGAGGAAAATCATCATCAGGCTTTAAGTTCAGTGGATCTAAAATACTATATACAGCTAAGAATCAGCCCCCCTAGTGTTTCTATTCCATGATGGCACATATATTCATAGCTGTGGTATGTACAGAGCTGGAGATAGACATATATGGAGCATTATAGCACTCTAGGCTCATGTAATTTGGCATTTGGATGGGTAGCTAACCTAAATACAGCCATGGCAGTTTGGCAGATATCCATCTAATCTAATTTATCTTAAAGTACAATTCTTCTTTGTAAAATGACTTCATAAAAGTGGCATCTTCTGACTCAACAAGTTCATTCTCTGTGGGTACTTGTTGGCTTAGCTGCTTGCTTTAAGTACTGAAGTTCATTTTTGTCAATCACACTCTTGACTGTCCTGCAATCTGAGAAAGAAATGATTCTGTAGAAGTAGCATTCTGGAAAGATCTCTGCAGCTCAGCAATTTCCAGGTTAATTCATAAGTGATCAGAATCTCCTCCACACACATCATTACCGCTGCAGGTTCCATTTTTTATGTGAAAACCAAGCTGTTATTTCTTGCACATTGATCATATGTAGGAGAAAAGCCAATTAAGAACAAAAAATGTTGTAATAAATTACTCACACAAGTAAATTACTCACACTCTTGCTCTCTTCAATGATATTTTTCTTTTAGAAAACTATTCCTCAGCAGGAATAAAATGATAACAATCTAACCTTTGTATAGAACACCTATAGAGACACATTCTGCTTTGCTCTGAACACCATTGCCATTTTAAACAATGCTCAAAGGAGCAGAAAATGTTGGTCCATAATTCATAGGTGTGTTTGCCACAAGTGACAAAGGTAAATAACTTCTGAGTAATGTGCTTCAAAAGCAACGAGCAATTACTAAGACCCTGCAGAACAGCATAAACTGGTTCAATAATCGAAAGGACAAATACAATAATCTATCTTCTTTTTAAAGCAGAGATTATTTTCAGAACATCTCTGTGAGTTACCGCTCTAATATCCCTGAACTCTTCTCTGACCTCATAGTATGCTTTGCATTCCCATCTTTATTTTACATTTTCAAAACAATTGCAAAGTGATTCAAGTTGAGAAATAACGTTTGACCAAATGGAAAATGGCTAAAGTCTGCTCTTCAGATTTGCTACAATAAATTGTTGAAGCCATCCAAAATACATTTTTGGGCAAAATGATGCACAGAAATATAAGCAAGGAAAACAAAACAAAACAACAACAACAACAACAACAACAGCAACAACAAAACAGATCTGGCTTATATGGGAATATTTTATCATGGAGGACACATTCTAATTAAATCAGATGAAGAAAGCAGACAGAAAACACAGCCAATAATGTTGCTAATAGTGCCACTGCATGTATAATGCAAGCAATAGGATGACAGAAATGGAGCAACAGACAAATACATACATAGAAATACCAGCAGTGCTTTTGTTCAGCCAGGTCTGTTACATTCCCATGGAGACTCATGTTTCACATGCTACTGACTCCTCTCCTACACACATTAAAAACACCCATTTATTACAGACAGCGATGTAGACAGCAAATCAAACACCTTTGGAAATAAGTCAGGCATACTAATACGTCAGTGATAGCTGTCTCAAGTAGTGGGATTTTGTTTCAATAATAAATCCCTATGAGATAGAGAGGCATCCTCAGAGTTAGGACATTTACACTCTGAATCCTCTGGAGGTCTTAGTCACAGCTGACTGTAAAAACTAGAGAATTATTTCTATTTCAGTAGGTTTCAGTCAGGCTGCTGACATGCTGCATACGTGAACACTATTTCTAACTAAAATGTGGTTCCTTTAAAACTTATTTTCAAGAGAGATATCCCATGGAAGATAAAGGGCCTGTTTGGGTAGAAATCCTCTAAACTGCATCCAAGAGCTAAAGGGATTGTGTTGGTCATGCTGAAAGCACTCCAGAACTGCACATATGCAGAGAGGATGGGCTGCTGTGCTGTACCGATACTGCAGAAGGCAGCAGTGTGTGACTATACTCCTTTTTCAGGTGTTTTCATTCTGCTCTGTTTGCTTGGCTGACCTTGTGTATGTGTTGCCACACACCATTTTGAGGCTCAGTTTGCATAGTTGCTTTCTTCCTTTTCCATATTGTTGATCATGCTATTTTTTGAGGCAGCACACCTTCCTCCTTAACATTAATTGAATAGAGTTCTTTAAAGATCTATCTCTCTATCCAGACTTGGAACCAGCTGTGAGCTGAGGGAGAATAATCAGTATCTTCTGCAACTATAGTAGCAATGGACAAAGCTGCCCTGATAAAAACAGAGATTTGGTAGTCATGCTCTTTTTATAAGTATATATATTTCACCGTCTAAGCAAATGTTTGATTGTCTCTTCTTTTCTGGTGCATATTACAATAGAATAAAAGTAAGAAGAAATAACTTCCGCTCCTGGTCTAAGTTGATAGCTTCTTTTTCTACCAGCAGATTTTTTGTATGTGAAATATGCACAGATTTCTTCAACTTACATCCACAGGGTCTGCTTATTGCTTTAAGCCCCACCTTTCATTAGCTATTATTGGTGCCAGGGGTCTGGAGAAAAAATGTAACTTTTCCCTCATGGTTCTTCTAGAGGCAGGATGATGGACTGTGAACAAACCATTCCACCTCTGCTTCTGCAGATATTCTGGGTTGTTGGAGGTGTAACTTTGGAGGAGCTAACATAGTCAACCACAGTGGAAAAAGAAATATAGTCATAAACTCAAAAAAAAAACAGGGCAGATCTCCTAGTCTTGATGGGTGGTAACAGGAGGTGGCTCTAAAAGGAAGTCAAATGCTTTAGTTTATTGCAAGTCCTTTTAACTTCATGCTAAACTGGGATGGAGACATATACCTAACTGAAGCTGCAGGGCTCTACATTTAGAACAATCTCTAATGAAAGGAAACCAAATCCCAAACCCGTTGAAGTCAATGGCAACATTCCCACTGACTTCAATGGGAACAGGAGGTAGCCCATGGTCATTACAGAGTTGCTAAGAAGCTAAATTTATTTAAACCCAGATATGATAATCTCCTGTTTGTGATGGCTTCTCATAGAAGAGATTCCGGTAATAATAATAAGAGCTGACCTTGGTATTTCCATTCTAGCAAAAGCATTAGACAGCTAGTCTACGTAGCTCAAAATATGCTTAAGTCATTACAAAAAAAAAAAAAAAAAAACAGGATACCACACCCATAAAGCACAGATTCTTAATGAAGCAACACTTGAAGGAACTCAGACTGACTTTTCACAAAGAGTACTGGTTGCTAGAAAGCCCAGATATAAATCTAGAGAGTTTTTTGTTGCAAAATGTATAATATTTAAGAGCCTGAATGCAATAGTTTGCCATTTCCACACAACTCCACTGCCGCTAACTTTGAAAGATGCGTGTAAACAAAGGGGAAAGATTCACAACTTTAATTAAGGGATTTTTGTTAAGATTAAAAGCTGCAAAAATTCAGCACTCAGCATCACTGAAAGGATAGTCCCTCTCTTTTTGGACAGGCACTAGAGGCATAGTATGTGATGTAGCTTGCCTAGATCTCCCATTTCAAGTTTGACAGATAAGCAGCCTGGTGTCAAATGACCCTAAGTGATGACTTGATAAAAAGTCCAGAAAAGGCGATCTAGATACATTGAAGCATTGCGTAATCACCAATGGCAGAAAGTTCAACAAAGGAAAATGCCAAATTCTGCACCTGGAACAGAGTAATGCCAGACACAGGCACAGACTGGGATACAAGCAGCTGGAGAGCAGCTCAGCAGAAAGGGATCTGGGGGCGCTGGTCAACAGCAGGCTCAGCAAGAGCCAGCAGTGTGTCCTGGCAGCCAAGAGGACAAACCACATTTTGAGGTCCATTAAACACAGCATAGCCAGCCGGTCAAAAGAGGTGATTCTCCCATGATATTTACAGAATCACAGAATCACAGAATCATTTAGGTTGGAAGAGACCTTCAAGATCACGTAGTCCAGCCTATGACCTAACACTAACAAGCCCTCCACTAAACCATGTCACTAAGCTCTACATCTAAACATCTTTTAAATACATCCAGGGATGGTAGTGTTGGTGTGGCCTCACATTGAATATTGTGTGGAGTTTTGGGCTCCACTGTATCAAAAGGATGTTAAGGTACTTGAAAGTGTCCAGAGGAGGGCAACAAAGCTGGTAAAAGGACTGGAGGGCATGTCCTTTGAGGAGAGGCTGAGGACACTTGGGTTGTCTAGTCTGGAGAAAAGAAGGCTGAGAGGTGACCTCACTGCTCTGTACAACTTCCTGAGGAGGTGAAATGGAGATGGAGGTGCCAGTCTCTTCTCCCTGGTAAGCAATGATAGAATGCAAGGGTACAGGACAAAACTGCACCAGGGGAGCTTCACACTGGACATTAGGAAAAATTTCTTTGCCATGAGAGTGGTCAAACGCTGGAACAGGCTTCCTAGAGAGGTGGTTGATGCCCCATGCCTGTCAGTGTTCAAGAGGCATTTAAACAATGCCCTCAGTAATATGCTTTAACTTTTCGTTAGCCCTGAAGTGGTCAGGTGGTTGGACTAGATGATCTTTGAAGGTCTCTTCCAACTGATCTATTCTATTCTATTCTATTCTATTCTATTCTATTCTATTCTATTCTATTCTATTCTATTCTAAAAAGTTCAACAGATAGTGGAAAAGTGGCTCTTGTACTACCACTTCTTGAAAGGGTATCACTAGGACTTCTGCACAACCCGTAGAAGCAGCTCCTTTCTGGGTTTCAGGTTTTTTTGGTAAGCTTTTAAATTTCTCATATATTTCCCCAGCCAAAGTATAGATTAAAGTAATTTCAGTACTGCAATTTGAGGGATGCCATAACATTAAATTACACCCACTTAAATAATTACATCTCTTTAGCTACAAATGATAAAATAAACGTATCATGTTTAGTGTGTGTACTTTGAATACAGTCATATAGCAGTTTACATGCAGAGCCTTTCCCAAAGCAGCAGAGGGAAAAAAGCCCTTCTGGAAATCTTTACCATTACACTAACATATTTGATTGTGGGAAACAATAATTCAAATGAGGCAAAGGTTATGGTAGAAAAATAAACGGAATCAAATGGGAATAAAAGCTATAGCTAGAAGGACAAGTTTCAATCATTGTACTTTATTCTCATTCTTAACCTCAATTAATTGTTAAGAGGAACATGACTTAAACCGTATCTTCTGTTGGCTTTATGAACTTCTCTTTACATACTTGCCCTCCTGGGGCACATGCAACTAATGCAACTTTATTTTTAGTATCTTGATTCAAGTGGGTTATAACATACACAGAAAATATGTGAGATGAGGGGGAAGAAGATGTTGTAGCAGGGGATAAGCAAGAGAATAATTCTGCAGACAAAACAACAACAGGCAGTGAGGACTTTTCCTCACATTTTATTATTTAGCCCAGGGAAAGCACAGAATATCTCTAGGCTTTTAAGAACTAGCCAAAATGTCATCAGGAATCCCACCTGTCGCTATTTTAATCCACAGCACAGGACATATTTGTTCCTGGCTCTCTTACCTCAGAAGCCAGGGCTCATCTGTCCAGCTTGCTGCTGCTCACATTTTGTGAGTTCAAGCCTGCCCTGAAGGTGGTTACGCACATCTTCACAAATAACTCTCCTGCTCCTCCCTGGCTGCTCTAAACTTGGCTGCTTTGTGAAATATATTTTAAAATAATTTTGAATAGAAAAGCTAATACTGGAATAGTGGTAATCATTAGGTCCTTGGGGGTAGTTCACTGCCCTTGCATATAGCAATGTTAGAAATCCATCACAGTCCAAATACAACTCTGAATTTGGATCTGAATTCCAATCAGACCAAAATCTAAATATTCATGTATGCTTCATTTTGGAGGTAGACCTTGGTGCTGAAACCTGGGAGGAAAACTTGAGTCCGTTTCCTCAAAACTGCCTTTGGGCCTTCCAGTCTGGTGTGACACCCTATTTTAGGACTCACGCTCCCAGGCCACTGACCCAAATCCACGTTATCCATGGGGCCTGTTCTGTCAGATTTTCTCGTAGCATGTCTCCAAGATTAGGCCATGTCCAAAACTAGCTGGAGAGATGTACTTCTTCTTTTTCTCCTATGTTTATATCTATCAGGCTTTGGGAAAGACACTGCCTTGGTCTTTGGCTGGAGTGGGATGATAACTCAAAGCAGCTGGGAGGGATCTGAAACTGGGGGCACTGAAAGCAACTCCACCTTCTATGTTAGTTAAATATATGTTACTTAAGTATTCATTGGGAGAGTGAGAGAGAGAGCAGGCTTGCCTGTGTAGCCCAGTGATTAGACACTGCCTTGGGAGACTGGGGTGCAGTCTTACAGGGTGCAGAGTACGGCTATGAACAGCAGCTGTGAAGCTGACAGCACCATCAGACATAGTCAGCAGCTGACAGGGTACTGGGGGATATATTTCATCCTGGGAATAACCACATGGCCATGTTTCCAAAACTAAGCAAAACAATAACAAAAATAAGGTTGAATATTTGCCTTTGTCCCCCTCCCCCAAAGTTTTCCTCTCATGGGATTGAAAAAGAAAATATAGAGCAATTTGTTCTGAAGAATAAAAGCAGGATTAGAAAAACTGGCATTTCCCATCTCCTGAATTCTGCCCAGCTCTGCCCTATGTCCCAGTGATTAGGGATCTCTGTGGGAATGGGAGCAACTGGACAGAATTTGGGAGAATGGACACATCTCCCAAATCAGACAGACTGGGGATGAGAATGTCTAAAATTGCCAGAGGCACATCTACCCAGAAAAATGGTGGAGTGCTCAAACCGTGGGCATACAGGGGACAGAAAGAGCATCATCACAAAAGCCCCCCCACCCTTGATGGGACACAAGCAAGTTAATGTCCTCTGAAAATGCCTGCCCTGAAGATCATGATGGAGCTGGAGTTGGAGAGAAGCCCGAGAGCCCAGTGACAAGAGCTGGCAGCCATCAGGACTCGGGCAGTGTGGGTGCTGACAGTGCTAGGGAGCAGCCCAGCAGCAGCTTTGGGAATGCCTGCAGCCCCTGCCTGCTGGATGGAAGAAGCCGGACCTTTGAAAGTCAAGTGTTGATGCTCTGTGACCAACCATGACATCACCTACTGAATATCTTAAAGAAAATGCTGTAAATGCTTATAGTATGATTAATTTACAATTTTAAAAGTGGCAGTGCTGCAGTTATAAAAATCTATATTTTTCAACAGAATTCAGTGTCTTTTGTCTGCTGTCCTCAGTGTACTTCACAGAGGCCTTCTCTGCTTCATGGAATACCTAGAAACAGAGTAATTATTACTCTTTTATGACTGGTGAACTAAGGAGCAGGGGAGTGTTCATCACAAAATTTATGAAGCCCAGCACCAGCAACAGGAGATACTGATCCCTTATATTAACAATGGTCTGACTCTGTTTCTGCAGGTAGCATTCCTCAGTAATCATATTGGGTACATTTTAGGATTGTGACTTCAGTCAGTCTAATGTCGTAATGACTATTGTAAAAAATTATTTTGGATTTGTATGGTTCTATAGGCACAACTTGACTTTACATTTGTTTGTTCCTGGTATAATCCAGAAATATATTTAGTAGGTACAGACACTATAGGCATGAGCACAACTAAAAGCAGAAGCCCAAATAAATAAACAACAGCATCAGGTAAGAAAACATAATACATTTGTCTCAAATCTCACAGCGAGTTTCTAGACTGTCAGTCTAGCATCCCTCATACGCACGTTGAATTCGGTCTAAAAGCCTGCAAAACAAACAGATGGGCTGTTGCAGCACTCCTGCCAGCATCCCAGCCACCCCAGCTCAGTCACCTGTTGGATTGTGTGACTCCATGGGCAGGAACTCTCACAGAGTGCTTCCAGGGAGCTCGGCAATAGCACACTGCTAATATAGATACGATTATTGCAGAATGGAGAAGAAATGGCAGGTCCAATGTTATTGATGTGTCTGTTCCTCTCTGTCACTTCTCTGTGACTTAGCACATCCCCTTTAGTAAATGTTTTGCCACTAGTGAATTAGATCATGGAATTACACAGCATGCGGTGTAGTCTCTCCCTGGAGTATATTTTCTTGTCAGTGTTTAGACATAGCTCTCACTGTTCTTAAAATTCCTTTCCTAAGAATATGTACACAATACGAGGAGGCAACGGATGTTATACAGTTAGGATAATTCTTCATATATTGTGACCTTGCTTCTTCATTCTTTTTGAACTAAAGACAGGAGCTCAGCACACACAGTTTGCTGTGATCTCATTTTAAACTTCCCTCCAAGTTACTTAGATACCAGTTGGTGTTGATACCATGATTCATAATTCAGTTTCAGGTGCAACTCTGAAGTTTTCTCATCCTTTCCCACTGACCCTGAGATTCACAGCACATGAGGCTGGGCTTAGATCTTCTGTAGGCTCTCACGGGGTTCTCTTCAGCAGCTTCTGATTCTGCAAAGGGTTGAAGGATGTCCCAGACCTTTTGAATTATGTCCCAGTGCTCTCTGCTGTGAAGGTCTCAGTCAGCCAGCTGATGCCCACACAGGTCTCACTCGTTATGCTTGATAAACACACATACTTGTCTCCAGCCTCTTAGTTGGCTCTGGTCAGGAGCATGTATTTTGAGCAAACACCCAGGCTTTACAGGAAGACATAATACAAAGTTACAGCCTAACAAGGGTAATCCCATGACCTGTGTCACACTGCTTCCTTCATGCACTAAAAGATGGTTAGATAACTGTACGTAGGAGGTTTAAGCAAAATGTGTTTTAACAAGTCCCTAATGCTACTCAAAGGAGGTCTAAGTAGTCAGAAAATAGAAGAAGTTTTGAGAAATCACCTGTTCAGCAAGAAGCAGTTTTTTCCAAAATTCCTGACTCTACTTGTAATGTGAGTTAGGGTTTTGCTTTACATTGATTTAGGAAGGTTTGGTGCATGCAGCCTGTGCCTATTCTGATTATCCATTTATTGAACCCCTAAGGTTACTGTGGGGCATAAGGACTGTGGCAATATGTCTGTGTTTGGTAATAAGAACCACAACCTTATGTTTATAGACAGTGATAGTCTTGAGATAACTTCCTGCCAAATCCCCTGAAGCCTCATCTGAAGTAGTTCAGTTGTTATCCCTTGCACAAGTGCAGTATTAATTGACATTTTTGTGTTCTTTACCATCTGCCTTCAGATCACAATAACCAACAGGTCTAGCAGGATAAAAGAAAAGTCTAGTTCTTGTGCCTGGATTTTTACACAACCCAAACAGTTCTCTCTGTTTTGTAAAGGTCACTGAAAAACAAAGAGCAAGTAAGAAAAAAAAAAAAAAAAAAAAAAAAGGAAACTACAGGATATGATTCATAAAAATCCCACGTCTCCTCTATATGCTCATACGGTCTTCTGTGAAAAAATAAATAAATGTTTTTGTTCTTTAGCAATGTTCCAGTAAGTAATACACATGCCAGAGAACAAGCAAACTCAAACAATGAGCTAAAATTAGAAGAGGCAGCTTCAGCATCTAAAGTCACAAGTACACACACACTTACTTTATAGTGTGAAGGCATCTGGAAGGAATATAGTCACATGGACTGCCTGGGTGCTGGCATTAGGACTGCAGCTCAGGAGGCTCTTCTGTCAGCTACATTTTTGTGTGTGTGTGTGTGTGGATGCTCAAACAACTCTTTTAATCCTATTTGTGAAAAGAGGCAAAAACTTTCTTGCTTTTGTGGCTGTTGTGAAGATGAAACTCTGTGTGTTTATAAGGGACTTGGGTTTTCATGAGTATCATTGAAACAAAAAGATTTCTACAGTCCGCTCAGTTGTAAAAAGTACTAACAAAAAAAAAAAAAAAAAAAAAGGTAATTCAGTTTGGGCCATTCTGCTGTTCAGAATAAGTTTATTCCCTACTGAAAAGGAATAGAAAGAGACCTGGTGTGCAGTAGTACTGACCATTCCTCAGCACTTCAATATTAATACCAATAATATCTTTTCCTGCACCATTTTCTCCTAACCTGAAGAGTAAAAAGGTCTATCCAGCCAAATACGTGTTAGCCACCATCAATCCTCTCTAGACCCTCTCAGCTCAATCAATAAAGCACTTGTTTTCCATTGAGAGACCTGGACAACCACACTAAGAAACAAAGATCTGCATAAGAGCCCAGGGTAACATGGCTTGTGACTAGTACCACTGCTTCCATATTGGGCCATCAATTAGTAACCAGAGAAAGAGTTATGTACACCTACACAGGAGGAAAGGAGAGCAGTCATGAGTACATGATTGCCCAGGTATGGTTACCAATACAAAGAGGGTTCAGGAGGAGCTATCTGACACCACTCCAGATTTACATCCCCATTGCAGATACTGGCTCTAACGGAAGCAACACTATAGGTCAACAAAGATGGATTGTTTTTTCAGGATCTGATATTCCTAGAAATTCCAAAGATTTCATTGCAAAGCGATATTGCACTCTGATGCTATTACTCTTGAAATATTGTGCTGGACATTTTAAAGGCTAACTAGAGTCCACATACTTTAAAGCTTTTATTTTTTTTATTATTATTTTTTTTTTTTCTATTTACAGATGGCGTCACAGCTGTTCTTAAGCTACATACTCAACTTTCTGTACAAACCCCAAACCCAAACGCCTACTGCAGGCAGTAGCTCAGAAGGAGATGGGACCAGTTTCTTCTGGCTGAGGCAGAAGACACAGTTTTGCTCCATGTTGGTTCTAGTGACATACAATATACATTTGGATTTTGGTTAACATCATACATATTTAGGTAAAATAATTTTCAGGAAAGATAAGAGGCAGCTGAGACTGAGAGAAATCCATTACAGAATTCATTTGAGTTTTGTTTCCTAAGAATCAGTTTTTTTCTCCTGCCACACCTGGTAGCTAGAACAGGGAATTATCTAATTTAGCCCTGCTCATAAACTACATTAACTATAACAAGACTAGATTAACTATAGATGTTCCAGAAAGACGCTCAAAACTATATTAACTGTAACACTGAGAAAAATGATAGACCTTTACTGGTTGTGTTACCCAACACATCTGAAGTTGGAGAGCAGAATTTAAGCATAAGGAAAGGCAAGAGAAGTTGAAATGAAATTAACACAGATGACCCCAGTTGTGTTCATTCCCTTTATTACTCTGTAGAGTCTGGTAGAACTGTATGTGGTTAGAGTGGGTCTCTGTATACTCATCAAAGCTAAGATCAGGTACTGTGAATATGGAGAGAGAACCTACGCTGAGCTGAAGAAACATAAACTTGTAACGCATATTTTTACCTTGATTGATTGGCAGATATGTGTTTTCATAACTTTAGCGCAGACTAATATTTAGTTAGAATAGACAGTCAAAGACCAACACATTCAAATGATATAATGGTGGTAATGATGTAAAATGATGTTGACTGTAAGTTAAATATACCACAAAAGAAGAGATTTGGGATCTTACCAGCAATGTTCTATTTAGCTATTATCAACCTGAGAAGACATTAACGTGGCAGTCATAATGGCCATGGTATTTTTCAGTGATATGCGGATAGAGAAGCCCAGCCTGAAGCAACATAGAAGCTAAGAGCAGTAAATAAGCTAAACTTTGAACAAAATCCTGGACCCATACCTTTACTCAACTTCTAGTAAAGTACAGAACTTCATTTGGGGTTTTCACTGAACCTGCTCCCATTTATAGGCAAGCCCAGAGAAGGAAATAACAGGAATCCTGAAACTCTTTATTTCCAAGAACCCAGGAGGCCTGTATGAATGAAGTATTGTACCTGGGGCACTGTGGTAGCTAAAGGAAAAATAAAAGCTTTCTCTGTTAGAAAAAAAAAAAAAAAAGTATCTCAATAGCATTCTGAATCCACAATTTTGACATCATCTTCCTCTCATTTGGAAGGGAAGAGGCAGAAATAAAGAAAAGCAATAGCTCAACACATATCCATCCAGCTTTTATGACACTATTTAGCCTTTCTGACAAGGAGCCATCCAACTCCTGCTACTCCTTTCACAGCTGCCAGTGGAAAGAAAGATTTTTCCCAGGGAGGAGGATCTCCAGGGGAAGCAGTGAAAAAGCACGAGAGAAGGAATCTGGAAGAATTCACTCCCACCCACCTACAGGAGATTCCTAGAAGTATTGTTAGTCTGAAGGTTTCCAAAAATCCACTCCACTTCTCAAAGGCAGGGTCATTTCTGTGGCAGGTTGATTTTAAAGCAGAAAGAGTGTCTATCTGAAACCTCTCACAAGGTTGGAATGTTAGAAGTAGTCCCAGGGGAGGGGGTTTAATGTACAAAATGCAGGTGAGGCAGCCAGAAAGACATGATGAATGCAATTTATCACAGGGCTCTGCAATTTTTCACAATGGTATCACAGGAAACAAGCAAAGCAGAGAAGCAGATAAATAGACTGGATAGATTAAGTTCCTTTGGGCATGGAACTTCTTTGAAATATGCCAAGGAAATTGCATGCTACAAGCCCAAATTTTCAAACAATATTTTATTGATTAGAAGAGACAGATAGCTTTCTGGGGCTGGGGTCCTTTTCCCAGAAAGGAAAAAGATGCATTATTCTGAAGAATGAACTTAAGCTAAAATTATAGGATGCTGCTTTGCTTCATTTTGGTTTTAATCCACCTCTGAAACCGCTCTGGGTATGTGCCAGGAGGTAGGGATTTGCATGCGTAAATCCAGTGCCTGTACTTCCAGCTACCTTTCTGCCTGCTTGATTTTCAAATCTGGGTGTGTGATGCTCCATGTACAGGAGCAATTTCAGAGGCCTAAAGCAGAGAACTACTTTTGATGCTGTGCAAGTGATCAAAGCATGTTCACAGCAAGCACAGCCCTTCCTTACTCCCTGCTTTTGTGGGGTACCTTTCTAAAACCAGTTCTGTTGGATCCATATAACAACTCCAAGTTTTACAGCAGCAGGGCTGGCGCGATACCATGGTCCAGAACATTGCTGCAGCATACTGCATATTCCCCACCTCCCACAAAGTAGGGGCCTTATGGCTTTCAAAACAGCACATGTACTATTTAAATTGCTTCACTGGGAGGAGAATTATGTGTTCTGCAACGCCTCAGGACAATGAGCCAAAGGAACTATAGAATATGAGCTTGGTGTTAAAGCTGTAGCTCTGCAATGCTCTGCTTTGTGTGGGTTTTAGCCTGCTATGTAACATTACTTTTACATTAACATTTGCGGTTCCTTTTTTATGCACTCCAGCTTCACCATGCTCCGCCCTTTATATTTTAACAGTCAGATTCCTATGATCCAACCAGGGTGGCATGTTCAAAGCTCCACTTCTTTTTATAGATTATTAAAAAAAAAAAAAAAAAAGCTCAGAGTGTCAAACAAGCTTACTTCAAATAGCTTTTATTCACACTAGGACAAGACTATAGCCAAAGAATTTTACAAAACACAAAACAAAAGAGATTTTTACAACTCAGTTGAAGACTATTTCACGCCAATCCAATGCTCATATATCTATAACCAACATAGTTTTGGAGCACAATATTACTTAACATTACTCATTGGATACTTTCAGATACAAAAATGTATCAGGAATAATAACAATAATCCACAGGTTCCTCTTACTCTTACGGAAATATTACTATTGACCTTTAAAAATTTTGCCCTTTGGACTGGTCCCAGTGGTACTTTATCCCTTAGAATCTGATCTGCCTGGAAAGACAAATTACAGATAAACTTTTAGTGCTCTGAGCAAAAGGACTGTTTTTTATCATAGAAACAAATAGCAACATCAATTTTCAAAGAAAAAAAAAAAAAAACAGACATTTCAGCTGTGCATCCCTAGATGGAAAAGTCAGTGTTGTAAAAACCCACAGCAGTAACTTTGCTTTGAAAGCTTTAGTTATGAGTTCACCAGGTATTGCTTTATGCTTTCCTACTGCATCCTAACTTACAATATTAAGCCAATCATGAAATATAAAATAGCAGTAAATTAAGCAGCAAGAGACATGAGTATGAACTTGTTCCCGTAACACATGATGTATATACCCTTCTAAGCCTGCTGAAGTCAATAGGTAAATATCCACTGATGCCAGTGCTCTTTCAGACAGACTTTTCTAGAGGCAGAACTGGCACTTCACATCAGAAATAAGGATGTGTGGCAGAGCTCACATTTGTATCTGCACTTTTCTGCAGTTTGGGTGTGGCTTAGTGCAAAGTGAAGGTTTCTTCACTAACTGCCTCCTGGATCTTATCCACAGCCTGTTAGAGAAGGGTTTTCAGTGGTCTTTGAATAAGGGCATCCTACGGCTCTGCTATTGCAAATGTGCCTCTAGCCATTCAGGCATACCGTCAGGAAGGGGATGATGTGTGGACATTTTAACACAGAATCACTCTCACTGTGCAGTACCAATGCCATTAGTTTCATGCTTCACTTGCCTCTAGACCATCCACACAGGAGCAAGTATTCCTCATAAACTGCAGCCCAAATCACAGTGCACTAATTAACATCTGAACAGGAGTATCTCTGAATATGTAGAACAATCTATACTTTGCTATAAACTCTTCTAATATGCTGAAGCACAGAGCATGGCACTAGAGCAGGATGAAGCATTGTGTATGAGAGTTATAATTAATAGTTGCTGGAATGTACTCCTTGGTCTTTGCTCTCTGTGGTGTGTTATTTGCTAGAGACTAAAACTGAGCTAGTAACAAGATGTCATGGGACAAAAAACCTTTTGGATCAAGTGAAAATATTACATTGTTAAAATCAAAATGGGTCCCTTTTGAGGTTAGAGAGGAATGCAAGTTTCACAATTTCTTTTTTTAACAATCAGCAGCCAGCCAGCTAATCGTACTCATAAAATACCACTCCAGTTTGGATCTGTCACAAAAATGAAGCATTTAATTGCTGCTAGAAGTGACAAAGATAAGCTATTCTCATTCCCACACCAAGGGCAGGGGCATCTGTCAGAAAAGACGACTTCTTTTTTCTGGTTCTCTATGTGCTACAAGGGCAAATTCAATTATAGGGAAAAATGAAGCAAGTGATATGACAAAACAAAAGCTTAAATCATAACTAAAAATCCGAACTCCTCAAAATTCAGGATGAAAAGCAGGTAGCAGAAGCTTGATTTAAGAGAAATTCTTTCCCATCAGCCCCCCCCCCCCATTCCCCCACATGCATATTCCGCTTTACTTCCATATGGAGTCTGTAAAAAAAAAAGAAAAAGTACAATGGTTCACAAAGCTCTACTGTGACCTTTTAAAATAAAACAACCGTGCACAGTTACACTCCTGGAAAGGCAACTATTGAAAAAAAAAAATCTCCCCTCTATCATTCCTGTTATGAAGTGTCTGCTAGTGGCTGAATGCTTCTTGGGCAAACACACGGCATAGACTTGAGGGCAGCACACCTGGCTGTTGCTGATTAGGACACAATCTGTGTAGTGAGGTGCATGTCTGCATGCATGTGGGCATGTTTCTGAGACAGGGGGCATTTCCCAAGGAGCAAGTGCTTGCTGGGCACCTCCTTGCTCCTGCAACTTAACAGAAGTTAGTTGTCTCACAGCCACCAGCGCCTTTGGAAAAGTTCCCTCTAATTCTTTGTCCCAGACACATTGCCCCGAAAGTATCCTGCTGTCTGTCTACACAAATTAGTCAGTCTCTACATTCTTGTTCTCTACAGGACCTCTGGTGTTGGCTGCAGCAAAACTTTTCTAATATTTCATCTCTGGTTATGACTCTCAGCTTTTTAGGGAGACTGCACTTAGATAAGACATCAAATCAAACACCACATACTCGAGATTCATTTTGCCACCTTCTTTCAGCTGGCAGCTTGTTGTTGACTTTTTTGTAAAGTAAAGAAACAGTCAACTTTGTTTACATAACAGCTGTTGATATTTTGTTTCTATTTTATAGGGTTTATTTAAGATAGCTTAATGATTTTATTTTCCTCGAATTCATTTGACTAAAATTAGTTATCTAATTTTCACTGAATGTAAAATTAGGAAGGTATGTAACTAAAAAAGGGACTAATTCTGTCATCTTTACACTGACAAAATTCCCATGAACTTTGATTGTTTGCTAGAAATTTTGCCTGAAGAAGGGTAATATAATCAAGCATTTTATTGTTGTAGATTATATTAAAGCCAAATGAGTACATATGGAATTCCTACACAAAGAGTCTGAAAATGAAATGCAAGACACTCTTAGGTTTTAGCAGTTCTGAGATTTACTGTTCCTATCATTGTTCCCACTCCATCCCAGGTAAAAGCATTAAGCTTTTAATAAGAATAATTTTTCTTGCTATCCTGATTCATATAACTTTTGAGTTTTCAGTTTCTACTATGAACTTAAGGACCTAAGAATACACGAAAAGTCCAAAATCCCATTGAGCTCACAATGCAGTCTCTAACCCTAGGGAAGAATACAGACTGGAGCAAGCACATCAGTAGTGCTTGCTGCTGTGGCATCTCTCATTCAGCCGATCACTGACTTAGGGAAATCTTGATCCAGAGGTGGAGTGCAGTCCCTGCACCTTTTCCCTGTAAGGCAAGGGTTTGCTGCTAGTGGCCTGGCGTGGTGGTGCTGCACGACGTCCTGCAGCCCCCATGCCACCAGCACCAGCCAGAGGGTCAGCCCAGCTCTGGGGGCTCCCTGCCGCCTCCTCAGCTTCACTTTCTCCATGGACACAGGAATCATCGTTTACCCCACCTTATTTACCCATTTCAGCTCATTTTATAAGTAATCTAAGCTCAGATGTCAATATTTGGGCAGCCAGCTAGAAGTATCTGGGACTTAATTTTCAGAGGTGTCAATCTCCTTCACCTAAGCAGATGTCTATGGGAGACATGAGACTCTGATGTTTCTTTAAAAACAGCTCCTAAATCTCTGGATTTGGACATTAGACACAGAGAAACATTCAATTCATGCACCTTTCTGAAATTCTTGGAATCTGTTGTTGAATCCAGCTAAAACTGGGCATTTTTAAAACTGCCCATGTGAATATTTCCCTGGAAGTATGGCTAAAATTGCTGGGAGATCCATAGGGAGCTATTGATGGTAATAAAAAATCCTGTGAGAAGAAAACAGCAGCAAGTGAAACTGCCCTTTCGGAAAGCCCAGGTCTGCTTGGAAGGAAGTGTTGATATTCACCATAAGCCTCAATCATTTCCCAGAGGGCTGTATGGTGCCTTGTAATGACATAATCAAAAAGTAATGGTGTTCTGGACTTTTAAGAAAAAAAAAAAAAGCACACACACATACACATACACATACACATACACACACAGAAAAAAACAACAAATCCTGATCCATCTCCCACTGAAATCAAAGAGGATTTTTCAATTGGCTTCAGTGAGATCAGAGTTCTGGACACAATCTGTGTGCAGTTTATTTGCACATTTGCTTACCCAAATGATCCTGGCTTTAACCAATAGCATGTCTACTTGTCTGTCTGGGAGTATGCCTGTATAAATGCATAAGTGTGAGTTTATAATGTGGTTTAATTCAAATTATTCTGGCATTTTAAAAGCATTTCCAGCTACAAAGGACAGCTTTAGCTGATTTCCATCCCAGAATATAGACTTTAGTTGGTAAAGTTTGTTAATCACATTTCAAGCTGCAATTCATATTCCATTTCATGCAAGCTAAGGACACAAACAGATTTTGCGCTTGTGGGGTTAATTCTAAAATGATCTTACTATGCACTCAATTAAAATTTTGCATCCATTATTTCAAAATGTGAAAAGCTTTACAAATTACCCAACTCATCAGCCATGGTCCTTGGTTTCCTTGAAGGGAAACTTCTTTGAAGACCACAAGAAAATTGCAGTAAATGGCAAGTAAGATTGCCATCACAAGTCTGCTAAAAATACAGGGTGAACTCCTGATTGCTTTAGTCATGTGAACAGTCCCTTCAGAACAGCCCAAAGTCAGGCAAGGTGGCTCGCACCAGGAGTTAATTTAGCCTGCTGGGACCCTTTGCATTACTAAAATGAGCATGATTTTGGCTTGTAAATGGCAGGTAGAATTTTATTTTACTTTCTGAGGGGCATACATCAATTTTAGAGTAAGCCTTTTGGAATAAAAGTTTACTTTGCATTATAGGAAATGACATTCCTTTTTTAGATTTCCCTTTTCAAAGCATGCCTCAGATTTCTAACTTGTAGCAGAGCTTTTGTATAAGTAATAAAAGTCTTTAAAATTAAAATGCTAATCGTAAACAAACCCAAATGCATGAAAGATATAGTCTGACTGCATAACAAAAGAGAATTATATAATTCTATTTGAGTGAAATCTTTCATCTTTGATTTACAGGTTTGAGTCTGTCTATAACTGAAACCATATTGTTCCATATCTTTCATATCATGGCCTTCACCAAAATCTTGTTTTAATTAAGGTTTCTTTCAGATTTCAGAATAAAAAGCATGACAGTCTTCACTTATGGCTTTAATATATCCTTTGAGTTCAGAAAATGTATAAAAATGAACATCATTTGCTTTTAAAAGCCAAGCGAGCTATCAAATACTGCAAGCAGAATACTTCAAGGTATCTCCCAGGTTCACTAGGTGAGAAAGTTGTAAACAAAATAAAAGTTGCTGTAGCACAATTTTGTTCATTTGAAGTCATCCTACATACATGCCCTATCTCTTTCTCTGACGGTAAGGCAACACGTGTAATAGTTTAAGCGTTCATTATCAGCTAAAGGCACAGCTCTATGTTACGTTCACAAACACGGAATTAAATAGCTAATGTCACATTGCAGGGAAATCTTGCTGCATTTGGGGGATCTAAAATAAAGCCTAAACCCTTTGAAACTTCTTAAGCAACATCAGCTCTCTCAGTGCAGGACTACGTAAAAGAATCGGTTTGTATTCACATGACAACCTGTAAAAAATGCTCCCAACACAATCTCCACGGAAACACCTGAGCTTCAAATGAGCTGCACGCAGTCGCTGCAGATTGCTGCTCTTAAGAGTCAGGACACAGAAACATTTCAGAACAAACTAAAAACACATTTGGAAAGCCATCCATTTTTCAGAGACTACTTGATCTCTGCTGCACATCTGGTGAAAGCTACTGTCAACTACGGCGGGTACAGCACTTTTTTAAAGACAGAAGATCGCTCATTTTAGAGAATCGTGAATGTGATTTTATGATAGAAAAGGTTACGTGAAATGGGAAAGATGTCGGGGAAAGGGGAAAATAAAAAATAACACCATCAAGCACAGTACTTTGGGGGATTTATAGTACAATAAGAAGTACTTTCCCTTTAGCTAAAATCCCTCATCTTAGTTTACACACCTTTAACTCATTCTGCTAAGAAGTCATTACAAGGGGTTAAAAAACAGCACATAAAATAAAGGGTTTTTTTTTTTTTCATTACACAGAGCAAAGAAAACAAATTCTATTAACAGTTTAACACAGTATGAAAAAAAATACCTAGTAAAAAGTGTCAGAAAATGATTCATGAAGTTTACCAAGTATTTCACTGGCTGTTGCAACTCTTGTATCTATAATCTATCATGTAGAATTTTGTAATACCCTATTTCACAATTCATGTTGGTGAGTGGGTCAAACAGCATATAAAAAGCATGCTCTAGGCTCTTTCTCCCAAGCCTGTGTTACTGTAACTCTAGAATTGTAGCGGTTACATTTAAGGAATCTTTAGGGCCCTTTCAAGTTCATCCAGAGAACAAGTGAAGCTGCTATTCAGAGTTCTGTGCCCAGTGTTTATGTTCCATCTGATCCGTGCCACCCAAGCAGCAGACAAGACATGTCTGAGGGTGCTTTGGGGGGATACACAATGATGTCACCCACAGGAAATATCAGGGAGGACTTGGCACTTCACAAGGCTGGCTCTTCTTCCATGGGCTCGCCAGCAGCTCTGTAAAAATAAACAGGCAATCAGAATACGGCACAAGAGTACACAATGACATTGTAGATTTTCATGCATAATCAAAGCTGATTTTTCAGCTCTCTCTGATGTTTATTTGTGTTATTCAGTTATCCATAAATAGAGTTTCTTTCCTAGGAAGTATAAACAAATGTCAAGTGGAAAAACATTTTAGATCCAAGCAATCACTTAAAATGTTCCTGTTTATATTAAAATATGTCAGAATATTTTATAACTTTTTGTCCAGAAATGTACATGCTTTGTGTCAACAGAATCAAATAATTTCATGAAAAAAATAGCTGTGATACTTTTATTTTGCAAGCATTTGCAACTAAAAATACATGCATTTGATTTTCTTAAGTGGGCCCATACCATTAAGACAAAACGGTTCACTAGTAGCCAAGTAGTTAGCAATGTTTCTTGTGAAGTTCTTCTTCAGTCCTCTTATTTTTGATTCTGTGCTTTCATAAATGCATTGACTGGCTGCCTGCAACTTCTGAGACCAAATTTTAAACTCGATTAACAGATCACTGCTGTAGAGACAGTATCCATTAATAATATCTCATCAAATTATAAGTGTTTCTTTTATTTGAAAGCCTCTGAGAAATATCCAGCTTAGGCAAGATGAACTCTTTAAAACATCCAAAAAGTAACAAATGGGGATATACGCTGAGCTGTTCTAAAGTGACATAATTCCTTGTATCTAACAAGCTACTGCATCTGAGGATTATGCTGGTAATCATAAAATGGGGAGCTTCTGAGCCACCACTTTGAGACCTCACTGCTGAAGGGCATAAGAATTTTGACATAGACCATTTTTCACCCCAATCTGGCAGAATACAGTATAAAAATGAGCTTAAGACTTCCTTAAAAATAATCATTTCAAGCAATTCTGAAATGAGAGGATGCTAACAAGTAAATACAAATTAATAAATAAAACAGACATTTACCAGTTAAATCTGATAAGCTAGTATAATGATTAGCTTCAGTAAAAAATACCTCAGAAAGTACAAACTCATGAGATCCCATGGGGAAAAAAAGAAAAAAGTAATTAATGGGGGCTTGCATGGGCTTTGGGAGTTTATTTAGCAAGGAAGCCAGAGAATTTTAAATTAATCTGGACTTTATTAAAGTCTTTCCCAATGAAAAATTCAGAAGTGTCTCTTCAAATGGTTTTATACAGGTTATTCCTTTATGATTTGGAATGATTACAGCTAGTACATTGAAAAATAAGTCGGAAGAATGATATATGAAAAGAAGACGTTTTTCAGACTAATCACTTTCCAAAGGTTTAGTGACCCCAAAACATTATTGATCTATAAATCTCAAATCTTTTGTTCCTCACCAGACAGTGGAGACTTTTTCATCTGTACAATAACCACCACAGCTCCCTTGTTTCTGAGTGGGGATGTGAAGCAGGATTTCAGGGAAGGCTTCAGGCAGGGGCCACTTTGGACAGGGCAGTGCTGGGTGGGAGCACTATCCTGCCATGTGTAGATGCAGCAGGACATCACTCCTCCTTGACAGGCAGTAGAAGCCCAGAGAGCTTAACAAAATATGTTTATTGAGACATCTTTCAAAGAAAAAAAAAAAAAAAGACCAAGATCATCACTGACTTTAATTTTCCTTGCACTGTTCTGACTTGTGGCAGAGGCGGCACAGTGGCAACAGGGGTGGGATGGAGCTCAGCCTGCTGCTGAGGTCCTCAGGTATAGTAAAGGAACGCGCACCATGACTTCACACTGTTGTATATGTTGCTCTTGCGCTGACCACATGCTCCCAGTTTCTCTGGCCACTCTTGGAAGACCTGCTACTCCTCGGCATAATGCAAAAGTGCAATAGGCCCTCTTAAACACCCAGGACCTTATGGGATTGTCTGAGAAGAGAGCAATTTGAAAGCAGGTAACAGTTCAGCTCTTAGGTTCTACTGTGAATAAATGAATGAGAAGAAATAGTTTTCAATAGATTTCAGTTGGAGATTGGCAGAGCAGGAAGGAGTGGACCTCTGGAAAACTTCTGGAAGTGGACATGGGAGACTGGGTTATTTAAAAGGAGCTAGGAAGGAGTACATGCAAGTCAGCTCACATGCATTTGTCTTCAGGGACTGACGTTCTCATGAATGTAGCACAACTCGGAGATGATTGTGTTCATGGTTTTAGTCCCGAGCAATTTTTCACTGACGAGGGCACTTCTGAGTACCAGGACTAACCTCGAGTGTTCTATGTTCTTGTATACTCCAACATACTCCAACAATATCCCAATATTCTGCAACAGCCAGAGTCTAAGCCCCAGTAGAAATTTTTATATGCAAGTCCAAGATGCCAGGCCCTTTTTGGAAATGGAGAGGAGGTTCAGGTGCCCTGGCAAATCCAGCTGCTGTCTCTCAGTTTGGGCATTCTCAACCTTCTCCAGTCTGCTTTGAATATTTGTGTGTGCATGATTTAACTTCAACTTACTAGTGCAAGAGAAGTCATTGGATCTATCCAAGAGCTTATCATTAAAAACATACATCTTTATGGGATAACAGCTTAGGCCAGAGTTTTGTGAGAGAGCAAGTAAATTTTAAGGGCCCTTAGCACAGAAAGAAAAACACTGTAATCATATAACTCTGAGAGGTGAATCAATACATACCCATTCAGCTGAAATCAAAAGTTCTCCAAAAAAAATCAAGGGGGCAGAGTCTGACAGGCCAAATTTATGTTACCTCAATTATGTCATTGGTAGTTACATCAGTTCAGTCAGTCTTCCTGTGGCTGACAAGAAGCTGGCATAAAAACATAAAACAGGCAAAAAAAAACCAACAACCCATATTGTATGCTCTGACTAATTCCTCAGAAATGTAACTTTGAGCTTGGGTCTGATCCGGGCTGATCTGTGTGGTTGGCAGATCGTGAACGGCACAGATTGGGACTGTAATGAGTGTAGAACCACAACTGTGATTTTTCATAAAGCTTCATGGTGGCTCACTGAAACTGCTAGTGCCTAGGAGCAGAGCCCTCTTGCATTCAGTCTGATTACTTGGGTATGCCATAAAGAGTGCTCACCTATAGCTCTCTCTATATGCAGTTCATACTCTAGCAGAGTGAATTAGTCTCTTCGCAGTTATTGCTAAAAAAATGATTATATTAAAACAGTTAGAGTAGATGAGACAGAATCCTGCCATATGGATAAAATCTGGCTAAACTTGTGACATCTTAAGTACTGCTCTGTGGCAGTTGTGAGTAAATGGCAACCATATTATTTAATGAGAATACTATTTAAAATAGCTCATATCTGCACTTTAAAAAAAAAATCAATATTTAAAAGCATAGATAAATCCTGTAAATCATCCAAAAAAGTAAACATTTCTCTTACCTTATTTTATAAATTAGAATTACAGAGATGCCTCATAGCTACATCATCACACACATAAAAATAAAAATTCAAGGTATGTTTCCAAGTCGCAAAAATTGCTGAACAAAAGATAGATTTTCTGCTGGGGTATGGCTGTTTTATGCCATAATCTGTTCCTAATTTAACTCAGCTGTCTCAGGGAAGAGCCTTGTAATTGAAAAGTGATCCTCTGGTAGCACAGAGCTGGGGAAAAAGAGGTACGTTTCGAAACCATGAAGATGATTTGGAGAGTGCCTGAAGACATCATATTAGAGATCCCGAGTAAGTGTATATCCTGGTAAAAAATGACTCTATGGATCAAAGAAAAAGGAAATAAAAGAAAAAAAACTTCACAGTTTAAGAGCAGAATAAGGTAAATATATGTAAACTCTCGAAAGAGGAAGTCATGCCTAAATAAGGCAAATAAAGTAGAAACACTGGCAAGTTCAATGTAAACCCACAATGAGGCCAAAGGAGAATCTGAAGAGCAACATGCTAAAGGCATAAAAACTACTAATAAAAAGATCTTTCAAAACACATCAGAAGAAATGATCAAAGCATAAAAGGAGCATCGAGAAAGGTAGACCACAAGAGCAAAATGAACTATTTATATCTCTGTTCACTAGAGAAGCATCGGGCAGATCTTATTATTTGCAGATGAACTGTCTTAAACTGAATCAGCACTAGAACAAGCTGATATATTAAACATTGCCAAATTGCTAAGAGCAGATAATATTTGTCCACTGAGTTCTAAGGGAATGCAATCATGATGTTTCCATATAAATAATTATTGAGCATATTCTACTGCTTAAATCAGCATCTATGCCAGAAGTAGAGAGGGTAAGAAATGCAATCGCCCTTTTGGAAACTACAGGAGATACAGTAAGTCTGTATTGGGGAAATTGATAGCAGCTATAATAATTCAGAAATAGTAGGCATTTAGATAACAGTAATTTGGCTAAGAGTTAAGCCTTAACTCTTGCAAAGAAGTCAAGCCTCACAAATATATTAGAAGTTTCTGAAGGAACTGAAGGAAGAGGGATCAAGTGATACTCCTGTGCAAAAAAAAAAAGTCTTCAAATGATTTTATACAAATGCTTTGAGGAACTTAGGTTATGAGAGAAGGTCCTGCTATAGATTAACAATCCATCAAAAGTAGGAAATAGATAATAATACTGGTGAATTTTCACCATAGAGGGATGTTCCACAGCATCTCAAGAAGACTTGGCGGAGTACCAGTACATTTAGGTGATAACATTTGTTGATCATGCAAAATTACAGATACTAGACAGACCTAAAGCCCATAGCACCATTTCTGAGTGGAAAAGAAGGTAAACAGACACAAAGTAATACACAAAGCAAGGGGGGAGAACAGATTTAATTGTTTATATACTGTGATGGCAATTATTGAGAGCTTGGAGTTAATTAGAGTAGAAGAGAGCAACAAACAACAAAAAATGCCCATCATTAATCTACCATATAAATACATAGTGTGCCAAACACCTGGTGTTCTGAATACAGTCCTTACTCCTCCCCCCAAAAAACTACAAAAGGCATAGAGAGGGACAAGAAGAATGATCAGAAGTAAGAAACTATTTTCACACAAGGAGGAATAAAGAGTCTTGAGGCAGCTAAAACATTTAAAACCAGAAATGTGGTAAAGTAAGGAAAAAACTGCTTTCATTTCTCAGAACTAGGGGATGCTCCATGAATTTACCAGTTAACAAGTTTAGAGCAAAGAAAAAGAAGTGCAATGCCTGATGAAGCTGTGGGATTCACTACCTGAACACCGAAACTGTAAGCTGGTTCAAAAACAGCTTTGAAAAATTTATACACAGGATGGGTCAGATACAGCTGTTGAGATCTATGGACTAACCAGGGCAAGGCTGTCTCACTATTCCTCTGTTCCCCATTCTCTTCTTTAGGCACCCTCCACTGGGGGATGAGAGGAAGGTGGGCAAGATAAGGCTGCAGCTTCTCTGGCTCCTGAGCCTGCCTGTGATTTCAGATCCTGTGGGGTACGGCCAGGTAGATGCAGATTCTTCAGCCCAGCTGAGGTGGATACCCAAACAGCAAAATGCTAAGCAAAGCTCTGTGAGCTGATGTACAAACATAGAATGTGACCCTAGGTGGCAGTTAGCTGTACCCCACGATTCAACCAGCTGCACTGCAATAAAATATGTTGCAACATGACTGAAAATGCAGCTGATAGCTGAGTAACACTAAGGGAAATATCTAAAAATGACACTTTGTTTTCATTTCCATTTGAGTAAAATCTATGCTCGGTTGAATGAGAGCCATAAAGTCAAATCCTGATAAATGTCATTCTCAAGATTTACTGTTTGCTGTAAAAGTAGTAAGTGCCAGAGAGCTCCCTCCACACCCTTTTATTTTTCCATTTTAAGAAGAAATGTACAGAAGCTCCAGTGTATCATGGACAGCACTGTATTGAATATTTTCATAGCGAGATTTCTGAAACAGATGTCTGGCCAAAGCAAGATTCTAATCAGTTAAATCTGTATCTCACTTAGGGAATAAGCAGTTATCAACACACAAAAGTTATGGTAGTTAGAAATGCTTTATAGGGCATGCTGGTTCCTTTAATTGTATCTGTATTTAAATCTGTGTTAGCATCATGCATGTTTTCTTTCCTATCCACAAAGGCTTTTTTCTATATCTGTTCTCTTCTGAAGTCTATAATCAAGTTTCAATTGAATCTTAAAATGCAGAGTTGTGCTCTGGTAAAATTAAACACAAAAAGCGTAGCAGCTTTCACGGTTTTCTTCATTTAGCCTGTCAGAGAAAATCGAATGAAAAAAATAATCTACACTGTCACTTGAAGGAAGGAAAGAAAAGAAAGAAAGAAAGAAAGAAAGAAAGAAAGAAAGAAAGAAAGAAAGAAAGAAAGAAAGAAAGAAAGAAAGAAAGAAAGAAAGAAAGAAAGAAAGAAAGAAAGAAAGAAGAAAGAAAGAGAAAAACTTAAAAGTGGCCTTAGCCAGGAGCATTTTATCGTTTATTCATCAGTGGTAAATGAGTCAGATATGAGTTGGCCAGGAAAAGAGCTGCTTTACCCAAAATCTGAGCTTAAAATGAGTCATCTCACTTCAAACACCAATATAACCTCCAACATAACTGGCAAGAGTTTCCCACAAAGAGAGTCTTGCTGCCACTCTCTTCATCTGCAGGCCCAACTATCCAAAACTGAAGTCAACAGGATGTCTGTCATCGATTCAATGAAACAGGACCAGAATTATCAACCCGTCTGGCCATGGTGGCTATTAAGAGAAAGTAAATTGGCTCCTGGCATAATGAAGGAACCCTTCAGGCTGCCCTGTGAGCCACGGCACTTTCTGCTCCGATCCTGCCCTGCCAGACACAACCAACTTTCCCCCAGAAATACTCAATGCAAAGGTTTGCAGTAGCTCTTCAGAAGGTGGCTGCTACCTACAATGGGGAAGAGGGATGCACCTACAATAGCCTTATGAGGAGGACTTAAGAGCCCAAAGGGCTCCTCATGTCCCTGCAGTCCTGTCATTTGTAGTAGAAGGGGGCTGGAGAAGCAGCATCATATACTTGGTCCTTAATTATAACAAATGGAAAAAAGTAAAGTTGTGACTCAACACTACGTTACTCCAGCTTGTGTTGGTATGTGTCTATGAACTGAACAGTATGTTTTTGTTAAATGAATGAAGTTATTCTGGCATGAAACTGGAGTGTGAAATGTCAAATCAATCCCTGGATTTATAATCCCATGCTGGAGTTTCATTCATGCTCAAAGCTCAGACAGGTCCTCTCAGGTCTCCCTGCAGCTCAGAGGACTGTGCCTTTAAAATCAGACTGCCAGGGTGACCCTTTTTGATTCCATATTCCTCTTTACATTCAGCAGGAAGAAAGCCAAGAGAATGATATCCCGAAGCCTCACAAAACGTAGCTGTCAGTTTTGGCTTAGTGAGATAATGCTTATGTTGTCCTGTTGCTCTCTGAAGGCAACCTGGCTTTGGGTGACTTTGGGTGACTTTTGAGTTACAAATGTGGAAACAGAATCAGGGATGCATGCATGTAAAGATTTATTTGTGCTGCTGAAAAACTTCTACAGCACCAAAGATATTTCAAACGAAGCCATTTTTTCCACAGAACAATTCATCACAATGGCTTCACCCCTATAAGAGCCCAGGACTGATGAAGTGTAATGAATCTGGCAGCCACATGAATTCCACTTGCGTACATTTCAGCACATCCGTTTTTTTTCCATTTCTCTCAGCTCTGCTCTGAAATGTTGTTTTCAGAGTGGGTGGAAACTGTCACAGGTTATCAGTGGGTAGGTAATAAATACACTAATTAGGTACAGCATTAGTCAAAGGGTTATTTTGTTCAAGTCATGTAAGATCAGTGGTTGCTCTTGATGGCTGTAGTTTTAAGTGAGTAGAGGCTCATAACAAATACAGTTCTTGGTTATTCTGAGCAATATAAAAATACACAGAATTAACCACACCCTTTTTCATACAATTTAAAAATTTGTTTTGTTTGACTGTTTTAGTTCCAACACTTTCATTAAAATTCTTTATATTTCAGAGCTGTGCATATATAAACAGGATCCCCAGCTTTCTGTCCCTGGCTAACAGAAGTGTCTCATGACTATCACAAATCTATATGACAAACCTTACGTTATTCCATAGCTGAGCACTGATTTACACACTCATAGATCTAAAATATGCCTCCCGTTCATCACTGGATTCTTCCCTAAGCTTTTATGGATTTGTTTGTAATAATATTAGCCCAAAAATAGCCGTAGCATACTAAAATGTAATTACAATCAGAAAGGCAATTATGTAAACACCGCAAACTTTACTAGCTAGCTCTGTCCCCCATGTGTCCCTTTGAGCCACATCTGCTAACTTTTTGACAGATGCACGCTCTCATGGTTGTGAGAGATGTTCACTTCTAAGTGCATCAATAGCTTTTAGCTAGCTCCGCACTATTCCCCCTGGATGCTTTCAGCTGCCTATCAGACCAGTTCTGAATAAAAGAGCCCATGCAGGAGTCAAGAACCAAATCATACAAGTAGCTGTCACAGCGTAGGAGCCACGGATCCTTTTGGCTCCGCTCGCACCACCGCTTTGCCTACCCACAGCTCCCTCCTTTCCCTCCTGTTGTTATGCAGCTCCGATCCACAGCATGCAGGGAGCTGATGAGTCTCCTTATAAGGCTTTTTTCTCCTTTCCTCCTCCCTCCCTTGTTTTCTCTGCATGATGGAAACTGAACAGTTCCCTGCATTTTGGGTCTTCCTCTGTTGGAGAAGGCCAGAAAAGTTTGTCCTTCAAATGAGTAAATAGGAAACTCCAAGAACTTCTGCAGTGGCTCTTCTGACTCCTGATGTCTCTTTGAACAAATACTGTTTTGTAGAGAACACAGCCTTCAATGGCCATCATTTTTTTTTTTTAATCTTTAATTGGCAGAAAACCAACAGCAGTTACTGTATCATTTTCTCAGACTGTGAAAATGAAAGCAATGTTCATTAACCTAAAAAAGCAGCTGACAAGCAGGAAAAAAACAGCATTCTGTTTCTTAGCTGGTACCTTCAGCAAAGTAGGCAGAAAATATTGGCCCTGGTCCTGGTCAGGATTCCTTTAAGTTTTATACTGGCACTGTTCCATTGCTTCCAGGGAAGTAACTTTTAATGCCTATCTAATATCATTTAATAATGATTTAAGTCCATCATTATTAAATTTATCTGACCATGTGTTAGATGCCTTCCTAGAAAGTTAAATCTTAAACAGTTTTGAATTGCTTCCAATAAAAAGAATACAGTTGATTACACTTGAACTTGTCTATTATCTTCATACAGGTAATGCCAATTGTACACTTTTTATATAGTAGAGAGCTTTAGACATGGGGAGAAAATAAGACTGTTGTACTACTCATGAACCTTAGTAAAGAATTACACTCATCAAAAATATATGTTAGCATAGAATACCTCTGTTTCCAGAAGCCAAGTAGGGAGAATTTAAATTCAGGGATGACAAATTCCAGGTAGCTCAATTAGCAAATAATTTTGAAACAACTCAGTCTAGCTGTCTTCTGCATCTCATATGACTGGAGTGTAAAAGCCTTGCTTTCTGCAATAATTGCATATGCTTACCTGCTGCCTTCCTGAGGAAAGCACTGTTCAACATCCACTGAAAGGGAGGCCATAGCAGATACCGTTTCTGTCTCCTCCCTCTCTCGTTTCTGAGACTCAGCCAGAGCACAATCCACTGGCACAGAGTATGGCTCCACTGACTTCCAGTACTTGCCTAAGGAAAACATACATCATAATTTATGGGAATTTTAGCTAGCATGGTGGTACAAGCATAGTAATCACTTAGTTCAATGCAGGGTGATTATAATTTAAAATCACTGCAGTGTAAGCAGCACAATTGAAATTTCAAACTGCAGTGAAGAAGTATGTTTCTGAACCTATGAATGCCAAGTTGGAAAGCAATTTCATTCCAAGGGCTGTGTCACACCCTTCCCCAGAAGGTAATAAACTGGCGGAGTAACACGCAGCCTAATGAACTCATACTGTCAGACAGGCTATTGGCTTTATCTACACAAGGTAAATGGAGTTCAGGGCAGGGTTAATACCTAGAAGCTCTGATATTGCAGACAGATGATGCATACACAACAAATAGGACTAGAAAAATGAACATTATTGTACAACGTGCTCACACAGCACTGTCTTGAAAAGGAAAAAAAAAAAGTCAGAAATGCCAGCTTGGACTGAAGTGATGTTGCCAGAACAATCAGGTTTGTTAATCCTGGATGTTCTTTCTCCTCAAACCTCAGGGCGTATACTAGAACAATAATTTCTTTAAAACTTTCATATATGAACTGGCTGTTGCTGGAAAGCTGCCAGATATCATAAGGAATAGAGCTTTCTAGTTTGCAGAGTAAAAACACAGCAGTGGATTAAAAACATGAGCATCCTCATCTTTCAGCCTGCAACAGGAGAGACAGTAAGGAGCTTCTCAAATGACACCAACAATAGTGGCAGGTGACTTATCAGCAACATAAAAAATGGCCCACTACTGCAGAGCTGGTAAGAAACAGAGGTCAATTAGTGGTAACCAAGTGAACAAGTAAGAATTTACATGTGTATTTTTTACAGCCCAGTAATCCACTGAGCACTCACTAATTGCCAGGTGGATGACACCTGGAAATTAGGAGCTTTGGGAAGGCTGGGAGCTCTGGACCAGTGCTTTTTCAGTGTTTAGCAAGAGGCTTCCAGCAGCTGCTGCAGAGGTTGGGTCAGGGTACTTATCTGGGAATTAGAGGGAGGGTTTCAACAGCTGTGAAAGAGAGGGGATCAAGTAGGGGACTTTTCCAAGGGCTAAAAGGAGAATTTTGGCAGCTGGGCAGCAGGCTGAGGCGAGGTGCTTATCCGGAGGGTAGCTGGAGGCTTTGACAGCTGGGAGGCCAGGCCAGTGGTGGTGCTGTCTGTGCTGCACAAAGGCTGCTGAAAACTCCCTCACTGGTAACACGGCTCTCAGCACTGTTTCAGGCTTTTCAAAAGATGAACTTTTTCCTCCAGTGAGAAAGCAGCTGTCAATAAAGCCTGAAAATGTCTTTATTCAAAAATATCATTGTAAGATGAAAGCCCAAGTCAAACTGCAAGAACAACCAGTGAGCATGGCCAGAGTGTTTCTTTGAACTCTAATAGTGTGCACGTTTGAGTAGTTAGCAGAATCTTTAAATAACAGGGACCTTCTGGGGATAAAATGTAAAGTGTATTAAGTATCCTACAAAGTTGAGATTAAGTGTTAGAAGGTTGGCTTTGCTCCAGAAGCATGAAAGACACAGCTAAAAAGTTATGTACATAGCAGTAGGCTCAATGATTGGAGCCTGGCAAATTTTATAAAAACAAGACAAAAATATTCTCTATTATTACTGTGCTCAGAGACCATATTCTCTATTCATTAAAAAATACACTAAAAACAAACAAAAAAGTTATATGGGCATTCCACAATGTTCTCACAGATCATATGTGCAAAAGTCAGTCTTTGCAATATACACCCAGTTCAAACCCTATAATTTATGAGCTAAATGTTCACAGAGTGGGTGGGGTTTCTGTTGCAGAAACAGATGTGCAAGAAAATCAAATCTGTTGGCATGGGAATAATACCCCCTCTTGCCTATAAAAGAAATGAACCCATGTTCACTGCTGGAGTTTTCAAGGGCTCTTATTCATAAAATAAAATATTAGTAACCAGCTACCACTGCGTTGCTCTCCTGCAGCAACAATAAAACAGCATCAGTGAGGATTGCTACATCACATTCATTCATTCACACACAGGCTCACACTCCAGCTGCCTCCTGAATCCGGGCTTTCTTGTAACACTAAAACTCAGGGCCAACTCAAGCATATTAGCAGGCTCTCTGTGCCCATTCAACTGCCCTTCACTCCCAAGTGATCAGTGATTTTTCTCGTTTCCCTGCACTGAGAATTGTATTATAGAGGGGCTTCAGCAATAGAGGGGGACAGCAAAGTCTGGCCAGGAAGCAGGTGGCAGCACCTATGCTGCAGTGGAGGGTCCTGAAGGGGAGTACATGGCAGGCTCTTTGTGGTTTCTGGGAGGAAATTTTAAAGCAGTTCCAATTAGGAATAGCATCCAGGTAGTAGCAGGTACCTTGTGTGGGACTTTTTGATGCTGGTGAAAAAGCACTGGTAGATTTTTCTTTAAAATCGGAAAGCTTACAAACACCTGTGGTAAGCAGAACAGCTTTGCAAACTTCTTTTAATAAAGAACAACAAGAATATATTGTGCACAAAGCATAAAGTGCTTGAATGTGTGTTCAACCAAAAGATTTGCAGACAAAGTCTTGTGGAACAGAAAGCCAATTGCAGCTACAAAGGAACTTTGTTAGGAACCCTAGGCATGCTATGGGTTGACAATTAGATGATCTTAAATCAGATGCATCTGCCCCCAGCTGCTCACATCTTTGAAAAAGACAATTCTACTGTGCTATCCTGGGATGTGAATTTCTACCAGTTCTGTTACATTCATTGATAATATTGTGGAGAAAACAGGGAAACGGGAAAAACAAGGAAGCATACCACTGGGTTCATTCATATAAAACTTGAAGAGCAATCACTGCTTGCAAGAAGAAACAGTGAAACCAAATCAGTCTTCCAGGTATGCTTTGGCTTTCATCATGAATATGGGCTTAAGTCTCTCTCAAAGATTTGTGGGAGCACTGATTATTACCAGGAAATAGTAAAAGTGAATGATTCTGTCCCTGTTACAGGCAACAGATATGGATATGCTTGAAAAATTCAGTTTGGGGGTGGTGTTAAAGCTAGTGAACAGGATTGTTTAGAAATACCATATTACATGGGTGTGGGAACTACTACTTCCAAATGTATTACATTTCCAAAAGAACTTTAGATCACTGTCACAAACAAAACATTTATACAAATTCCATTCCACTTACAAAAAAATTTGTTTCCACTCATTGTCTAAGTATTGCATCTTCAACATTTTTGAAATGAACACAAAGGAGGGACATTTTTTGTCTAAAATATTGCTAATATTCATTATCAAAGTTGGATCACACGAATAGGCCCAAGAAACATGCAGTCAATCACCCAGACAAAGCAGGCTTTCTCAGTATCTTTTGAGGTGCTCCGCCACCTCCACCATTTTTTCAGTCTGCATAACTCTGTAATATTTGACATGTACTTGCTTCTCTTAATTCTAATTATGCATCCTGCATAAAGTTGCACTACCTCAATATTCCTTTACTTCATCCACATATATTCCTTTGTAATACTTGGTCTCTCTCCAGACAAAATGATGCATACATAACTTTTTAGGTAATAGCTGGAAAACAACAACAACAACATTGTGTACAAATAACTCCCAATCCTGAGCAGCCTGGCATAGGTTTCAGAAGTTCATTGGACTGTCATGACTGTACGGGGTCTGCTCAAACCAAAGCTTGCTCTGAACAAACAAAATCAAGCCACTCTGCAGAGCTGAGTGTTTTGACTGAGAGACTGTGTTTTGAGACACACACCGTATCTTTGTTCCTCAGTCACTTTCTTCTCTCTGCATGGCCATCACTTGTGTGTAAGCATTGCTAGTAAGACACTATGCCTTTCTAGATCCAGTATTATTACTTTTTTTTTTCCCATCCACCTTTTTTTGTTTGTTTGTTTCAGATTCATTAAACTCATGTCATATTCCAAACAGAATTAGATATTCTTTCCTGCGGTCTGTAAGCTCTCTGGTGCCCTGTGTGTAGCTTTCTGTCCTTATTATCATTTGCAAATCAATACTATCTTGCATAGGATGTGAATTTCCTTACCTTGTTGACTCCTGCCAGATCATTCACACGGAATTTTAAGAAAGACACTAACTCGTGAGCTATGCTAGGACATACCACTCAGCAAAAATGACATACTGGAATTTATCATATCATTTACTTAGAGCATTTACATATGTGGGTGACTACTGGATACGAAGGATGAATTATACACGTACAATGAATTTTCATTGTCTCTTTACAACTAAAGTCAGATTGAGAAGTACTGCATTATCAGTGGACAATGCATGATGTCCCTTTTAAAAGCTGCATTTGTTCTATAGAGATGACTCCCAATTATTTGTGATTAACCTAACATGGATCAAAACATTTGTTATCCATTTGTTATTGTTAAGGAGCCAGAAAACAGTAGAAGTCAGGAAGATCCTGCTGCCTCAGTAAAATGGCAGAGAGCAGAAGATTAGAGAAATTAAGGGAGGTCTGCTCAGATGTATTAAGGTAACTGATGGCAAAGTGAAAAATTTTCTGTGAGGTCAGAGCAAATGCCCCAAAGCATCTGGTTAGTAAAGGGCTGGGAGCAGAGCACACAAGTGAAGCAGTCATGTTTTGCCTGCACTAGAAATAGAATAAAATCACAATATATTTGTCACCATTGTTCCAGGGATCAGTGCCCATTTTGAGCTTTTTAACTTTATTTCAAATTTCTCTATATCTTAAAGTGAGTAACTTGTAAAGGGCTGCACAAACAGATTCTGAAGAAACTATTTGTTAGAGTTCTGATTTACCTGTCTGTTCCTATTCCTCACTGAAAAACACCTATTTCATTTAAGCTGCTCTGGAATGGAGTGATTTGGGAACACTCAGGAATCAGAAAGCTCTAAATAATTTAAATGACTTAATTTATAAGGGATAAATACATAGCACAAACAAAGAGATGCCAAAGAAACAAAAGCAAAACTGTGTATATATATATGAATATATATACATACTAGACACAGCATGTGAGTTTACACATAAAAAACTTGCCTGCTGTTTTCTCTGAAACAATAGTTTAATGTCCATGACATTAATTAATAATAAAAAATACCCCAAACCCAACAACCCAAACTGAGAAACATACTTTGAATTTCAGTGGTCTTTTTTAAAGAAGCTATTGCATTCTTATTGGGGATTTGGTGCACAATATCTTCCGGGAGAGGCTCCAGCTGCAAGAATAGAATAGAATAATATAAATTTTCAATAAGACACAGGGAAGTAAAACAAACTGAAACAATCTAATCCTCAGGAAAAGCTCAGCCCAGGAACTGCTAACATTTTGCTGGTTAGAGTTCTAAAAGTATAGCCATGATTTTGTTTTCTGTTTTTCAGCCATGTAATTGAATTCCAAGGGGCTTTTCTATTGGCTGCAAGATTAATCTATGGAGTCTCTGAAGCAGGTGCATGTCTGTGTATTATTCATTAAAAAAATGTTAGTTATTTGTGTAATTTTTGTAGGTTCCTCACAAACCAAATTCCACTGCGTCTGTATATGCAGCTGGGTACTCCAAATAAAACCTTGCTGAAGCCACACTGGAACCAAAGTGTGCACTCTATTATCTTTATTTTTCTAGTGTTATTACATCTAACCATCTTACACATTTTAAGATTTATAGAGGAAAAACATAAAACAGCTGCTTTTATTAGCTTTGCATTAATTTCAAATAAAGTAGTA
This sequence comes from Anseranas semipalmata, assembly GCA_013399115.1. NCBI lineage: Eukaryota > Metazoa > Chordata > Aves > Anseriformes > Anseranatidae > Anseranas > Anseranas semipalmata. The sequence continues at coordinate 651,812 of VXAA01004147.1, read as the reverse complement.
GATAAAAAAATGGTGATCCACATCAGCAGTAAGAGTTCTCTAAGTAAGTTTTTTTTAGAGCCAATTTTAATTAGCCAATTTTAATTGTGTATTCTTTGGGTGAGGCTGCATCATAATAAATTAGCAGAAGGATATGTTCAGTTACTGCAGAGTTATTTCTTCCCTGCAATGAATATGAGCCATCCTTCAACACTTCTCATGGAGGAAAATTAGGTACCTAAATATCTTACAAAATCTAATCCCTGGACACTTTTGATGTATATCCACCTTTTTAACACTAATTTACTCATTTCAAATCCCCTTTTATGATCTGGAGATAACAGTATTTTTCTGTTTTACAGTGACACTTCAGTACATGGGGACATTTCTTCTGTTCATAAGACATGGATTAGTCCTAGTTTGTATTTCAGATTTGTGAAAGATAAACACATGATAGTAGTTAAACATCAGAAATTACTATACGCCATCAATTCATGAGGATGACAACCAAGTACAAAAAAAACTGTATTTTGAAACTCATCCACTTGTGTTTTTTTGTCCATACGTTTTCTCCTAGAAAAAGGGTAAAGCATAGTTTGGGCTAAATGCCCCTTCTTGTACTGTAACAACTAAATTTTCCTGGAACTGTGCTTAGAGACCAGCCAGCTTTACAGCTTCCCCACATAGGCTGCTAAGGCTGGTCATGGAGGTGTGCTTCCTGCAGAGCCAGGAGTACCAACCATGTCAAGGTGAACAAGAGCAATATCAAAACCAATCTCTCTTCTCTAAAGCTAAGGAAGTTCAACCATCATTGATAGGAGACATCTGTACTGCAGAAAAAACTTTATTAAGCATGCCTGGGCCTACTTTAAACTAGGTCAAGTGAAGCCCACCCAAGCAGCTTCCCCTGTGAAGTGAATACTTCAGTAGCCATCACATGTTGTCCTCGGGGTTGCTACTGCTGCATTGCTACCCACCAACTAGATAAAATCAGCTTTGATCCAAGCACACAAAGTGGGAAGCAACTGCAGTATAGATATCCCCTTAGTGGTGCTATTTTAAGCAAGCTCAGCTACAAATCCCAAAACTCCTGGGATCCCACCAGTATGATCAGCAGTGAATGCCTGTCCGTGATAAAGACATTGCAAATATCACCAGACTTTTGGAGTCTTGGTAACTAAAATGAATAGGGCTGTTCATGTCATTATTTCCTTGGAATCCGGTAGGGGATTGCAGCTGGAAGACTTCCTTGTGGCGAGAAACAATAGCACTATGTTTTGTTTTCAAATAGCGTAAATCACTCAATTCTGTCCAGCAAGCAAGTATGCAGAGAAGTGCTGGCAGTACCTGACTTGGTCCCAGATCTATTCAGTTTCTGAGGAGGCCAGACTGCAAGGGAAGATTGTTGCTATCTAATATGTATCATGGATTAAAACCAAAAGAGTAATTACAATAAAAATCAGATTTACAGAAACATTTACAGTTCTTAAATCACATCCACTTCACAATCTCCATAGGTTACTCTATTAGATTACTTGCAAGTTCCTTGGGGAAAGCTGTGCATTTATGAAAATGCCCACCAAAAGCTCGAGCTTCACAGATTTTAGAACAAAGACCATTTTCTTAATAATCCATACCTTGGGTTATGTAGATAAATAGCACTTGTTTTTATCACTTATCTTCTTTTTAAAGTAATCTATCATTTGGCCCAGACAAGGACAAAGTCCTGAAGTTCTGTTTGGTCATACTAGGTGTAGGAACACAGAAGAGGAATTGAAGAGTAGCTTAAGGTTCTATTCTGACAATTTCCTAATTCCTAAGATTTTGATGACCAATTCACTCCCCTGAAGGGAAATAATAGGAATAATGCTGGAGTACAAGGTATGAAATTGCCAGAATGTGAGATTTCAGAGCTGTGTCTTGCTTTTCCCACAGAGTACCTTGAGATTTTTTTTCTGCAGATGTCTTGTACTAAATAGCAAGCTAGGAGCAAACAATGTAGACATAGCTAAAAGAGATTTCCTATTAAAAGGAGAATATTTTGTTGCCTTCTCCAGTGATTTTTTCAGGAGCTAAAAATTGTCTTGATATTTCCTAATATATCAATGACACCTCTATTCATCAGTACAGAAGTAAATTGTTTAACATGTAGAATACATTTGAATATCTAGACATATCAGACAAATATTTAGAAATGGCAGATGTGTTTTCAGAAGTCAGAATACACTGATGAATCATTAAAGAGAAGATGAAAAAGGGTCAAATGTCCAAAAATTATTATTCCAATCATTATCCCATCTGTCAGCTCTACTAACAGATCTGCAGGTGATGTGACTATAATAGTTTTGTTTGATCATTTGCTTAACTCCTTTTTCCACAACACTTTCATGTCATATTCAAAACTCAACTTCTGCTCCAGAGCTATTCTGCCTCCTGACCTTAAGGATAACCAGGCATAACTTGGATCCTCTTTCATATCAGGGAAACCTTATCAGGCTCCAGAAGTAAGTTTATTATATCGTATATCTTGTTCAGACCAAATGCAGTACTGTTACAAAAACACTGTAGAAATAAAGCCAGTGCCTTATGGCAGCTATTTCTATACACTTTGAAATGAGGCTGTCTGCATTCAAAAGACCAATTTCTGTTGGCAGCTATCCACTGGTTGGATACAACTGTACAGACATAGGGTTGTCCCTGGAAAATATCAGCAGTTAGACCCAACAGTGAACAAAAGAAATTACTCTACACCTGGCATATATGGCACCATCACCTTCCCTCCTACACTTATTGGCATTCAGATCATGAAGTCTATTAAATCTGGAGGCTAACAGAATGGAAGCTGAAAAGAGCACTGGAAATATATTGTTAGCAAAGAAGTCTTTCAGAGAAGAACAGCTCAAGTCAGTGCAGAAATAACCAAACCACTGGAGAGACAGTTTGGACCAGACACAAAGGGTCATATTTTCAAAGCTTTTACATTGCTGAATCAAGCTTTTGTGCCCAAAGTAGCAGATGAAAGTAGAAACTGTATGCACTAATCATTTTCAAAGTAGGAGAAACAATGTAAACGGGTAAAAATCACTTGGGCCGCCAAAGTCTGCCAGAGGCATATCAACAAATGTTTGAAGATGGAAATAAAGATGGAAATTTCATGTGCCCAGAGATCTGAAACGATCTTTGGGAATGTGGGGAGAATCTGAAACTATAGCAGTCTGTACTGAGCTGGAATATCTAGCCATATCTGCATTGTCTTAGCCCTGTCTTGTTTTAAAGCACCAAGACTAGCTTCAGGGAAGATCGTTGCAGAGTGCAGTTAGAAGTAACTGACAAGTGAGAGAATTGCCAGCAAATTGTAAGGAGCATGGAGAGTCCGGACAGACACAGAGGAAGGGGAGAAGGCAGGCGGGCTCCTCAGGGACGCTTAGGCTGCAGAGGGAAGTGCCACAAGCTCCCTTTCCCAGGTTTACTATGCAAGAAGCATAGCAGCACAAAGACTGGGCTTTGTTGTTCTGAGTCTTTCCATGTTTACAGAGAACTAAGCTCAAAGATCTCACAGATCCTCTATGTTCTTATAGTAGCGATCTTCTCAAAGTTTCTGCGCTTTCTGATTTCATATATAAACACTTTAGGCAGGTATTTTTGTGATCCACAGTTGCAGTATTGTACACGAATGGCAGTTTTCACTAGGAAAGAAGTTCCAAAGAATGAAGGGCTATTCACACCTACCAGTTCCTCAAAACCAATGCATGCCTTGCCTTGGAAATATGTAACTATGTAATTTCTGGGCCAATTTCTGGGCTCTGTGCTTATGCAAGCAGCAGTTGACAGGTGGCTTAGACTCAGTGTTAATTATTTTCTAGTATTAGAATCAGATTAACAACAAGGATGTAAGATTGTGACCAAGTTTACCATGCAATTTAAAACTGATCTCAGGCCATATTCACTTACACGAATATTTCCATTTTGGAGAGAGAAATGCTTACCTGTTCTGGCAAATAACCCCTTTTTAACGCAGTCCAGGCCCTCTTGGCAGGGCTTGTTGCCTAGCTGGCAAGCAGCCCCAGATTCACACTGAATTCCACAAAGGGGAAAATGCCAACTTTTCATCATCAGCAGGAAAGCTGCAGAGTACAAGCTTTCCACTTAAATTACCATCCCCTCCTAAATGCCAGCTCAACAGATTGCAAGAAAGAAGCATATATTCACACTCTGCATGAAAATTGTCCAGTATAAGATTTTAAGCATGCTTGGGAGCCAACCAATCACAATGTTTTGTCAATTCTGCTTCAGACCGAAATTCAAGCCAGATGAATATTTACTAGAAGATGTTAAATTTAGTCACTTAAAAATGTTTTTGCACTTGGGGCCAAATTCAGCCTTGGCTGCCACAGTCAATGAGAGCAGACGTACATCCTCTGTGTGCCTTTGTTGCAGGGTCCTGCTGGGCAGAGCACTCTGTGGACTGCACTTTGCCATTTCCTCTGTGCAATGGAGAACGTGACCCCATCTGTGACCAATTATCACTTGTTATAGACCACAGAAAAACTGCTGTACCATGTAGAGCTAAGAGACACTGCCCGAACCTGTAGACAGATCAGAGGACCCAGGATGTTAGACTGACGTCTGTGTCCCATGGAAATACCCCACCTGGCTTCTTGACATGGGACAGGATGAAGGAAGAACTAAATCCTTAGGTTTTGACCCAAAGAGTTTTGTGTTTGGAGGAATCCTTCCTCATTCTCTCTGGCTGCCGAAGAACCCCCAAATTTAATGTAGTTATGCTGGAAATAAGCTGCAGGATTCAGGATACCAAACTCAAGGAGAGCTTATCCCTGAGGGCTTTTTAAATCCAGGCCATGCCTCTTCAAAAGTAATGTGTAGGAAAGAAAACAGAACCTATCTTTGCATGTATAGTGCAGCCTTACCACCTGGCACCAGAAGGGATAGATTTGGGGGAAAACCTGAATATCGAACCCCGTTTTCACACATTTCTTGGAATAAAATACAAATATTAACATTTAATGGATTTCTTAATTGAAATATATATATATGCTTTAAAGATAAGTACTTGAAATTATATAACCTATCTGTGAAAAACTGCAGAATTGTTTAAAGATTATCTTAATAAGTGAGAGAACTGAATTTTAAGCACAAGACCACATCTCAGAAATGCTTGGGTTTAAAAGCAATGTCTCCTTTCTAATTATCTGAATCCAGCATTTCCTTTGTTTTGACAGATGCTCATTTAATGGACAAGTTTTAAAATCATGTTAAAAAATCTCAGGGACATTTTAAAGCAATTTATGCTTATCATGCCTTTTACCTTCCAGAAGGATTTCCATGTTTTCATTTTGGATTTCAAGGGAATCCAGCTGCTTAATCTCTTCCCACCTCTTGGGAAGATTTCCTTCCAAGAAGATAACCTACAGTGCTCCTAATTAGCTCTGCAAATGGTCAAATAGATTTTTCTCAATGCAACATGGAAATTTTCTGCTTGTAAACAGAAGTATGGACAAGAAAACCCAAGATCTCCAGATCTTCATTTAAAAAANNNNAAAAAAAAAAAGGAAATTATATGTAAAGTTTCTAATTAATAAATTTATCTTTATAAAATTTATCCTTACTTTTACCTCTATAATTTCTATTTTAGTTGTCTTATTATTTAAGGAGGTATTCAGCTGCCTAAACACAACCAAACCAGATGGAGCCATTTCAGATATTATATGGTGTTCTGCCTGATCTCCACTTGCCACTCAGAAAAAGTGTGGGTCTCCTCTAAGTCCTGTGTTACTTCTACCAGTCCTGTGCAGAGGTACCGGAGTATCTGTCCTACAGTATCTACAAAGGGACGAGACATCTATGTTTAGGGAATAGTATTGGTGTTTAGAAATAGACAATTACCAAATAAGTACCTCCAATCAGGAAAAAAAGACAATTATAATCCCAATTGTGTTTCTGTTGAATTTTGAAATTGCTGTTCAAAAGTACTTCTGCAGAGAAGTTCAGAAGTATTCACCACACATAGATGGGGCTGATAGTTCATTTAAATTCTGAGCTCTTCCAAGAAAAAGAGACCTTTTAATAGTTTTTTTGGTTAGTCTTCAAAATCAACATCTGCATGCAGGAATTTCCTGTGCCATGCTCAAATTATTTAAAGAAGATTGACTTGATAGTGTATTCTTTTCCTAGTGACTCCAGTTGCATTTGTTAAGAGACAAGTAAAAAGTTATCTTGCTAAACAGATCTCTGTCCTACAGGCTATATGGAGATAAAAGTAAAATATGTCCATTTTGGGTGTCAAACTTTTCCTCCTTGGCTTTCAGAGACAAATTAAGAAAAGAAAGCATTCCTTATTTGTAAGTTTGATGTTTGGTATCAGACCAGCTCTCCATGAAAGTTGGAAGTTGCTGCTAGTGTGACAATTATTCTTTTTTTTTTATATATATATATATGTTGTTCTGCTGGTAATAGAACATATGAAGCAATGAATTTCTGTATTGACAAGTCCTGGCCAAAACCAACAAAAGCAAAAAAAAAAGTTTTCAAAAACCCTGCAAAATGTTTATGAATTCTAATCCTCAGCACATGAATAAATACATCTGACAAACTGCAGAGTACCTTACAAAGGCCTTTCCCAACCTTTTTAATTTGAGTTCAATTACATGTGTAGTGTTTAGAAACTGAAGTTCATCTTGCCAATGTTTTTAAACTAGGATTGTACTACACACCATTATTTGTAAAAGTGAAGGGCAGATAATAAGTTATAATTATCCTATTAATCACCTGTAAAGAACTGCATTCAAGGAAGAATGCATCCTCAAATTACAATAATTGGTTATTTGAAGAAAACCATTTTTTTCCTTGGCAGGAACACACTTGGATTATGCTGTGCAAGTTCATGAATACTATGCTGAAATCAAGCAATGTATATATTATGGGCCATGTGGTGTAGATTGCCATAAATCTATAGATGTCAACAGACATGCTGACTTCTAACTGCTAACTCAGTATCAGACTTCCTCATTAGTGTCTGCTCCTCGGCAACACCTTTACTTATTCTTTTAAGCAAACATCAGTTTCTTATGGTAGTATTGGTAATGACATCCTCTTTGGAGTATTTTTGTCTTAGCAGTCACAGCATATTTTCTCTTTGAAACTCTGCTGCACCAGGCCATTTAATGCATGTCCCTGAGGACACAGCTGTGAGTAAGAGCACATGAGAATAATGCTTAGTGCATGAGATGTTTCAAGTTATTAATGATCATGTTCCTTTATAAGTGAATTATAAATGGCTATGTGGTTACGTTTGTCTTCAATTAGTTAATTATATTTTTGTCTCTCTTGAAATTTGCTTTGCTATATTTTGCAAACAGATAGATTCATTACTTATCTAATTTCCCAGTCCCTGGTTACTCTAAAAGAAAATGGCAGAAAGTTTCTATTCCAATACACTTATCCCATTTCTTTTTCTCATAGTCAGTATTTTTTTCTCAGATAATGGCTGGTCAGAACAGCAGAAATGGTAGTTGGGCATGATATAGTGTTAAAACAAAACAAGGCATTTTTTTATAAATGGGTAGCACCACCAAATGGTCATAACTGGATAGAGAGACCCAGGCATCTACACAGAGGAAGATGCATCATATCATCAGTATTGTACCATTAGCATTAGTCCCATAAAGGTGCAAATTTCAGAGAATGGGTTGAGAAGAGCTATGAAAAGCCACTGACATCATAAGCTACTACAGGGAAAGTCACAACAGAGAATATGAATGAGTGCTCTGGAAGGCACTCACTGGGAAGGCAACACTGTGTTCACCAAGACTGTCAAATGCCTCAGGTTAGGTTTTGCAATCCATATTTCAGCACTTAAATAAAATGACAAACACTGAGCTGAGCATCCATTTCAATAGTACATGTCACAAGACTGGAAAACACTTCTTATGGGTCTTGTCAAAGGTAACGGTAGATAAAAAACCCAGACAAAAGCTTATTTTTTGTGTGGACATGTCTACTTCTGTACATTTCTGAGAATACTGTTGAGAAAAGCTATCACTAGATTCATTCTATGTATAATGTAAAAAATAGTAAGCATAAAAATATTTTTCTTGATAAGTCTTAAATATATAAAGCAAAGGCTAAAATGAACATTTAGAAAAGCTTTCTATCCAATTTCCATCAGAAGATACGTTGCTTCACATTATTCTCATAGGTATGAAGACTTGAAGTGGAAGGGAATGAGGAGACTAGCTTGCAATTTAGCACTAACACACTTGATTGGAGAAATTATTTAGCTATTACCATTTCCCCTGGGAAGAAATGGTAACACACCGAACTTTATAACAAGATCTCACAAAATTCAGAGTCTATGGTAAAAACTTCCGTCCTTTCAGAAATGATTTTGTCTGCACCTTCAGCAAGCTTATTTTCCTTCTCACCATATTTATAGGAGAAAAGATATTTTCCAGTGGACAACAGAACCAATTTTCACAAATATGAGTGCTAATCTTGTGTTTGTGTACATAGATAGCGTGTACTCATGTCTACTTAGCCTGATAGTTCACTTTCAAAAGTTTTTTCAGAATATGTACAGTGTTAGATAAATCTTGGACACTCCATTTAAACTGCATACAGACCAACCTGAATCTTCATTTTTAACTTAAATAAAAAAAAAAAAAAGTGAAGTCTTGGACACATTTTTATTAATGTTTTTCAATTTCAAGAGCCTCTGAATTTTTTTCTTCCACACACCAGTAGAAGCAGTGTCAAAATACTGAAAAAAAAAAAGTGCCTTTGCAATATCCAGTCCCTAAGATTACCAGGTACCTTGCAAAAGCCATTTTTTTTTCCATGATAGCTGGCTGGAAGGTCTCATCCTGATAGATGATATGCACACAAATGACTACCAGTGATGTCAAGCCTAGTATTCAGTGCAATATCACCAAACGCAATTCTGAAGTATTAAATCTTACTCAGAACTGGGAATAATTTAGGAAAACCCTAAACGATTTATATAATCATATTATTTAGGATATTTATCCAAACCAAAGCAGGCTTTCAGCTCATCTAAGACATGTTCAAATTGCATGGTATTTATACCCAAAGAAAAAAGGTCTGCTGCCATTGTTACTAAAAGAAAATCAAAGATAGGAGTTTCAACAAACTTGGATCATTCTCTCCATCTATTATGACTTATGTTTTACCTCATTTCCTAAAAGGGCGTTTATGCAGGCTTCAGATGCATCACAGATGGCAGTAAGGTCATGTCCTCCCTCCAGTGCCAACACAACACGGCCATCCGCTAGCTTCAGCAATTGCTTGGTTAGGTGACCAAAACCTATTATTCAAATACAGTAGTGCAAATAATTAAAGCAGAACAGATATTACTGGCATATTTCACATCTGCTGTGTAAGAATGTAGAAAGCTCAAGGATATTGTACAGGGAGCATTGGATATATTTAGTGCGGTATCCTGTTTCTGACTATGGCCCACACCAGATGCTTTGGAGTTAGGTATATGGAATTTTGTATGAGGCAGATGTGAGATAATGTCCTTCATGCTGATCCTTAATAGCTGGAGATTAGTTGAAACATGATGTTGTCTCTCCCTTTGTAACACCATTAACCATTATCACTCCAGATTCTCTTCCCATTTGCACATCAGTGTAACATATAACCACATTATTTAGAGATATCTAACACAACCCTGGTCAGTCATAGCATCGATATGACAAATAACATTTGTAGTTAAACTATGATACTATAATTAAAAATAATTGCATTTTTCAAATGAGATGATGACATTTTTGTTTACAGATTGCTTCTTCCTTTGTATTTGGGTTTTGAGTCTAATATACAGCCATGGAGTGAAAAATAGTGGAAGCATGTCACATCTTAGCTGCATTTTGAAGTCTTTTTGGAAACAACACCATCAAGTAGATCACTTCTTTTGATTCAAAACTTTGGTATAAGTTGAAACTGTCCAGAATTTCACAGATATCTCTACCTGTATTGCTCACTCCTGCCCCACAATGTTCTAAGCAATTCTGCATAACAGCCAAAAATGATGGTATTTTATTTTCTGTGGCGATCTATAACTACAAAAATACTACCACAGAATTTTCACTTGTGATTGTAGTAAAATTAATTTATTTCTTTTTTTAATTACAAGACAAACTACATGAAAAAATGTTAATTTGGAGAGACGAGATATTTTAAATTTTGTGGTAGTTTCCCAGGACAGCTGTTGTTTTTGATTAATCTCCTTTAAGTGAGTAATGATAAGTAAATCTTTGAAACTATTGAAGTTAAATACCCATCACATGTTGTTCTTAACTTTTCTACTTGGCCTGGTTTAGTTGCTCTGCTGATGGTCATCACCACTCATTCCAGTGCATTTCATAGTCTTAAAAAAAGCACTAAGAAAATACCTGCTAAAGTCTGGGTCTCTTTAAAGACAGGAAAATCAACACCTTTTTTTCACATTCTAGTGAAGAAGCTCACCAAAAATACAAAAATACAAAAATTACAAGCATATTTCTAAAGAAATTTTCCAAGGCAGACTTAAGGTTTGATCTGGCAAACAAATAAACACACAATTAGTTCAATTTCCATCTTAAGACTTTGTTAAGCACATGCACAACTGTTTGTAGAATAGAGACTTTAATGATACCAGGTTTGGTTTAGTTGTTCTGTCAAAAAAAGAAACAGGAAAAGAAAAAGAAAAAGAAAAAGAAACAGGAAAAGAAAGAGAAAGAAAAAGAAAGAAAAATGAAAAAGAAGAAAAAGAAAAAGAAAAAGAAAAAGAAAAAGAAAAAGAAAAAGAAAAAGAAAAAGAAAAAGAAAAAGAAAAAGAAAAAGAAAAAGAAAAAGAAAGAAAAAGATCTACTTGTCACTTAATCTATAGATGATCACAGAACACTTAGGCTGAAATATTGTTTCCTTAAACCACTCCACAATCTTCTCTACCCTCTAAGAACTGTGGTTTTGATTCTAGCATAAACTACATCATGGTTCAAATTACATACAAGGTTGAAAAACAAATAAAATCTTAAACTCTCATTTAAGCTCAACCTTTCTTCATGAAAAAAAAAAAACAAAGCCTCTCTACAAAAGACTGAATTTAGACAGGATAATAAAAGTGAAGGAAGGAGTGGAATGAGGATAACCTTTGATCTTTAGCCAATTTCTACTTTCTTTTACCTACAGGATTTATTTCTGTCTGTATGTTACACATGTGATCTTCAGATTCATAACAAGAGAGTGCCAGCAGTGTAAAGTGAGTTGTACATACAGCATTTAAAGGAAATGAAGAAGAATGAACAGGCACAGACTCCCCACATCCACAAACTCTACAACTCCTAGGCTCCTTGAGAAATCCAACTGCATTTTTAAGACACCATTATCCTTCACATTACAGAGCTTCTGTGAAGAAGGGAAAGATCTTCCCTATTTTCCCTGCCCATTTTGAAAATATTGTGTTACTAAATGCTGTTGCAGCCACACCATAATTTTGGGGCAGTGTGGCAATAAATGTAAAGACTGTCTTAATGGCTTCTTCTTCTTTTAGACAACCATATAAAATATGTCTTGTAGGTATTGTAATGTTAGTCTGCTTGCTTTCCTAATAATTTTCCTAGTATCAATGTTATAATAATCATTACTGGCTGAGTCGGGATGCATTCAATGAGCCATACAGAAAGCACCTTTCCCAACAACGATCACAGTAACAAAAAAAAAGTGTTGCCAAACCAAATTAACATGATGGGGTCTTTTCTTCAGTGTAACTACCCCACGACAGTAAAGGTGACTTGCTAGGAAGGGAGGAAATAACTTTAGCCAACAGCACCAATGTTGCCTGAGACTGAATGAGTTATGGAAATTCTTAACAAAGAAACTTGGATCCCGTGTCACTGCCAAAACCTAGGAAAGATATTAGCTTCCTCAAGGAAATCCCCTGGAGCACAGAAGTAACAAAATGGAAAGAAAGGAATCCCAGTCAAGTAATGGTTTTAAGATGGACTATAGTTCATGCCAAATAATTAAGGAAAACAAGAAGAAAATAGTAACAAGCACCATGAAAAGAATCAGTCATCTACCCTGATATAAGGAGATTAAGCACATATTTGACGCCCCACTGAACAACTCTTAGGCAAGAAAGGAGTCAGGCGAACATTTACAACCCTGGATCTTCCGGTTCACACAAATTTCTAGAAATCAGCAGCAGCTCTTGGCCTTTCTACTGTGCCTGCTGAAAAGGTGCCATCTGTGATGCTGGCTTTCAGAGATTATTTCAGCTTGGATTTGCCATATTATAAAACTGTATGTGTTTGCTCTTGTGCATAAGAATTATAGATTAGTGTCATTTTATAAAAACATAAAAAGTTCAGTTATAAATGGAAAGTTGTGTTAAAACATCAGCACTTGATTTTCAATCCAGCCTGAAATGGGCATCCCTTCTTTGAGGCTGCAATTTGTCAGTGCAGCTGCCTTTGGGCCATTTACAATCTGAGTCCCTGACTCAGTGACAGACACCTACCACTCAGGGCTTGAAATAGCCCTAGGAGCATCCACAATTATTTGTGTCCATGAGCATGAGCACAAATGTCACATATTATTTAAATATATATATATATAGTATTTCCAATCATTTCAGTCAATAAGTGAGAAAAGATTATACATACAGGGGCATTTCCCAAATCTGATTGTAAATGTGCTCAGTGAAATTGTACTTCAGAGAAGTAGCACAGTTTTTTACAATTATGCTTTTGCAGTGCACTGGGAAACTGTGAGCATGGTTTTGAGCCAACAATTATTTTCAGGTATGTTTTTTTATAATTTAAATGTTAAAAGTACCTGTTTCCTTCACAGATATTTATGCATCCAGGGTAGACTTTGCAAAAGCACTTAATATTGGCTTGCTGTGATCCTACCAAAGACAGTGATAAACCTCTGATTTACACAAGAAACAGCATTAAAACAATACTAAGTATTTCTGAAAATCCTACTCGCCACTTGGTTTGTTTTTTGCTGACAAAAGAAATACTGTGGATGAACAATTGTACACCTAAGCAAAAATGAAGAGCAGATTTAAACTGAAATCATTATAATATCCTATTTAAATATGAAGAGCAGAAAATGCAACAAGATCTTCTTGGAACCATGCACTTGTGCATATTATATACAGAAGAAAAAAAAGCCAAACAATTAATTTTAAAAATCTGGCTACTTTATAGTACTAACAAATTTATTAGTGTGCCAAATCTATGATAGCTTTTGAGAACTAATGCCTTTGGTTTTCTTTCTGAGTTCTTACGTACCAACTTGATACAATTTTCCAAGAGCCACATTTGTAAAGATTTGATATTCACTTTTCATCTGTGCTCCCTGGATCCATGGAATTGTGGCAGCAAGCAACATTCAAATCATGGTTACAAACTGCATCAATCATGAAAGTAATATATTGCATACAAATAATGCAAGAACAGACATATACTCATAAACCGAGTAGCATAACTAAATTATTTTCCTGCAGGTTGCAAATTATGAATTTTATTTTCTTGTGGACAACTTGAACTTCTGTGTTATCAGGCATTGTTATGCATTAGAGAATTACACAGCATTTGAGCTGTTATCTGCTGACCTTTGAAGTGAAAATATAAACTTCTAGAACAAAAATATAACAAGTATTCTTCAATTATACCCTTTCTCCTCCTCCAATGTTATTACTGGAGGAGATACAATACTCAACTTCATGTTAGAATGTGTTCTATTGTGGGAAGGCAGAAAGACAAAAAATTAATGCTGTATTATACTAATGAGCAAGCTACCAGCCTGTTATTGGAGGACACAGTGTGCTGCTCACTTGATTTACCATTTAATCAAATAAGTCAGCTTTTAGTGTACTGCCTGATGTCCCGGTTTAACAGTAAGAGTCCTGGTTTTGTTGTTGCTTATTTTTTTATTTATTTATTTTCTTTTGTAACAGACAGCCTCCCACGTGCCTCTAGTTCTGCCAAACAGCAAGGAGTGACATTGGTGACACTTCTGCTCCATTTGACCAAAGTGGCTGGGGCAGCTATATTCTACCTGGACTTACTGAAAACCAAGAAAAATGTTAAAACCTATAAAAAGAGAACCAGGAGGTATTTCCATTTTATATTTTTGCTTTTGGGGTATGCTTATGTTGACAATCTGAAATGAAAAGTGGTAAAGAGCAGGTAAAACATTTTTGATCCAGGCCAGTCCCCCTCAATTACACAACTTTGATGTGTAGTACAGCTAGATGAAGTAAAGCTAACAAGTCAGAGTTTGTACAGCCCCACATTTTGAGAGAAACATTTGCAAAGGAAGACAACTTGTGAGTGTGACCCTTTTCCACAGCCTTTCCTCAGTAGACAGGGAATGAGACCATATGGGAGGGGTCCACCCCCAGTCAACATTGCAGCGCTCCTCATTTGCATAAACAATCATGTATGCAACTCAGTTTGCCCACCAGTGAATGTGCAAACGACCACTTAATGGGGACTAAACCTGCCTCAGAAGAAGACAGACCCCTTCCCTCTCCCTCACTGCACATACGGAGAGCAGATGTCTCCTGCACAGGCACTCTGGGTGACAGCAGCCTGAGCCGAGCAGAGCCCTGGTGCTGGCCCTTGCTCCGGGGAGGCGGCTCTTGGAAGAACAAGGACACGTCAACAACCAAAGGCTGGCAAGGCTCCGGGTTATGGAGAAAGCCTCAGCGAGGCTCCTGCTGCAGCAGGGCCCCAACAGCTCTTTCGGCTCCAGTGTCTTAAAAGCTACAATCCGACCCTAAATTACAGGCAGAGTTCTGGTGAGCTCCTTTGGCTATTCAGAGCAGCCTGGAGAGGAATACACCCAAAACACAAAAACCCCACAGTCTCTGTCCTGGACCTCCAAGCATGTATTTAACTATTATTTACCATTTAATCATGTCATTACTCTCTAATTTAGTTGAGAATGTGTTTTCCTCTCATTAAAACTGTTGCCATGATCGCTGCCAAAAGTCTACCCACCAGTGTTCTGCGCTCCTTCCCTGTGGTTCCTTCGTGACTATTTGATTAATTTTCATTGATATTCTTCCAACAATAGCATCTAAAATTAACTGGATCAGTTTTTACATAACTTCCTGAGTCATCAGACTACGTGTCCTAAATAAATACATCCATACAGGAGTCAAATGATAATTTACCCTTCCAGCGCTGGCAGGAGCTAGAACATTTTGCAAAGCTTGTCTTCTATGATAAGAAAACACATTTTATTCTCAGGTCTTAATTCAGTACCTTTTATTCAATCAAAACTTCATTTGGATTAAGTCAGAGGCTTGATTCAGTTGGCAGGATGTGGCCCTGAGTGAGGGGAAAAGGGAGATTTTAATGCCAAATACATTCTTATGAAAAACATTTTCCAAATGGCTGAAATTATGAATGTTAGTGCTAAGGTACCTGAATGTAAATGGTAAAGACCTGGCCTCCAGGCATTAGCTGCTGATTTCTTGCTTTTAATACCAGAGAAGGAAGCTCAGTAACACTTTAAATTACATGTCTCAAGCAGGCATTTAATTTAGATTAAATTAGACAGTAATTGTACGTTAAATAAATACCAATGGTCCCAGAAACACATTTTTTATGGATTAACAATTTATGTAATAGATGTTTTTATTGCATGCCTGTTAGTTCTACAGTAATATGTTTTTCATAATTAGCTGTTCTTGAGCTGCTACACTGAACATAACTTATTAAATCTCTATTCTATACTTATTCAAGGATACATAGGATGTCTCTCCAAAAGCCCAATAATGCAAATTTGTCTCATTACAGGGTAGGGCCATCTTGCCAATGCTTGGTAGGATGGTCTGGACACCCAGGTATCAAAGTGGGTCACATAGTTCATTACATTTGTTCAGTCATCCAGGAAGGAGGCATTTGTATACCTCCACCGTACATTGGCAGCACTACCCATCTGACAAAATGTTCCTCAGAGAAAACACATCGAGGAAGAAGCTTCCCCTGAACTCTTCTCCCAGCTCATTCATACTAAACAAACAAACAAACAAACAAACAAAAAGGAACACAGGATTTCTTTTGTGCTTTGTATTATCAAGTAACAGGCATTCAGCATCCTTCAGGAAAGGTCATAGCGGTGTACAACTAATGACTATGTTTTTAGAGCTATTGTAGTGCTGTCATGTGGATTCAGAGGGAAAAAATTTAACCACAAATTTCAGCTGCCAGTGTCAAAGCAGGAGATTTTGGATATTCCCAAAACTGGCTGGATGTTTTTAGGCCTGTTCTTAGGAGGTATTTTCTCCATGACTTTCTTTCTTCTCGGTTTCCTCATATTCTCTTCATCTTTACCCTGTCTCACACCTGGCCCAAGTAATAACTTCTCCTCTGTCCTGCCATCCTCCCCCTTTTTTCATTTTGCTTCCTATATAGCAAATCCTCTATTCAGTAAAGCTGGACAGGAAGCAAGATTATCCATCCTGCTGAGTTTTTCAATGTTTTTTCCAGGAACATGTAGCTGTTCTGCATCAGAAAGCAGAAGCCAAGAGGGAAAATGTAGAACTGCAGACAACAAGATAACATGTCAGAAACTCAGATTCAGATCTCCAAACCAGGCTGTTGCTTGATCTGGATGGTGGGGGTCCCCTTCTTTGTGGGGCTTTGGGGGGTGGTGGTGGTATTTTACTTTATTTTTTTTTCAGAAAAGACCTTAAAAATCCCTCAAAAGGGATTCTGTGTGGATAGCCTAATCAGACTGTTAATTATCATCTTAAAATCTGTCCCACACACTGTGAAATCTGCCAAGCTGATAGTGCAAGTGATAGAACTGATACCATGATAGCTTCTTCCAAATCTGGTCGAGTTGCCTGACTTAAACTGATATACAATATATGCATCTGATGTTACAAATTACATATGGTTATATCTCCAAATCTGAGTTCAGACTCAGCAAGGAGTTGGCTCAAAAACAAAACATCTGATAAAAAAATAAATAATTCAATGTATGAGGAATTTGTTTCTAATCCACTATGGAATGAAAATCAGATACTACTATTGACTATCCAATTAAATCAGTAAGCTTGATTAAGTTTGGAGAAGGTTATTATAATGCTACTGCCTATAAAATCAACTTGACATATTTTTAAAATACATGGGGCAAAGCTTCTTCTCTTATAAATGAGTATAGCTGAAATGTGGACGCAGAGTTATGATCAAAAACAATCTGATGGGAAGATCTAGCCTTATATTTTTTTAACTGATGAAAATCCAAGTCAGTTAATTTTGAATTGACCCAAGAGACTAACACAAAGGATCTGATTTAAAGCCCATCACTCAGAAGCTGAGAACTGACTGCCATTTTCTGAAGATGGTCTACAAAATTCTGCCAAGAAAAGCAGCATGGATTAAATGATCTTTCCAACATACACAGTTTCTCTGAGTCTACAAATTAAGGCTCTCACTTTATTTGCAGTCATTTACTGACCCTGCCACATCAACATAGCACATTAAATTAAGGGTTAGTTCCTTAGCCAGTGTTAATCAGCATATGCCATAATCTAAAGACTTGGCCTCCAGATGTGGATCATTCATCAGTCCAAGATGAGGGACATAGATACAATAAGCATATCAGGGATGGGTTTTTGTACATGGAAAGACTTGAGGTAAATACTAGATTTCCTGACCAATTTGGCATCAAGTCTCCTGGTGAACTCAATATTAGTATCAGAGGGCTAATGCCCCTCAGGATTTGGATCACAATGTTTAATAAACATCATTTTATAATAACAGGAGGAAATAAGGCAGTGCATTTCTAAGGGATTACTGTACATCTCGAGTAGTTACTTTCCCTCTGGCCTTGTGCCTGTTAACCCCACCTGACACATGCTATAATCACCAAGAAATGCACTGCCTGTCACCACTTATTGAAAAGGTAATGTGTAAAACTCACTAAAGGAAATGGTACTGAAACTAGGTTTGGGGTCTGACTCCTTACAGTCTTCTGATTAATTGCAATTTCCAAATAAAATACATTGAGCAACTTTATATTATGCTCTTCTATTACAAAACCTTGTAAGAGTAAAGGATGTGATTTCAACCCATACAACAGTCCCTTTGTTCCCTTTCATGTTAATAAAAGGACACACAGATGCCTTGAAATGGCAGGTAAAACCCCACAGAGTAAAGAAACTGCAGCTAACATCTGAATGATACAGGTGGCTCCACACAGCCTCCTTCCCAAATGGAGAAGTCATGTCAGAACCTTGTCACACATGTTACTAGACAGCAGTCTTTGCAAGAATCATAAGCCATAAGCTGCTGGGAGCACAAAAAAAAAGGTGGCACAGAATTAGATGGGCCTCAAGTGGAGGCAGGACTGATGTCACTCCATTCTGATGCACAGGAGGTGAAAATATGTAGAAAATATTTTTATTTGCTGTTTCCCAGAATGAAATATATGACTCATTCTCATCACAGATACGTAAAATTTTTAAAGCATGAGAGCAAAGATGTTCCATTTTTTTTTTTTTCATTTTGTAAACGTTAGGGCCAGATTCAGTTACTGGATGAACAAGAGGGTTTCGTGTACAATTAACCCTGTGTTCTGGTACAGTGTTGGTTGGAATAGGATTGGCCTCAGTTTCCTCAGAAAATTTTCCCACTGCATACACATCTGAGAATAAAGCCTTTCCTTAGAATATCCCATCGATGTCCTTCCAGTCTTCTGGAAGACACTTCTCAAAAAAAGCCCATCTGTGAGCTTCTGCAGCCAAACAGCGACTTACAACTTACTGCTTGAGAACCAATCAGAAACTCTCATGGAACTCTTCACTCAGTGGTTTTCTACCTTTTCTTCAGTAAACTTCAAAACAATGAAATAAGCATGCAGGTGCATCCTCACAAGCCCTGGGTGAAAAATGCCTTCAGGCAGCTGAGCAGTCAGGGAATACTGATTTCTGGCTTTTTGCAGAGTGAAGAGCAGAGTCACTCAGGAATGACCTGATTCTGTAGGATATGTAGATAAGCAAATGGCCACTCTCTCTCCTGTTACCATAGCATGACAGCAGTATCAAGGGAAGCTGGCAGACCTAATCTTCATTGAACAACAGAGACATCAAGACAAACAATGAAATTTCTGTACTATATTCTGACATAAACCCAGCTAACTAATGTCAAGGTAATTTGAGGACTCCAGATGTTGTTGCAGCTGCATTACCAAAGTCATCTTAGTCATTCTTCTTGAAAGTGGGAAGTTCAAAACAGGGTAAAAATCATTCACTCAGTGTTAAGAGACTGTTTCTTGAGCAACATCGGCAATTTCTTCTTCAAGGAAAAACAGTATATTGGCTTTTCTAAATGGAGACACTGAAAATCTACTACAAGAATAGCTACTGTTTCTCCCTGCAGAGTTTTAACTACTACAAGCAAAATAACCTGCTGTCAGAGCCCAAAGCTCCCTAGCGGCACCAGAAACATAGCAAACAACATATACCAAACTGCAACATCAGGATTGCATTTGTTCTTCCTTCTGACAAAGCTGAAGAACCACAGCAGCTGAAAGCTTGGGAAAAATTATCCAAACATCATAGCAAAGCCATTTACAAATCTTTGACAACAAAGGTGTTTAATTGTCTCTCTACAGATAAACGAAGAAGCTCAACAAGGAAAAATATCAAATTCACAAGACCTCTACTCATCAGAGCATGCAGTCATCACTCCAACAGAGAAGGATGCACTTTTTAGTCACTCTCAGTTTTGGCCAAATTGCTGATTTCATAAAAGAAACCGTCCTGAACCAAAATCCTAGCATCTTCCCACTGTTCTTACCTAATTTTTATAGCTGGACACTATGTTAGAGTAAATTAGTTAATTCATAGTAACTATATAAAAGAAAGAATGATGAAAGAAAGCAAAAGATGAGACATGGGAGAGTTAGGAAAATGATAAAAGCGTTTGTTGGGTCAATGAAAAAGACTGTTATTAAATAACAAGTACATGTTTGTGACTAAAAGAAAATATACGCATATAAAGGAAATTACTGGATGTCTGAGTGGATGAGTAAGAACAAAAATGAATGTGAATATGCAATTAAACGGTGTCACAAAATTAGAATTTCTTACAACCATCAGTAATGGTCAGAAATTAAAGAGAACAGAAGAAGCTTATGCCCTTATTTCTGCAAATAACGCTGACCATTTCTGAATTCTTCTCCAGGGATATACTTTCACATCCTTTGTACACAGCGGAAGATGAGACAGTCCCACAGTTACATTAACATGGAAATGACTCACATTTTGACTGTAGTGAACACTGGATTGCTCAGTGACCAGCTACGAACTCAGCCAAAGTCATAGGCAGCTGGCACTGAATTACAAATAAAGTGTGTTCCACGTAACAGCTTTATAGGTGTAGGCAAAAGTTGTACTGATAACACCCAAAGCAAATAAGGTGAAGGCACATTTAAATAAGCAGGTATTTGATAACGAGCTAGTCTGCCAGGGAGTAATCACATCATTTGCCCTTTATTCAGACATACTGTCACATGGTCTCAGACAAAATCTGAAGAAATCCCAAGGCTACAATGGATTTATACCTCTGGAACTATGAGCAAAATTTGGCCAAGTAAGGGTAAATATTTCTCTTCTTTTAAACAAAGTAAAATAAGTTTAGAAATTGTGAATAAAATCCATATTAAAGTTCAAACATATATTTGGAGATCCACATTTATCAATCAGAACAGAGATTTTACAGTGAATACACAAGCGTTTCCTGGTATCACCTGGCCTCAAAGAGTCAATAGCAGTTGCTCTTTCTAATCTTTAAGCTACTTTCATGTCTTTCCAGACTATGCCTTATTCCAGTGGGTCACCATAAATAAACTCTAAGTACCTTCTTATACATATGAATCCTTAGTGGCAGGGGAAAGGGCAGCTTCTGCCCCCTCCCATGTGATGTGTGACTATCTCAGGATGATAAGTGCCAGCATACACCTAGCCCAGCCTGGAACAGCTCAAAGACAGCCTGCAAGGCTTTTTAATGATTATCACAAACAAAAAACTTTTGTTTCCTTTCCTGCATACGCATTGTGAACTCAAACTGTAAAAGTTATGTATTTATTATAACACTTAAAAGGACTTGTTTTCAGCTCCAAATAGAATGCATGGCTGAGGACAAGTGCTTGCAGGGAGGTAAAGGAAGAACTCATTTCCAAATTGAAGATGACTTCTAATGGTGATAGCTATTAACAAAACACACTTCTTTAGTAATAAAATCTATACAATTCCACATAAGACCTGGATGTTGCCTTATTCAGGAGGTATGAAGCCCAACATGTGCAACTAGCAAGGCTCATACAGGTGTGAGTGAGGAGGTGTGTAGTGGCAGGCACAGGAGGATGTAATAAAACAAAAAACACCTTTTTCTTTTTTCATTCTATCCTGTTTCATTCTATCCTGTTTCAGTTGCCCAAGAAGCAGGCAGGAACAGTCCTTCTGATCCCCTAAGACCAGGATGTTTTTACTTCTTGTACATGCTGCAGTGGGCCTTCCTGCATCCTCACTGTGCCTGGAAATGCTCTGGAGAAATTTGTTTCAATGTGACTATTATCTGTTCTATGGCACTCTATACAGTGCATGTAATTTAATATTTGGATCCAAGCTCTGTCTGAATTTCTCACTGTGGCTTTTTGTGGCCAGTTGCAATGTGTAAATGGTAAAGAATTACCTTTGATTTGATAGCTGAATTTACATATTGGACAATCAGAAGAATAAACACATTTTTATTTAATCTGAAATAAAGAAACAAGAAATCTAGAGCTCCCCAGTGCCATTTTTTGCATCAACTACTTTTAAGAATAGTGCTCATGTTGTTTAAGCTTGATTTTCATTATAGAAAAGAGGCTAACAGATTATTATATTATTATATATTATTGTATTATTTCCTCTGTTTTTGTTGTTGTTGTGTTTTTGTTTTTTTTTTTAGATTTAGACACAAAGTTTGAAATTAGTTATCATTTGTTGCTGTTTTATGGTTACAATCTGAATCTGGCCCTCTCTATACTGAGAAAAGCAAAGGTCCAGAATAGTAGATGTTCACTTAATTAACAGCTCTATCTTAAAACATATGCAAAAGGGGCTATTGTGCAAGCAATCATAAATCTCACTTGGCCCAACTTCAGAGCAATTGACCTTATAACCCAAATAATGTTCCTTTGTGCATGGTTTTTATATCCAATTTCTAGATTTACTGTTTCAAAGAAAAAGTGTGTAAACATTTTCAGCTGAGCCTAAATCGAGCAACTCATTCATCCCACACCTGGATGAAAGCTTGAGCCAAACTGGTAAATTTGTTCTGGAAAGAGCCTCTATTGATGCTTCCTTCAGTGGATCCAGATTCAAACTTTTCATTTGTTCATTTTCACATGCTGCTGATATCTTAATTAGGAATGAAATGAGGAAAAGAGAAAAGACATGTTTTAGCAGTTCATTGGACAGCAGAGAATATAATAAGAAAAGGTAATGACACTTTGCCAGCCAGAGGATATTCGCTTTCTAGTCATCAAAGGACTGCTGCAAATAAAAAGTTCTGAGAAATTCTCCAAGAAAAAGGCACAAGAGAAAACATAGGCAACATAAATGTAAACTTCTACTTGCTTCTTCTCTAATTACCCAAACTTTTGATATTTCCTTTTTCTGTAAACAAAATTTCAGGTCACACTTTAATAAGTTCAATACACAGAGCACACATCACTTCTACAAACTATGAACTATGTTCTTGGTGACATCTATACTGAAAGAGTGACAAATCCCTTTGCTTCATTAAAAATTGTGAAGCCTTTATTGTAGAATTTACCAAAAATGAAAATGTATTATCTGTATCAACAGTGCGCATTAAAAATCTCAAAGTAACTGGCTCCAAAATGAATTCTGGCAACCTCTGAAGTCCATATGTGGGAGAGACAACTTTAGCACATAGTAAATATCCAAAGATCTGCAATTAACCCTAAGATATTCTTCAAATCTCTCTTAGGTGGTTAAAGTTAGGACAGTGCTATGACCTTTCAAAAGGACACAGAATGTCTCAAACTCACTGGGAAGTTCTCCCTGTCCTTGTATTATATGCAAGTATTGCCAGTCTTTTATGAGTTATTAGAACTGTTTGAAGTATTCGTTATATAATAAATTATAGTAATAAAGAAATTAATCAGATAGAGTAGCCGTGCTTCATGTTCATTAAACTGTTTGCAAATATACGTTAGCATTTGCCAAATGTTATGTTCAGCTTAGAGGCTGTCTGCACACTGCTTACTTTGACTTCCTACCCGTAATTATCCATTTCCTATTAGGGCTCAAAAAATACCTCCTATAGTGTCTGCTATCTTAATGTGAAATTGAACCTTTATATACAACAGAATAGGGAATAGTTAAGATAAAGTGACAAGTAGCAAATAACCAGTTCTCTTGATCACACAAACATCCAGGAATCTTTGTAAAGAAATGCCACTCCTCAGACTTCTATGAGAACATAAATCAGAGCCTGTGAGTATTTCTTAACTGGAAATAAAAAGGAACAGGATCCGGGATGGAGCAAATGAGTTTTAAAAGACAAATAAATGTTTACTAAAAAGAACAGCATTTGCATTCCTATTTACCTGGGCCACTTGCCCCTTTTGCAACCTGATAAAACAAATGAGTCAATACAAATCAAAACAACTTAGTCGAAGAACAGCAAATGGCCATTGTAAAAGTAAATGCCAGAGGAAAAGGGACGCCACAAAGGCCCCAGTCCAGCAATTTTTTTGCAGGCAGATTTAACTGGTGTACTCTGGCCAGACACCTTTGGAGTCAGACATGCCATTTCACTTAAGGAGAGAAAACAGCAAGATCAGGTCCAATGGCAGTAAAATAAAATTGAATTATAACTTGACCTTTTACAAAGTTCATAATTTTAACAAAGAAGAATAAAATTTTTGCACAATTTTTTTTCATGAGAATCTGTCCATTCTTCAACCATCTTTATGAGCTAAACCAGGAATATTATTCATTCCTGCACAGACATACTGCTTTGTTTCTATTGATTTACTCTGACTGTCAAGGAGCCTTCCAGAAAACAGTGGATAAGCTGAGAATTTATGCAGTCTATATTCACTATCAGAGAAATCACTGCAAAGTTTCATTTTCCCCCTTGAGTCTGACAAAACTGTAGGACAGCCAAATACAGGTGTTCAGATATATTCAGACAACACTCTTTTTTCTTTCTCTCTTTTTAATATAATATTTTGTCATTTACTCTGCTGAAAACATTATGGTTGGTAAAGTAAGATCAAGCAATAATTCTAATTTTCTAAAGTCTTTAAAGAAATTTTTTTGAGAAATATGGGAGTTTAGACAGCACATTTATTTAGTTTTAATTTTTGTGCTGTCATACATCAGGACTGAAGTCCTGATTTAGAACACATGGAGCTTGCCTTTGAAGTTTTGGCTGTTTTCTTAACAATGGCAAAAAAAAAAAAAAAAAAAGATATAAAGAAATTAAACAGCACCAAAAAAAAATCATAAAACTGGGCTTTTGTGCTCTTGATTTATATATTGTTTTTTATGTTTGTTTTAAAAAAGCTTTATTCTCAATAATCTTTCATGGGAAGCTTTTCTCTGACATACCTTTATTCATCCAACCTTTCTCTTCTGTGTTGACCTTTCTTTTCTCCTTTCTATCCCCCCAAGTCTCTGAACAGTGCTTTCTAATTTTGGTCACATTCAGTAGCAAAAATGAGTTTATTGGAATTTTTCTGCAAACTGAAGGAGTAGGAAATACACAGTGATACACTAAATTGAGATTTTTGAATGAAAGCAATAAATATTCCAAATATACATGGCCCCCAAATGAAACAGCTTTATTCTGCCAGTGCTTGCTGGTCTCCCCCTTTTTTGTTGAGCATGTGCAGTGGTATATGTGGTTCTTTTGGTCAGGTTACACAACACTGGCATTTTCCAAGGCGATGCATGAAAACCGATAGTTGTCATTGTTCATTTGTTGTCCAATGTGTTGTAATGAATACAACTCAATGCCATATTTATTTGTCCTGTGGCCAGTTTTTTTCCTGTTTTTCTCTGCCTTTCAACTGAAAGACTAAATTGGTGAAGCAACAAGAAAAACACCACAACTGACTTTATACTTTTTCTTGTCCTTAGGTTCTTCGACTCTCTGGAATATTTTAGTACGCAGCAGCGTCATTTAAAGGTACTGGCATCATGTGCTGCTCAGACCAGTTTTAATTGCACCCTACCTTTGAAACATACTGAAAGTAATTTCTAGATAGACCAAGGCCTGAAAGTGTCTAGATGTTTGAAGCAGAGCATAAACAGCATAATTCTTAATTGTCAGCCAAATACATACACGTGCACAGTACCAGTGCGTGTGTGTAGAAGGATATGTGCAGGGCGTTTTTGATAGCTGAGGGGGCTGGAGAAGCAGGGGCTGACAAGGTAGCTGGACTTTGTCTGAGGTATTGCAGGAAGGTTAACAGCTGCATAACTGGGATTTACTGGGGACCTCCTCACTCACAGTATCTCTTCCATTACCTTCACCATCCCATATCCACATGTTTCATATCTGCACACCCTCTAAAATACTACTTACTATTAACAGTGAAACGACTGAGATGCATGTGAGGAGAAGTCTTTTTAGTAAAACATCTTTTTCATGGGTGAGTGCAAAATCACAGAATCATTAGGACCTCCTACAACCAAAACTGACACCCTGGATTTATGCCAAAATAGTTTTTCCCAGTGATGTGTACCAGTAAACTTATGGTAAAGACACTTCTGAATGTCTTAGTTCCACAATACCTCTTTTAAAATCCACTATTAAAAGCATGTGTAATTTTTAAACTGAAAATAGAGGGCTTTGCAGTTTATCTTATTTTTATTGAATTTCACTATCAATTTTAGCAACTTTGTGTTAATAGAATGTTTGATTATGAATTCATTTAATTTCATTTTTAATCCATGACCTTTATACATTTTGAAGCAAATACTTCTGGAAAAGACCTTTGACTTCAACATTCATCAGGATCCTTGTCCCTTACCTTCAGCCAAGGAAAAGTTAGCTGTCTTGGCTCTGCTAGTCTTCTAGGCTAACTACTGCTCAGTGGCGAGAGGGGAATCTTCCCATGAAGATCTGTTGCACCAGTATTCAGAAAGGTTGAATGGCGTTTTGGAATTAAATACTTCTCTGTATTGACTGTCATAGACAAATCTAGACTTAGTAAGATGCATAGTGTTCAGAAAGCTAAACTTAGTTTTCATTTATGGTTCTGAAAGACTGTTTACATCAATGCAAGTAAAACTTATTTTCATGTACAAAAGATATTGTGAACAGTGTGCTGAATTAGAAACTTCTCAGATAAATATGAAATTAGAGAAGAATGCATTTAGATTAAGTAGACTCCTCTGTTAATACCTAATTAAAAATTACTCATTCTAGAGGCTTTGCGGGTTACAAAGTTCTGCATTCAAAGATTTATTTATTTAAAGTTATAATTCTAACATAATCATGTAATATTAGTGTATTAATTATATAATCACTAGCAAATTATTTAATAAAATATGTTATATATAATAGTACTATATAAATATATTTATAATAATCATTCACGGCTTATGGATATTTTTGTACAGAAATCATGGAAATTACATAGAAATTCTGGTTGTTCTACTTATAACATGGAAGAAGTCATACTAGCATGTCATAGTAATAATCATTTTAGCTTGAAAGTCTATTCATCTATGAATACCTTTTAGAATATTTCCAGATTCATAAACTTTGAAAATAATTACATGCAGACAGAGGATTTCTATGCCAAATGTGTTCCATTACTCCCAGTAATAATTCCTTAGACTACAGTTCTCCTTCTGACTCAAAATATTTGTTATCCTATCAACCCACTTTGCACTTTGCTTTCTTTGGCTAAGACGTACATCATCAGCTCTTTTAAATTCTGCTCTGTACTTACCTCCCTCTCTCCTAATGCATTTTTATTCCACTGTCCTTTTCACTCGAGTATACTGGCACTTCTCTGCTAATAACATGATAAAAACTGGTAAACGGTATGTGTTTGCCAGGGTGGCTTTTAGATATCCCAGAAAAAGAGGAATTTGGCCATTTGTCCAAGTGCTTTAGAAGTTACACCACCTGGCCAAAAGAACGGCTCCAGCTAGGAAGTCTGACAGCCAGCCTTGCCACCCTCACATCTGGGATTTCCCAGGCTGAAACACAGGAAAATGTCCTCCTTGTGTCATCATGAATGAATTTGCTGCTCTCAAAACCTTTCTTTCATTACGGATTGGCTTATCTTTAAACAGTGCCACCATAAATATCTATAGCACTTCAAAAAGGAGACATTTGAAAAAGAGGAATACTTTAGAGGCATAAACTGAAGTAAATGAAAATTAAAACTCTAGGGATATGCTTCAAGAGTGAAATCTGCGTATATCAGTCTCCCAAAGGTAGTAAGTGGTACAATTCATTGACCTGAAACTAACACAGAAGGTACAGTTTAGTAATATAATGATAAAATTGTAATAAAATAAATATTAGGGAATATTCTTGTCGTAGTGAAGAAGGCCTTTCCTATGAACCTTTTTGACTGAATACTTATTTTTGACACTCTTCTAAAGCAGAGCCAACTACTTGGGCATCAGTTTTCTTAGAAGTTAAGGAAAAAGTCAGAGTAAACCAATATATTTCCCAGATGCACTGTGTCTTTCACTACAGTTTTATTAAAATAAATACAGAGGTAAGAGCAAAGACAGTATTATCCAATGGACCAAATTAGGTAGTTGGGTCAAGATGACAAGTGGGATGGCCAGATTTTGAAGAAAAAAAAAAACGGCTTACTCAAGTCGTAATCTTTGACATCTGTTTTATAGTCTCTATAGACTCTAATAGTCCATATTCAACCAAACCAAGAAATTGCTATTAAAAATATTGGGCTTTGGTGTGACACGTTCTGATGTTCTGTGTACATCATGCTACAGATGGCTGTATGGGTAAAGCAATTATACTACAGCCCCCCTTGGTATAACATACTGAGTTCCATTGAAATCAGTTATAAAATGTTTATTGACTATAACGAAAGAAAATCAGACCAATCATCTGTAAGTCTTTTTGAAAATTTTATACCAGAAGTGAAAATTGACAATAGTTTCCTTACTTTTCCTTTCTTTTTTTTACCATGGAAGGCAGACTGCAATCAGGAAACTCTCTGAAATATTTGCTCTGAATGGAAGACACTCATTTTATGTTCTAAAATTTCACCTCTTTCTCTTTTCTTTCTTTTCTTTTCTTTTCTTTTCTTTTCTTTTCTTTTCTTTTCTTTTCTTTTCTTTTCTTTTCTTTTCTCTCCATTTCCCAACTTTACTATGTCTGTTATAAAGTACTAAATTTGATCAGGCAGATTTAATTTCCCGTTCTTTTTTAAAAGCACTACATAAAAACTTATCTTCATTAAGTGCCACTGGGAGTCCAGCACCACATAACTAATCAGAGAATTCAGTAGCTTCATGTCCATGTGATGCCTCAAGTTCAAAGGGGACAAAGACATCCTGTTTGGCATTTTGTTTCACTCAAGCTATTAAAATGGCACAGACCTCCTTAAGTGTTTTTTAAAGTAATCTTCATTATTCAGCATCAATAACCTAAGCCTTTATAAAAAAACAGCGCCAATCTAGATAATATTCAAATTTGCAATATGATTTGGAGAAAAAATAGTGATGTTTGATGAAGTTGAAGGACTGAAACTCATTGTGGATGCAACCATTTTAGATCTGCTACTTTTTTCCATATCCCTTCAAGATCTTGGCTTAGTAATTCTGTTCAACTTTTGTGACCTCAATGTTTTTGCTCAAAAAGGTATGCTGGGAAATTCCCAGAGGTGTGCACTGTGTGTGGGAATGTATACACCCAAAAAAGGTCAAAAGAAAAAATTATACAGGTCAGTACATATGTACTGTCTTCATTTATTTTCTACAAAGCTACAGTTGATGCAGTTGACACCAGTAGAAAAATAAAGTTTTTTTCACAAGGTCATATAAACATCACAATTTCTTGGATAACTCCTTTGATGTGGCATATCTGCTAATTAAATTACAAGTTTTGAAATAACACCTTATCACTTGATCAATAGATTTTCGTCACTCTTTTTCCCAGGGCTTGATGAAGGATTAAGAAGGTTATTTACTTGAGTGTTTGTTTGAATGAAAATTACTTATAACCTGTTTATGCTAGCTTCTGAAGTTTCAACAATACTACATTCAGTTGTACTTTTGTGCTAAGATGCTTTGAAAGAGTAGACATAGAGATGCTACTTTTCTAAAGCTGTTTACAGCTGATTCCTGCTAAATTTGTTAGTACACACAGCAGTCATGTTCAAACATGATTTCAAGGCAAAGCTGTTCCTCCAATGTAGAAACTATAAAAAGCGAATCCTTACTTGGAGTGAACTATAACTTTCACCCGAAAATAAAGGAGACTACATTCTACTATTTAGAAATAAAATAGGTACAAATAATAACAACTGGATTTCATTTGCTACAAATCAATATCTTTTTTTTTTTTTTGTGAAAAAAAATCTGAAAGAAACAAAAGATATTCATGCTAATTTTTTTCCAAGGTTTTTGTACAAATTATCAAATTTATGACAGAAAGAAATGGCTATGTTTTTGTTTTTAATTAAAAAAAAATCAGAAAAGAATTAATCTGAGAATTTTCAATTTTAAATATATTCATAAAAATATTATTTCTTTTTTTTTTTAATTGAGCATTTATTTTGGCAGCATAAAAATATTCTGAAAAAAAAAAAACATGTAAATTATTCTTCACAATCCTTGAACATTGCTTAATAATAAGAAAAAGATGCTGAAGAACATACACAGTCTGCTTAAACTACAACCATAAATGAAAGCTTAAATTATGGGGCAATACATGTAAGTGCTCAACTTTCTTACAGCCCCATCACTGAATTAATCTCTGATGTAAGCAATCACATAAGGAAAATAATTTTGAACTTAGTACTTTTAAAACCCAAGAATTTTACTGAAGGACACATTCATTACTATGTGCCACAGTTTGGGTGGTTTTTGTTGCTGTTGTTATTGTTGTGGGTGTTTTTCTGAGATTGTTAATCCATTTTAAGTAAGTAAAAAGCAGATTTAGAGACTAGCTCTCATAACCAAATTGCACGTAAATGGATGCATTGTCAGATACTGAAAAAAATTGTGGTCACTATATAACCAGAGAACCAGTCTTTTTTACAAAATGGAATCTAAGGAAAAGGGATAAAAAGACTGTGGATCCAAGGAAACAGAAATATTTAACTCATGCTAACAATTACTACCATAAACAGATAACAGGAAGTAACTGAATTTTGATTAAATAACAATATTTTGTTGTTCTGGATGCATACTTATTTTTAGTTTCCTTTTTCAAGCTGACAAAAGTGGGTCAGAGATCTGTCCCTTGGTTCATTTTACTATATGTGAATCATAATCAATGATAGGGAAAAGAGGATTCTGAAGCAAATAAGTTACTATTAAATGTATTTCAAATGGACTTATTTTGCAGCAGAACTATTCCTTTTTCATTCCAAGTTAATTCTATAAAACTTCAGGAAGTATCTAAATGATTTAAATAACAGATTTCTCGTTTGAATATGTATTTGAAGATTTTTTAGCATGTACTTTTGTGCCATATTAATACTTACAATGCAAAGTCTGTCCCTGTAAACATTAAGTATTTTAGTAAATCTTAATTGAGTTGGTGGAGTGGTCAAAATTTGTGCTTTTTTAATGCACCAGTGTTGGAAACTTGCAGCATTTTATTGCAGATTTCATGGTATTAAATGTTTGCATTAAAGCCATTAGAATCAGGAGATTGCAATGGAATCTCAGTGTTCACTTGATAAAGAAACCACTGACAAGAAAAGCTTAAAAATATGAAGGAAGTGTATCCTAAGAGGTCCACAACAAAAATAACTCTGAATAGTATTTTAACATTTGGCCAATTAGTTAAGGTGCAAGCATTCTGTGAGGTGCTGCATAATATGTAACTTTTTGGAACTACTGCCATGAACTGATGTTTGAAGTTTAATCACATGGTCAAGCATTCATTTCTCTTTACCCACAAATAATTATCCTTTTTTTAATAATTTCTTTTCTTAAAGCCAATAGTACCCTGATATTCACTTTTTATATTTTATTTTATACATTTGCTTGATTAAAACCAACACAACGGAAACTAAGACAATTGCCTGGGATCAAAGTTTAAAATACCAAGAAAATCTCTTCAGATCAGTGAAGAATTGCTGGTGCTGATATCAGTCAGGCCTGGGTGTACTTGATACTGTGATAGTGTGAAAAAGATGAGTTTGCAGACCAAAAAAACAGATGGCCCCTTATCACCCCATGGGGCTAAACACACAAGAGCAAACTTCAGAGACGCCTTACCTTTACCCTGTCTGTCCCTATCAGGAGAGACTGTTATATTAAGGGTTATTGCCTCTCTAGCCCTCCCTGTGATTAGCTTTTGAAGTCCATGGCCAAGAGGCCAGTGTGAGAATATCACCCCAGATAAGAGGTGTTTGCTCTGTGAAATATTCAGGACAGGAATCCATGGACCTCATGATAGTTCAGCAGGGAACCACAAACTCCAGCTAATATCTTCTAATCCCCTGTTGGTCTGAGAACTACCCACCATAAAAAGCATAACTGGCTGTTTATTTGTGCAGGCAGGAGATAACATCTTAAAGTTACAGTCTGCCTTAAGTAGTAGGGATGTGAAGCCCAAAGAAATGAACCATCCAAGCCCATAATCAAAATTGTGTGTGCTCCCTTCTTCTCTGCCTAATGAGATGTAAACATTTTGGCTGGTGTCTCTTTTGAAAGATATTAATCAAATATATTGGTTAGAAATCACAAAGGATAGTCCAGTCTGCAAATTACATGTCTTCTTTTATGGCATTCTGAAGCTGTGAACAATATGTTAAAAATTTTCCCATGGCGCAACCAAGTAAATACTTGTGGCACATTTCTATTTATTACAGAGAATAGTTAAATTCTAAGACATAAATCATGCTCTCCTACTAAAGCTTTACAAATTCCCAAAGACAAGCCTAATTCCCAATGCAACGATGCTATAAAAGATCAGACACTTTGTTATGGAGAAATCCACATTTGGAGATGTCTTTCAACAATTTTCTCTCAGGACCCAATCCTGGGAGAAGCACACGCAAGTTGCTGAACTCTGCGTCAAGTTCTATTAGTTTCAAAATGGCCCTAAAATCTTACATTTAATTTGCTGTATTTAAATTGTAACTTGACAAGTTTAATACTGCCTAAGCAAAATAATAATAAAAATAATAATTCCTTTTTCCTCTTCTTTCTTCTATTAAATGACAGCCTTTGGGTTTTAATAAGGAAAAAGATTTCATAAGTTTAAATTTCAAAACTGAGAGAAGATGCCACCAATTTTACCTTTTTTGCACCACTTACATCAGTTAATGTCACTAGCCAGTGTCACTACTGTAATATGAAATAAAAAATAGCAAGAGGTAGGTGAAGAGATAAGGGAAGATGACTGAAAAGGGAAAATAATTCTTAGTGTTTCTGTAGATGCTCTTTTTTCCATTGTAATTTATCCTCCGCCCTGTCCCCAGCAACTGCCCTAAATCAAGGAACTGGCACCTGATGCATTCTGCAGATGGATCAGCACTGTATATCTGGAATATAGTATACAGGTGGTTTTTCACTTCCACTGGTTAGTTAACTAGCCAGCAGACACATCTTCTATTTGTGGGGCAGGAGTGGGAATGGAAAATGGAAATCTCTCCTGGCTGATTTACAGAAAGAAAGGCTAAGTGAAAGAGCAGGTCAGATCAGCACTTATTTATTAATATTTCTAATTGCTCTCAGTTCCTGCTTAGGCAGTCCCTTTCTGGAAGGCACACTAGTTAACAGACAATGACTGAAAACACTGGGCAATAACAAAATAAGTGCTAAGAGTTATGAATCCTCCAGATGCACTTATATATATACCTATTCAGTTAGAGATGAGTGCCCCAAAGTGTGAAGATGAGGATTTCTCTGGCTGCAGCAAATGAGGTGATGTGTTCACTGATCAATTCTGTTTCTTGAGGTTGAAAACCATAGTCCAAGGCATTGATACATGTTTACTTGATGGCATGTGAGGACAGATTCCATCCACTTGTTTGGTTGATTAAGTTTTCTGATGGGTTGATGAGTTAATTTTGCATGTGTTTACAGATCTGACAAGAACCAGAGCCTGTGCAAGGCAAGTAATGGACAATTCAGAAGGGAAGGGGCATGCGACCCCCCTTTTCTACAGCAATGAGCTGTTAGAGGTGCTCACACTGTCTACTGGATCTGCACTCTGAAGTAGTCAGTGACAGACTTTCCAAGACCATAGATTCTTGTGCTGACAGTTGAGTCAAAAAGACTTTCTTGCTTGTGAAGAGAAGAAATTAGAGATGGCATCATAAAAACTTGCAATGCTATTTTTAGAGACCTGAACTGTGTTTAGATAGCTACCAAATCAAAACTACTATTCTGTTTAGTCAGCTGCCAATTTGCATGGACTCTTTTTTTTTTTTTTTTAACCTTCCTTTAACATTTATTTATTACATTAGCCTCAGTCATACCAGTCAGGATTCTTTTTCAGAGAATCAAATGTCAGGAAAGCCTTTCATACTAGAGGTTTGACAATCAGAAGAGTGTGCAGTCCCTCCCCAAAAACCTTATAATTACCCTATCCTAAACAACTCACAGTCAGTTCAAGGTACTGTGCAGTAGACAGTTATAAAATTATCTGGGGACTGATTTAGAGATTAAGTGCTACCAGGGGGAAATACATATATATATATAGATAGATAGATTAGCCACATGGAATATTTTAGAAATAGTGAGGCTAGCACACAGGAAACCTTTGTTCTGAAACATATCTGAAGTACTAAGCTTAGACCCAAATCATTTCTACATTTAAATTCAGTGATGTGCAGTTCTAGCATTTTTCTTTGGTTTGTTACTAATATATACACTATACACCAAATGTAGTGGGAAAATGAAAAGAATTCCAAAGTACAGTACAGCAATTGTGAAGACTCAAGAAAACACTGGTCTTTGAAGATAAATTTTGCTAAGTGACTTTTACTCAAGCTTCTAATGTCTGATTGCACTATGGCATACCTATTTGTAATGATATTGTAAGCTATCTATTTATAAGACTCATTTCAAGTGTTCCAGAGATGGCAAATGCACACTGCTAGATCATTTGTTTCAGAGATCAATTATCTCATGATTAAAACTGTGCATATTACTTCTGAATTTCCCTGCCCCAGATACTATGTATTTTATCTTTTTATACAGTTGTATGCCCACATTGAGAGACCTTGTTATCAAAAATCATTGCTCCTTCCCTCTGGGAAGCTGGAACTGAAATGTGAAGGGCAAAGCAGAAACCAACACGACAGACATCCGTATTTAACCTGGGTGCTCTTACTTGTATTCTGAGAAGCACCAGTTCATGCCATGAGAAGAAATTCCTCAACAGAAGACTTGTAGTCTGTGTGTAAGTCAGCAACCCTTTTTACACATTAATTTCTACCACTTAAGGTGACATATCCTGTGGAAATAAATTGATGTTTAGAGCATTAATTGTTTCCTCTGCTGTGATTAATCAGACAGATTGTGTTATGTTAAGTCCTCTAATCCCTACTGGATGTGGGCTCACGAGGAGGGAAACTGTTCATAGCTTCAGCACTTTTTTCATCGGTCCCACTTGAACAGAGCATATCACAGCATAATGTTGCTTTTGATAAATTAAGGGAGTTATTGCAATTTGCTTAAATAAAATCTTTATAAGTTGCAAATCATCTTAGTTAGTTATATTCTGGACACTGGATCAACCATTCATCATGAATTTGGCATAATAGACAAGCATGATTTACTCTTTAAATGCCTGCAGCAGTATCTTTCGCTACTGCTAATTGCTGATCTTATTTTACACTCTAGTGTCAAATAGCATCTTTGGAACAAGAGAGTAAAACAACAGGAAAACTCCAGTAAATCATTATAGCCATTAACAAATGCAGCGCTTCAAGAAGATAAGCACCCTGAAAAAAAACTTAAGTCTTGCCTGACACTTCTCTATTTACTTTATTCTTTTTATGGAATGGTTGCCATTTAATGAGCAATTGTGTACAATACTTACTTGAACAGTAAAGTGATATCAGCGACTTTAATGCAGGCATTATTCTAAGGGCTGCTCCATAAAACAAAGAGAAAGTACTTCACCTCGGGATAATGTTACAGGGAGAACTTCTACAGTCAGCAGGGCTAAATTTAAAAGCAGTGCTCTTACAGGATCTAACAACTTGCAAATTTATGATCAGACCTGGCAGTTCTTTTTCAGACCCATACACTTCACAGAATTCAAATGGCATGATAATACAGTACATTTTAGCAGAGGTTGTAAAAATTAACTATAAAATAAAGCACATAATATATCAGCTCTATCTTCAGTAGTTCCACCTAAGCAGCAGCTGGACAAGATGGAAGAGTAGGTTCATATTCTTTAAGCATCTCCTTACTATTCTAAATATAAAACCACTTTATCGCCTTTACTTCTTTGCCAATTATGTTTCTTATATTTTATTGTCAACACAATTTTTACTGCACCAGAACAAAAAGTGGATTTTATGCAGCTACATTTTTACAATATGCAATATATTGTGTTGATATTTTATCTGTTACTTTATTAAAAAAATAATACAATTCTAGTAATAAAAAGGAAATATTAGGTTAGTCAGGAACTACGGCCTGTTTTCCTCTTAGCTGATTATAGTTTACAGTAAAATTAAATCACCTTCATAGTCCCTGATCTAAACAAAGGGATTCCAATGACATCAATGGTTACTCTGGATACGAGAGTTGTGCATGAGAGAGCTCCTGCTCCTGCGCCTTCACCGCACTGCTTGGGGAAGCAGTGTAATCAAGCAACATGGAGGCAGCTATGGTACCAAAGGTGGACTTGACAATAAAAAACTTTTTTTCCCCCCATTATTTCAGTTAATGAAGTTAAGCTTGAGTCCTAAGACAGGGGTCACAGGAAGTAAAATCTGAGATAAGTTGCTTGAATATCCCTGATGACGTGAGCCAGGCCCTATTAGAAGTTAGGGAAACTCCTGAGCAGGAGGTGGCACCTATCGCTGTGCAAGACCTTGGGCCAGGAGGACCAGACACATGCCTCGCTTTCTTTGCTTTGCTTGTGCAATCATGATAGCCCTAAGGACATGGGCAAGGCAGAGTTTGTTAGTGCAGACAATATCTTCACCAGAAAAAAAAGGTATATTTAGAAAAAGAAACTCCTTTTCAGACACAGTTCACTTTTGGGGGAAGATCTTCTTCAGGACATAGTGATTTTTCATTCAGAAATATGCCTACTGTTTCCAGCTAAGCTAGGTGGTCTAATAAAAGGTATTGTCTGTAAAGCTTGCCTTTTCTTACTGAGATATTAGGACTATAGCTAGTACCAAAGGCCTAAGAGTTCCACACTATGCCACCAGTCATCTCAAATCTTTGAAGCCCATTTTGTTCTTAACAGATTATAAAATCCATTACTACATTTATGCACATAGACTGAGTATATGTTTCAAGTTGTGTATGTGTAAATAGGTATATACAAGCGCCTTTTGAAATAGCAGTATTCTGTTGAACAAAAGGATTGGAATAAAGGATAAAAAGAGGCAACCCAAAGACAATGTGCCTGCAAAATCCTCAGACTTTGGGTTGAAACAAGTGTTTTATTTTATGCTTATTCTCCATTCTACATTGCACCAAACAAAATCTTGTAAAAGATGAAAAAAGGTAAAAGTTAGTTAAATATTCATTAGTTTATTGAAAACCCTTTTCCTCAAAAAATCAACAAACAATGAGGAATTGCAAAGGTATTTGGAGAAAAAGATTTACTTAGGAAAAGTGATTTGAAAAGTGCAGAAAGAAAGGAAAGATTCAACCCCACTTCCAATCTTTTTTAAACACTTTTTTTTTTTCAGTGGAAAAAGTGGAAAAGTGATTTAGTTGCTTAATGGGGCTGGAGACAAATTAGGCAAGTGAGATATCTTCTAGCTCTGCTATTATCATTGATCTGAGTTGGCTTTTTTCCATACTACTCTCTACTAGACAAGCTAAGGGTCATCTCACTGTGAGGAATCTTGACTTGCACATCAGACCCATTCATTAAAATCATCTGTAAAAATAGGTAGGACTATTTTTTGCTGATGTGTTTATTTAGTCATCAGAAATGGCAACTGCTCAGTAAATCAGATTGTACATCAATACAGGGAAAATTTAAAATACTGGTTTAAAACAGTTTATAATTTACACATCTGAAACTGAGTAGATTTAGTAGACCAATTTTTTCTTTATGCAGTTGCCTGCTATATGGTTACTCTAAGGTTGTAGTTGGTCTAATCTGTTATCTTCATCCTATGGCTTTTATTTGGAAATGCTGATTGGTAAATATTTCTTTTTTTTTTTCTGTTACTGTACACTGAAGGGAAGACATAATTTCTTATGAAGAATTTAGTGTCTCTCTAACTATCTTTAATGGGACAAGGTTAGTTACTAAGGATCTAACTTCTCTCCTTTAATGTCAATCTCTTCCTAATTTATATGTGTAAAGTTTATATTGAGTCATAAGAAATCAGAAAATCCAATGTATGAAGTGTACAGAAAGTGCTAAAGATTTGTAAAGGAAGAATATTTACAGGTGGAACTTTGCATTTCCTTGTTTGGGCATAATTTATAATTCTTACAAATCAATTATACTAAAAAAAAAATCATGAATATCTATTTGTAGCCTGTAATATGAATGTTTCTCTTTGGTCTTTTAATGATTTTTTTTTTTTTTTAATAGACTGTTCATTTTTCTGCATACCACATATAGTATGTTATGTTCTAAAAAGGTATGGTGGAATGTGGAGAATTTTGTTTTGGGGATATAATAAATTCCTTTGGCTCTGTACAAAAGGCTTTATTCATCCCTCAGGTGCGTGATCATTATCTGGGTCTATCTTGGCGTTTCCCTTAATTTAAACAAGAGCCACCTACTGTAAATCACGTTTTTTGCTCACAGAAACATGTGTAACTTGTGGATGTGCAGCCTCTTATATTAAAAATATATCATGATTTCAGTTTTTAAAAAGTTCTGAAGAGTAATTCATTCATAAATGATAATTAGCATTGATTCCAATATCAAATACTCTTGCTTTGTTGTCAGGTGAAATTCAGTCTATCCTAAGAGAAAAAAATGAACCTTATTGTAATTTATATGAAAGTGTTGAAGCTGCTATGCCAGAACATCCTGTATGAAGGCATCATGTATGCCAGAGTATCATGCTGGAGCATTATGGATGCTTAAGGGACATTTAGCATGAATTCTCAGTAACTATATCCAGATAATTATCCAAGTTTCTCTAAAAAAAAAAAATGACTACTTTTATCACTTGGAAGCTCATCTTCCTACCACTTAAGCTCATGAAATGGTGCCTCTGACCAGGAACCATACTTCAAAAAAAAAAAAAAATAGTGAGTAAACCTCTTTCAAAGGGCTTTTTCACACACATTTTACTAAAAATTATAATACACTTATAAGTGATACTCAGACATGCATATGGGCTACTACGATCTGTTCCTCTCTAATGCAGCCACTGCATTAAGCTTAAAAACTGTGCAAAATCTCAATATGTCTTATTAGCAGTCACAGGGATGATCCCTTTCTGACCCAGTTGTAAGCTAGCACCTGTGTGAGTATGTTCAGGAGGCCCTTGCACTGCCATCTGCATTCTCACTTTCCAAAGCTTGCCACTATGAAGAGTCAGTCTAGCTCCTCACCTATCCTTTTGTGTTTGATATTCAGAAGAACATGTACATTGCACAGTTTAAATGAAAACAAAAAAATATGCATCACTTCCCTGCTCCTCCTAAGGTAAATACCAGATTCACTGAACTCACCTGTAACAAAAGGCAGAGGGATAGAAGGACAAAATCCCTCTATTTGTGCAGTGTGTTCAATGCCTTTAGGTTTCATTGACTTCTCCAGGTTTTTCCCAAGGCATTTGTGATTAGCAAGAGGGATCAATATTTAATAACTAATTAAATGTTAATATGGTATTTCTTGAGATATACCGAAGAAAACTATATATACTGAAGAAAATTATTCACAGTACTGAATTAGGAAACCATTTTGTTTCGCTTTATGGAAGCTGATTTATATATAGCAATGTTACACTGCACATTACTGTACAGAGCATTATTACATTACCCACCCATGCTTAACGTCTCACGTTCAGGATCATTTTGGCCACAGTATTCAGTAAGAGCTAGTGACTTTGGAGTGCTAGATATGAGACATGTCAGATAGACCTGTCTTTCAGAAAGTACTAAAACTCTGCCTTGAACACTCTTTTTGGAGGACTGAAATGGACATCCAAACATTGAGACCCAACAGAGTAGTCTTTTAGAAAACTTTGGCCTTCGTGAACACTGATGTAATTCAGGATTAATGCCATCACGCTGAAAAGATTACAATAACAAAACAGCAATATGAGATTGGACCTAGGCCGCCAATGCTTAAAATCTCCAATATATATTTAGAGAGAAATAACTTACTCCAGCATTTGGAAAATGGGGCCTATTGAAAAGCATGAAACCTCTAAAATGTTATTCGAATGCCAGAAAAGTAATACTTTAAAAAGCTGAGACAAAAATGCCAAAAGGAACAGAAAGGAGAGAGCCAGAAATGCTAACGTTCATTTCCACTCAGTCCCTGCCCTCTGTTACACGTCTGTAATCTCACAAAATAGAAATATGGATGTAACCTGGACTTCAAATAAGGTTCCCAATCAGAAAAAGTACTAACTCAGAAACATGCACCTTGTGCCTATACCTACATTTAGCTGTGACTTTATACCCGCCCAGTGGAGAGTCGTGGCCTTCCACGGCATCGAATCCTGCTGATACCAGCACAATCTCTGGATCAAACTCATTGGCAGCTGGCATGATCACAGTCCTGTGGAGTGAAAGAAAAAAAAAATGGTTAAAAATTAAAAGAACTATAAATTGCCACAATCTTGAAAATCCACAACACAACAAGGTTTTGTACATCAAAAACATATTTTCCTTTAATTAAGCCAATCTTCATCATAGCAATCCCAAACCAAATGAAGTCCGAGGCTTCATGTTATTTCTTTCTGTGGTCATTCTTTTTTCTTTTGGGGAAGAAGGCAGGTACATGTGGAAGACTCTAACATTACACACACATCTGTGCCTGTTTTATCCTGCTGCCTATAAAAAGCTGCCTCTTCCAGGGAAGTGACTAATGGTTTACAGAGAGCACTCAAAGCCTGAGTGGAAACCCGGACTGCTCCAGTTAGTGTGAACTTGGTGTAAATTTGAACTATAAATTTCTTTTGGGAAAATGTTTGCTTTCCAAACTTTTTTTTTTACTTAACATTTTTAAATGTTTGTCGAGGTGGGGGGTGACTCTAGCAAAGGAAAAACATGAAATTCCCTTAATCAAATCCAGACTATGTTGTCAAGCCTTTCCAAGGTCAAGCATAACAGGAATGTGACAACCACAAACCAGTGACAGCAACCCCTGCTGGTGTCAGGAAGATAATTCAGCCCCTCACAGTCACAAAGATTCCACTTTTTTAACCCCTTCCTTGACAAACTTCAGTAGGGATTTGCTTTGTCTTAGCTTTTCTCCAAACTCAAAGTATTGAAGACGTGTTGAAGGAGAAGATAAAACCTTCTTTTCTGCATTCTCAAATGCCTTTTTTCAGGCTGACTTTCTGAAGGGAAGGCATAAGAACAGCTTTTGAAGCTAGTGTGACAGATGTTGAGCCTGTAATATCTGTGTTAATTCAGGGGAATATCACTACCATTAAAAGACAAATATACTAATAAATTCTCTATTTGAAATGCATTAAACCAAGGAAAACACAATCAGTCTACACAGTTCGAAATCCGCAGATCAATTTTGCATATGTGTCATATTATGTGTTAAGTTACCATAATATTTATTTATTTAATCAACTTAGGCCAAAAGTATCGTGTTTTTGTTGAAAAAGTAAGTTTTTCTGTAAAAAAGCATATTAATAAGAAATTATTAACTTTTTTTTTATTTTGTTTTCAGTTTGGTTTTTGATCCGTATTTTAAGAACTTTATTTTGTTCTGATTTCCTCAAAGTTATTTTTAGTATTAGGAAGGTGTTCCTTGTACTTGTTAGTCAGAGAAAAGGAGAATTCAAACTAAATAAAAAGTTGTTACCAGGTCATACAGCATTACAATGAATATCATTTTAAGTTAGAAAAAAAAAATGATAGAGGCAATTTCATACTTCTGATGATTTCAATGAGATTGGACCAAGAATGTCTACAGGCAAAACAGCATAATTTGTAACATATTCCTTTTTTGATATATCATCAGCAGGCCTGTGCTGAAGTATGGATTCCAATAGTGAGCATTGCACTTCAAGAAGGACCTAGTTGAATTTGAGAGAACAACAGGAAAGAATTCTAAAAAATGTGACCTAAGTGGAAAAATAATACATTATTTGATTCACAGAACATGAGAGTAAACATGATAAAAGTCCACAAATATGCAAGTGGCTGTTGCAAGAGGAAAGAACCTGTTCTGCATTTACAGTATGGATAGGACTTGAAGCAATCGCAGCAGGAAAGCTGTAGTTCAGGCACTGGAAAAAGCTTTTAAATGGTAAAGGTAGATAATCATTTAAAAAAGCTGTTTAAGAAAATTGAAAAGTCTTGATCCCTTTGAAGTTTTGAATAACAGGTAAAATAAATATCCATCATGCTTGCTACAGGTTCAAGCTGATAAGGCCTTGAGGCAGGAGGCTAGATCACATCTCTTCTAGGTCTTTTTTTCTATAGTTCTATGATGTATAACTATATAACACACAGTACATATATGAATAATTACATTAGACACTACAGTGACTGAACACTTCTGCAGGTTAAACTCCACACAGTTAGGGAACAATATCAGGAAAAAGATCTCCTATGCAACCACATCTTATCTTTCTTATGTACATACCTTCTGATACTCTAATTATACGTTCACTGTCTGAAGCAACACATACTTCCCAAACTCCCTCAAGTCTGCAACACATGTGGCACGAATCCTGATTACTGATGAGGACTGTGGCTGATATGCAATCTTGATCTGTCCCCATAGCACCATATATCTTATGCACTGAAAGAAGGAGGGATCCTGTAGAGAACCCTCCCTATCTGCAGCCACTTGAGCTTTTGCCCTCCTCCTCTCCATTCACATTTCCTCAAATTCAAGTCAAGCTCTTTTTTTTTTTTCTTCTTCATGTCAGATAAAGTGGCAGCACCATGTATACAGCATAGGCAATGCTCAGGGCTGTCAGAGAATGGAGCATGTTCAGAAACAACAGCAAGCATCTCTGGAAACTCAAGTTGCAGAGCATTAACAAAGCTTACTAAGTTAAAGCAGAATGAGATTTTTGAGAGCTGAGTAATTTGGAATATTGGGAAAATCTACAACACATCTATCACATTTTAAGGCCTTGCTCCAAAACATGAAGATGTCAGCACATTTTTTAATAACTTGGGCTAAAACAAAGCATTTGTACCTCAATCTCATTTTTAGAAGCAGCAAAAATACTTTAGCCACAGTTTCTTCAAAATTTTTTCAAATAGATATGTCTGACAAGGAGACTGTCAGCCATGCCGGGTAACATTAGCAACATTATTAACTACTGAAAGCAAGGTCTTTCAACACAAAGCACCAGGCATAGCTATCAATTAACATCTTTAACAGTAGTAAACAGTAAATAATAGCATATATGATAAAACCATACAGAAAGGATATACAGGAATCTCAACTAAAGGAAGGAGAAGTTTATAAGGATAATAACAAG
This sequence comes from Anseranas semipalmata, assembly GCA_013399115.1. NCBI lineage: Eukaryota > Metazoa > Chordata > Aves > Anseriformes > Anseranatidae > Anseranas > Anseranas semipalmata. The sequence continues at coordinate 608,765 of VXAA01004147.1, read as the reverse complement.
AGGTGGCATTTAGAATTCATTGCTCTGTTACTGCTTTCAGTATTATCTTAATTTATGCAACTAAAATAAGACCTAAACGGATTTTTTTCTGCAACAAAGAATGAAAATCCTCTTTTAAAAATGTACACAGAAGTGTCTGCTAGATTTAACCAGAAAAAATGGCACCCTACTTTTGCTATAATGCTGTCTCACAAATTGTGAAAAAAATTTACTGCTGCTGCTCTGCATATAACATACTAAAAGAGCTAATCTTTGTGCCTGCAAGATCAGTGTCATTGCTTGTCTCTCTTTTATCCTCAAAAATATTGAGGGACTTGGAATGTCAGAGCCCATCCAGCTTATACTGCGCTTCTTGATTTAATATTAAACAGAAACTCTAAGCACTTTTCTTTAAAAATACAGTATGGAAAATGTTATCTATTTACTAGGGTAGCAAGCTTGACTCTTCAACTAAAGCATCTCAGGATGTCCGTGATCTTTGTCACAGCAACCAAGCCTGCTATTTGGCCTTTCAAAAAGATGACAGCTCTAAGTCTCTCAGTTGCAGAGAGGACCATATAAGCATCTAGTCCTTAAATCTCTACTCCAGTCTTCCTCCACATTAGCCAGAAGGCATTTAAGGTTGCTCCTCTTTTAAATAACTACAATGAGATCTCTACCTAGAGAAGAGCAGCTTAATGTCTGTAAAGCATTTTGTTTTGGACTTCATGTAGGTAGGACCTCTCTGACCTTTGGCAAGTACTCCTTTGTGGCACAAAACACACGTATAAATTCCTTCGCAAATGCAACAGGTACTTTCCTATTTTATGAAGTGCTATAAGAAATCATTAATTAAATACATACATTTTTAAATATGGTCTAAATGTTACCAGGATAGAAATAAAACCCTTCGGTACTTGCCACCTCTGAGGCTTCAGCCCCTTCATTATTCCTGAATAGATGTCCATAGAAAACCATTTTGAAGTTGACAACTGTAAAGAAAGCCTACACAAAGTACTAGGCTCCATCCCTTTTCCTAACCTAAAAGCAATGCGAGGCTCACTTCTCCTTCATACACAGGCTTCTGCTATTTTGGGGGGTTAAGAATGGTTGAACAGGCAGGGACAGCTCCTAACACTTCTCTGCCTCTTGGAAGTAGAGAAGTATCAGACTGTATATCTTGCTCCTTTTCCATCTCATCTACAATCTGGAGGGCACAGCAAGGTGTGAGAAAGAGATATCATCCACCAACAGCCTCCTCAGGAGCTCAGTAACCACAGCACTTCCCTTCTGAATTGCCTAAGAACAGAATCCTCTGAATCAGATCACAACAGAAAATATGCTTTTTTTTTTTTTTTTTAAAAAAAAAGCATACAACTAGCATTGGTCATACACTAATAGATATTCCTGTTAACCTTCCCAAATTCCTCAGACCAACCCTATGCTCAGAAGTCAGACTGCAGCTGGCAGGATTTGTTACAGTGAGAAAGGTCAAAACTCTGCTCATCAGAAATCCTCTGCAAGGGTACATAGCCAGCCTGCACTCAGACCTAGGTAAGAACAGTTATTATCTTACCCAGAGCAGGAATAAGTATGATTTGACTTCTGGCCATAGGTCACCAGACAGGTACAGACTGGGGACTGGCAGGCTGTCAGCTTCCTGCTTGAAACCCGTTGGGCTGCAGGGTTATCAACAAGCAGAAATTAATCCTAGGATCCTTCTCCAATGAGGTGAGTAGTTTTGTCAGAAAATAAGTGAATTTTATTCTTCCACTATGACTCACCCTCTCCTCTTACTCCCTTCTCGAAAGAAAATAAAACACATAAAAGAGATATTTATTTTCTGTAATCCTGAATCATATAGAAGCATAAATATTTGGTATACCATATTCACCTAATGATGACAGCAGAGTTACAGGGGCATCTTGCCTAGCTGACTGTTTCTTTCTCTTCTGTCACATTTTTATTAATAAACATGTCAAATCCTGAAAGCTTGAGCAGCTGGATAACAGGAGTTATTTATCTATGCTAAACCTTGCAGTTACAATGAAACTGTGTCCTTCAGCCCAAGGTATTGCAGGTCCTCCTTTAAGTCTGATGGTATTGGGAACAGAGCATGTGTCTGGGAAGCTGAAAAGATTCCTTTCTATCCCACTAAGGAGATTTCCCCAAAGAATTAATATGTTCCATTCGGGTATGCTGCTGTCTGCAGAGAAGCCAAGGGATGGCTTCCAGTTGGGTGTAGTCCTAGAGAAAACATCAGGCATGTGATCCTCCCCTCCCCACCAATCTGAACATCAGATGCAAGACATTAAAGACATTCTACCAAGGGACTCTGTTTACTTGATCTTGTTCCTTTTATTCTTCCATTCTATTTTTGTACATTTACAGCACATGGTTAAGATGCTCCCAAACATTTGTTCTCCCAGAAGAGATTGTGAAGTACCCAACCCCAAAATGACTCTGAAAGTACCATCACACAGAGCTGGAAATCTCCAAAGAAAATTAAGCTAATGTAAATAGCTACAATTCTTTTGCTGCATTGGTAATTTAAAAAGGAAATGAGCAGGAAAACCAGCCTAGGACAGTAATTTATGTAACTGAGAAAGAAAATGCACAGTGTTCTAAAACTGCAGATTGGAATAGCTTAGTAACATAAATTATTTGCTCTTTCCCTAAAATCCTCCAGTGTTTTCATCCAGTGCTCTCAAAGTACTTTCAGAACATTAATAAATAGAAAGGCCCAAATCTTCAGCTGGTATAAATCAGTATAGCTGTTTCTGATTGCACAGTCCTCTAATGCAAGCATTTCTTGTACCCACTGTACAGATGAATCGGCTAAAATTAAGAGCTGGTAGAAGACTTGAATAAATTACTTAGCGGTCCTTGGAAAAACCTAGAAAGAAAATGTAGAACACTCTAAGTCAACTACTTTAACTACTAGAAAACACTATAAAAGCACTCTTGTTTATCCAGTTACACCAGACCTATAATTTGCAAGAAATATATGTATACAATGCATTAGTGCTATTAGAGTGGGGGGGTTGCCACCAAATAGAGTCTTGTCTGAAAAAAAAAAAAAAGGTCTATGTGGAGTTTCTCAGCTTCATATCGTGCAAATAAAATATTGTTCCAAACTATCACTGTGTTGTCCTACCTTAAAATTACACAGGTTTAAATACTCTGTTGAATGCATCCTGATATGAGTAGGTCAGAAAGAATTTAAAAGATTGCCCTGATAGGTATGTGGAACTTATGGTATCTATTATTTTTATGTGTTGTTTGCACATATGTTTTAATGTAGCACAATATCAAGTAATGTCTATCCTCACAGAAAGCTACACAGTATTTCTGTACAACTATTGGAGATTTTTTTTCTCCATCTGTAATATTGAGTTCATACAAGTGTGTCTCCCCAAAATTTTTGGCTTACCTTCATAACATTTCTTTATGCCAGTCCTACTGTCAGCCTAAGTTCACTAAGGCCAAACCTGAGAACTTGCCCCTAAAACTCCTTTCTGACTGCCATCTGATCATCAGTTTTGTCCTGGACTTATCCTCCAAGGTATGCCTAACTCCTGTAGATTTTATCTGTATTAGTTTCTAAGTTATATCTTTTATATGCTTTTTATCTTTATAGACTTTCTTTTTATATCTTTTCTTTTATCCTTACATTTTTTTTATATATCTTTTTTATTATGTTATTTTTTCTCTACTTTTTATAAGCACTGTCAATATTCTTGTCCTTACTATTATTTTATAGTTACATTATTTGCTTTCTGGAGATACAAAATAACTTTTTCATTTATTCTTCAAGGGGCAAAAGGTAGTCACATATTGACTACTGTAAGTCATGGTCATTTCAGGGGGATTTATGCATGATGTTAAATTTAACCACATACCAAAGTGTTTAAAGGGCCAAGGTCTTCCAGGGATGCCCCCAAGTTAGTAATTTCAAATGATACAATTGTAGGAGTATCAAAGTGCCACTGAATGAAACGTTTTTGAAGCACCAAGAACTTTATTTTTGGCTATTGAAGACATTCTCAGAGTCTAAGACTATTATTTGTGGGTTCCTTATTAAAAAATTGTCTTGGCATCCTGCATGCAAGACTTCTAAATTCCATTATAACTGGAATTGCAACATTTTAAGCCCTCAAAAAGCATAAGAAATAGACTACAATATCTGCTGATCCTTCAATTTTTTATTATTACTTAGAAAGGTGGTTTCGATGTAATTATAAGGAATCTTCTACATTTGATCTCCAATATGCCTGCCTTTGAACTAACACAAAAAGAACCCAAATAAGAAAAAGTTAACAAACATGAGAAGCATGAGAAACATTACTTTGTCGTTTGGGAAATTCACTTACTTAAAAATTAATAGCGTTATCAAAATAAAATTATCCAACTTCTAGAGACATGGGCAAATGCAGATACACACACAAAAAGCACAATCACATCCACATTCAGAACTGAGTAAAATCCAAACTTTAGTGGTACTAGGTAATAGGACTGGCTAAAAATTGAGGTAAGTTTGCTCAAAGGCTATGTGTCTAAGTCCCCCTCAAATTATTATATGTCGAAAAGAAGAGGATTTCTTGAAACAATCAAATTCTTCCAGCTATCTAGTATGCAAATATAAAATGCTATATGAACATATAGGCCAAAACAGCACATGCAGGATATCTCCTTATGCAACATTTTTACTCTGAAGAGTGACTAAGAAAATCTGCAATGTTCCTCTGTCTTATTTGTGGAAGCATTTGCAATATGAAAGAAAAACTTTCTATCTTTTTACCTTGTATTTCTTTTTCAGAATTCAAATAAAGCTAGTTGGTACCACGCTGTCTTGTGCAACATAAATGAAATTTATTTACCACGTTCCAGCTGGTGGCTAAAGGACTGATGTGGCTTCCAAGAGCTATACAACAAGATGACATATGAGAAGGAGGAAATACAGGTTTCATTCACAAAGATGAAGCTTCAAAATATAGCACAGCATAACTTAAAATTGTATCACCAACATTAAGAAAGTAAAACGTAGTAAGTATTGGATCCCACCATTTTAATTCAATCATTCTTCTATTAAAGCCATTCTAACATGTATGGGAAATGGTAATAACATGTATATACACAGTCAAATTTTACACTCAAGCAATATTTAAGACAGTGTTTAGCTTTCATGATGTAAGATGTTCCTATCAGAAAAGTTTGTGCCCTTTTGTTGTTATTACTTTGTTCTATGAAAAAAAAAAAAAGAAGTAAATTTTCAGAAGTTTCTCTGCCACAAAGAGTATAATCACATTTGGAGGTATTTTAAGATCTCTGTTTTAAAATTTAGATGGCTGCAACGTATAGCTTAGAAAATGTATTACATTTCTATCAAGTCTGAGTACAGTACAGTATACGTCCTTTGCTTTAACGAAATAACTATCAGTTTTACCTTTCTGCTAAGTCATTTCTTTCAACAGTATTTTATTACAGAAGTCAGTGGACTTGGCCTAAAACTTTAACATAATAATATGACTAAAACAGTTCACTGATCCCAGTAAATCTTATTACATAACAAAATGATTGTTCCTAAGAAGACAAAACTATTAAAATATCTGAAATAGCTAAATAAAATGATTTGCCACAATGATTTATACAGTTCACAAAATGTTTGAAACCATAACATGGTGTCTTCTCTGAGGAATTTAGTACATCTCCAAAATGTGTATTACTTTGAGCATATCTTTTCAGTGTCTTTTTAGAGTAGTTGACACTTTTAGAATTCCTTAGCCATCTAAGAACAATATAAGAGGAAGGATAGTGTAGTACCTATTTTACCTACAGGAATGGTGAAATTGGGAAAAAAGGAAAAGGATGGTGTTCTGAATAAATTAAAAAGAGAAGAGAGCCTTTGTGCATCTGAGAAGAGGGCTCTGGAGTATTCAGTTTGACTCTAGGTCTAAAATCTACCCTCCTCATTTAACAAAAATTGTTAGAAAAGCTTCCCAGTTTGGGCATATGGTATATGGTCTGACAATCAACACAAATAAAGAAATTCTACGTAAAATTTACTACTACTGATCATACTACAGCTTAGTTTGCAGTGTTAACAATGTTCTGATGTCATCACTGCAGTGACTGGTAGAGAAGTTTAAAATAGTTTTCAATTCCTGCAAAAGTGAGATGTGGGGAGGAATGGAGGGTAAATCTTACACAAAAATGCCTGCGGAGGTGTGATATTTTTTCATGAGAACAATAAGTTGAGTGGATAAAAGATAACGAAATCCCTTGGAAAAAAATACTTTTACCACAAAATTTTCTTAATTTCTGGAAACTGCAGTTTACCCAGAAAGGGAATTTTCTTCTTTCCTTTTAAATGAAAAGAAAATGAGCATTTTCTAGAAATCAAATTATTCATAAAGGTCACAGCCATTTGCAAGAACATAATTTTTTGCATGCTGTATTCATCAGCATGGCTGTGAATATAGAGCACATGAAGTTGTCTTAATTATTTTTCTCAGAGGTCTCTACATATTCTCTCTTGCAAATGCTTTCTCACCTCATCTTGTATTTCTTTCCATATGCTTAATACTACTTTTAAAGGTATTTTTTGTGTGTGCAGTTTTCTGTCTTATCATTAAATAGAAATTTCACAAGTTTCTGAATAGCCACTATTATTTTATTATATATTATATTGTCACTCTTGAATTAATGATATTCAGAAAATAGCTCATATGGCTAATCTGTTTTTTTAGCTCTTCAGAGGTATTCTTTCAGACATATACAGACATATGTCACTTCCTTTTGGTTTTTCCTGAGGTACAACAGACATTGGTAGAAAAGAAACATATGGACATTTTCTTAGACCCCAAACAAATTAGGAAATGTCTCTGGTCTAAAGCAGAAAGATAGTGATGTTACAGGCATCAACAGCATCCAACACTTCTGTATTGGTAAATACAGGCCTATTTGTCTCATGCTTGCAAGAACTTTGTCATTGGAACTGGGGCCATGCTAGTCCATCCCCTTACTAGTCTGCATTTAAACAGACCAGCTGGACTTCATTCTGAAAGCCAAAAACACAACATCCGTTATATACCAAGGTTTTATATAATACAGAATCATCAAGTCTTCTCACTTTACCTAAGCTGAATGCCAGTTAATGGAACCCATACTGATACAATTTTAACAGGGATTCAGAGGAAATATTTACAGGTAATGTGAGGTAACCCAGAAGACCACTTTTCTATCCCTCCCCCCTCAACACATACACAGCAAAATTCTCAGAGAAGAAGAAGGAAGATATTTGTGGGAGTACAGGACAAGCTCCCACTAAAGCTTGTACTGTTTGTACAACTCACAAAGAAAAGTACCAGTCCTTGTTCAGGGAGTAACATCAGGTAGGCTGGTATTTTAAAATACAAAATACTCTCCTGCGAGAAAGTTACACCAACAATGTACAGAGTGAAGTCAAAGAAAGGAGGTAACTAAGGCTTAGGGAAATGTAAAGCCCAATAAGGCATGTTCAGGACAATGGGAATTTTGTTTCTGATTTCAGTAGAATGAAAAAAAAATAGCTATTTATACTGAAATTCAAAGGGTAGCTATTTCATATAGGAAAGAATTTTAAATATTAAGGAATTGATGACATAAATAAGAAGTTTAATAAAATATTAAAGTACCAAAGGAATCTGCATTAACACAATATCTGAAACAGAAAATGAGATGGTCAAGAGTTACAGTGCCAGCTTCAGAGAAAGTTCAGAAAAACAAAAAAAAGATCAATACATTCTGAGGAAAATAAAAAGTTTTTCTTAAGCACATCTGGAAGAAGAAAAAAAAAAAGAAAAACAAAGAGCACTGCGAAATAAGGGTTGAAGACGTCACCACGGAATTCAGGAATACCTTAACTCTTGCATAAATGT
>VXAA01004147.1:562013-600816 GCA_013399115.1 Anseranas semipalmata | reverse complement strand
TTTTTTTTTTTTTTTTAGCAAGGAAGGAATAGTGAATAGCAAAGCCCTTGAAATCACAGCTCAAGAAACAAAACATGGAAGTGCTGATATACTACAATGTGATTTAATATTTTACTTAAGCTTCCATTGACTTCAGGGAGCCAGCACTTCTATTAGATTTCATCTGATGTCTGCAAAAGAAATGTAGTAAGCCTTGTGGTACTAGATCAATCATACCTCCTTCAGTGGTGAACATAGAAGAAGTCTTTTAGTTGTGCCAGGCAATTTACAGCAGAAGCCAATTCCACTCACCCTGAGAGAGTCATACTGATACAATGCTAATCCATTCGTCAATACAACCATTTACACCAACCTTTCATATTGCCAGGACCTCTGAGGAAGGTCAGAGGAAAAATCAAGATGAATTTGGGGATTTACCAGAAGAGCATCTAAGAATTACATTTTGATGTTTCTGAATTTGCCTTTCCCCCATGAACTTATGTCTCTGGATTTCTGCTACAAAACTGAACTGCTCACACCTCCTTTAATCATTTTTGGATCCTATTTGGAGTAATAAATTGGATAGTCTCCTCAACAGCATGAAACAAAAAAGACTTTTTCTACCATGTGTTACAGTAATAAAACAGAAAGCTGTTTCCCATTATTGGCTGGTCCATCCTCATGTAGCCAGTCTCCTTGGAAACTGAGATTGATTATAATTTCAAGAAAATGTAAGAATGAACTGATTCACATAGTTCCTTTTTTCAATGTCTGTCTCAATTTACAATGTTGAAACTAGCACCAAAAACATCCCTAAGTATGGTTTCCACTTCTAGAGTTATTTTTGTTACACTTATCTCTCAGAGTGACAGTCAAAATAATATAATAACTTAGATTGGATATATCAGAAAATAACAGTGAAGTTTCAGAAAACATTGTAATAAATGTAAGTCAAAAGTACGTTCAAATAAGAAAAGAAAAGAAAAGAAAAGAAAAGAAAAGAAAAGAAAAGAAAAGAAAAGAAAAGAAAAGAAAAGAAAAGAAAAGAAAAGAAAAGAAAAGAAAAGAAAAGAAAAGAAAAGAAAAGAAAAGAAAAGAAAAGAAAAGAAAAGAGTACTTCTTCCAGATTTGATATCTGGATCATACAATATCTAGTTATCATATAATTCAAATTTTCCATTGTGTCCAAAAACATGAACTTTTCTTGAAGCCAAAATATATTTGATAAAACACTCATTTTCCAAGTATTTCACATCCCCCTTAGAAGTTCATAATCATTTATCTTCTAAGGATTTAACTTTAATGAGCGTTAATGCGCTTACTGCAAATAAGAAGAGAGTTACCACTTATGAAATCCTTTTGTCATTTTAAATTCCTTATATAAAACTACCAACAGAGCTTGTAAACTGTGCAAATGACTAGTTCAAAAGCAGTATTTTTTTCCTGCTGTTATCTTTGGATTACCAACAGTCACAAAAACTCTGCAAAGATCTTTTTGCTGCTTGAGTTCTTCACTTCCAGTTGCCAACAAGGAAAACAAGGAATTAAAAAACAAGGAATTTTACACCAGCTGAGAAATTTGGCACTCTCTTCCCATCTACTCTTAGTTAAAATTACTCTTCCAACATAAAATTGCCAAACCTGTCACAGGGATTTGTGCAATTACAGTGAATAGGAGGAAGTTTTAATCATTGCTAATACATGGGAGGTGATCCAATAGATTTTTAAGTTGTGGCCCTTTCAAGAAATGTTAGAAGACTCTTGGCACCTAAACAAAAAGAAATTGTCAGCCCTTCAGCATGATCTGCTAAGGAAAAAATTACTTATTATAATCTGTAATCTTTGTTCTTTGTATTGTTTTTCTGTAAGATAGTTCAGTCTCTGGAAGAAGAAGAAAAAAAAAAGAACCCTAAATTACTATAACTTTAACGATAGCTAGAAAAAGTCTGTATACATAACCATCTAAGTTGACTTTGATTTTGCAATCCTAATTTCAATACTTTCTGACTTTCGTGAATGCATAACAAAATAATCAAATAATATCTAGAATGTGATGTTTTTCTTCTCATTTATTGGGCAATTGACTTCTTTTTTATGGTTAATCCAGTTCTATAGACTTGACAGATTTTGCCAATGAAGTAATTTGCAATGAATTTTCTTATCTAGTGCTAGATAAATTTGTATTTTTGATATTACTTACCCAGTATAGCTTTAAAAAGACTTTGTAGTAGCACAAATATCATTTTAAATTTGATGTCATAGCCCTTAAAAATAATTTTTATTTTATTTTTTCTACTAAAAATCTGAGAATTTAAATTGTAAATCTTGAAATTTAACTGAGTTTGTTCCCAAACAGCAATTGGTGCCCTTGAAACTGGGAATCCTGGCAACCTGTCAGTCCAAGTGGAAACACACAGTCAGGAAGGAAATAGTTATCTTTGAAGAGACTTGACTGTGGAATGAGGACTGGTAAAGTCTTATTTGCTAGGACAAAAAGCAAGCCAGCTTTCCCACCACCTCATTGCACTGCTTTCTTCACCAAGAAAGCAATGATAGAAATGAGGAGTATCAAAGAGCAAAGAGTACTGAAAAATAAGCTGATCCTGCCAAGACTGATATTTTCATATTCCCTCTGGCTCTACTCCATTCTCCTTAAATTCCATTGAATCACCAAAGGAGAACTCTGACCTGATCACGGAAAAAAATAAAATTAAAATAAAAAAATCAGTGCCTAAACCAACAAATGAGAAGTACTCTGCAGCTTCCAAAGAAGCTCTCCTTTTAGCAGGATTGCTAACTACTGGTGAATAGAGCTCAAGAATGGTTTAAAGATATTAGGAAACTGCTGCAGTTCTAGAATACTAAGTATTTCTAGAATTCATGCACAAACCATACAGATAAAAATCATTTAAATTTGAAAAGGGCATATGTTGTTTCATCAGGTACAGGGTACACGTGCATCTTCCAATTTGGCTCCATTTCTAATTGCAAGTGAAGCCAAATCCTGATACGCAGTTGCTACAGTTGCTCTCTCTAACAATTCCCAAATTCTCCTTTGATAAATTGAAAAAGTCCATTAGAATTTTTTTAATTCAATTTTTCACATAAATGTAAACAATGATTTATTTTTAAAGGAACAAAGAATAATTATTAGACCAGGGTAATGCGAGAAAAAAATGGTGTTCTAGGACATATGTCTAAAAATATAATTTCCATTTATGTTGTTATCTATGCATTCAATTTTAGGCTCTGTATAACTTTAAAAGGAAGTATATACTAGCAAAGATTAGACCTCGGGGGAGGGGTTGAAGTTTGTTTTATATAAACATGTAAATGTTCTGATGTTTATTTCAATCTTATCTATGCAAAGTCACCAATACAATCAGAACATCCTATTATAGAACCTCTGTTTCTAATTCCAAGATGAAAAGATTCACAAAGTTTTGCCTTAACCTTTTTTAAATCCTGTTTAAGATTTGGTTTATTCTGAAGCTGGACTGAGGGTATAAGTTTCTTCTTTTATTTTATCCAGACTAGTTCCACCATGTCTTGTGTAAATCATTATAGTCTTGTCTCTCTCACTTCATTGGCTTTTTGGCTTCCATCTGTTTTCTCTCATCTTTTCCTCGTCTCTGTCTCATCTACATTCTCTTTCTACTCTGTTTTCTCTCATCTGCTTGCTCGTTACTATTAGACCAGCCCTCTGTTTTCCCCTTTACTTCCCAATTATCTCACAGAGGTGGAGAATTGAATGAGATCTGAGAGCTTCATTCTCAGAGACACTGAGCACTTTCAGCAAAATTTAACTTCTTTTATTTGTTTATTTTTAAAGACAGTCCTGGATGTCTTCAGTGACCTAAGCACATTACTTTTCTGAATGTTGTCTAAGGTACAGCATGTTGCTATTCCTGGAAGCATTAATTTCTACTGGAGACATTTAATAGTAATGTACCTAGAAAGTGTAATTCCCTAGTGTCCTACTTGTACACAGGTAAGCACAATATCACAGTATGTAGTTTACTCTGAAGGGAAGCTGTGAATATTTTATTGTACATCATCGTATCTGTTGAAGAACATTCATGAATGTATTCATTTTAATGTTAATATAATTTAATAATGCTGCTGCTGTACAAGCAAAAATATGATTATCTCAAAAGGAAAAAAAAAAAAAAGACATTCATTTCAAATGTTTTGGGGTCAGGGCCCAAATATCTATATTATTCTATCACTGAAAATGGCTCAACACGGCAGGTTTAATGCTCTGCACATTTATGCCACCATGGATGTCATGACTCCCTGTTGTGAAGCTGTAATCCAGCCATTGATGATTAGGGTAATCATTAATACTTAAATTGGATTCAATCAGAAAATTCCTGCAGAAGTGACTTGAAACTACTTTTTTTCTTTCTTAATAAAGAACAGTTCATCACAAATATTCAAAACTGTACAGTAAAGTATTGAACTTGCAGAAGTGTGGGTATGGGCTCACTCACTCTTGGGCCTTCACAAGTTTCTCATGTTTGTGCACTTTACCTTGTGATCTCTTCAGTGCAGTCCTCTGTGACAGACATCCAGAGCTGCAATGCCAAAGGGACTTAGACAAGATCATCGCCTCAACATCTGGTCCATTATTTAAATGTGCACAGGTGCATAATTCACAGAACCATCTATGCATTACTGTGTCTCAGGCTTGGGAACTCTGTTTGGACACTTAACTGAACTATTAACTTCAGCGAAGTCCAGCTGTGTTGTGTCCCTGTTCCTTGGGACAGTTCCCATTTGCAGGAAAAGGCACTTCCTCCAAATAAACACCCCTGAGGTAGGAAAGCCCCTATTTATCTTATGAGATTTACCACCTCTGCTGTTGTGCCAGCAGAGAGCTGCATCAGTTGAGGCTTTCATTCCTAACTCCATCCTTCTGCTTGTGCTGTCCAAGGGGATATTTTCAAGAACTGGAGGGACAAATAGCTCTTCCCTTGCTCTTCCCAGCGTCACTGAAGGAGGAAAATTACTGCAAACTAGTGCTCTGCTGTGGAGAAAACTTCTGGAAATTCCAGAAACTTCTGAAACTTTGCAGAGGCTACAAACAGGGTTTAGAGAGGCAGCTTGCATGCTGCATTGATCACAGAGTCCCCACCTTTTCTCTCTGATTGTGAAAACTATCAATGTTTTGAAACAGACTGGGAAAGGATCAGCCCTCTGCTTACAGCACTGCATTCTCCACTGAATGGTGAAAGGGCAAATGACAGAAGAAATTGGCTGACTTGGATTTTAGCAAATAAAATTAGCAGTGTTGTTCCATGTCTTTCCACACTCCATGACATATTGTACTCTAATTTTTAAAGCTCAGGTGCTGATGTGCAGCACTGTCAGAGGAAGCGTTGCTACTGAAAGTGGTCATCGGTCCTTTTTACTTTCAGAAAGGCTCTATTCTGAAGGCTGGCATCTTTGCCACAACCAAAGTGGTATTTATCTTGCAATAAAATGCTGGAGTCATGAACCTGAGTGATTTGGAGCTTCTCTATTTATAAATAGATATTCAGGACAGCATTTTTGGAAGGCAGCCACCAGAGTGTACTCTATTACAGAATAAATCACACTGAAAAGATGCTCCCTGTCAAGCTGGAGATACTTTTAGAAAAGATCAACTACAGAAACCATCACATTTATGTGGCTATTTTTTACCTTTATCAGTGACACAAGCTTATTTCATACACACTGTAAGATCCCAGGTGAGTTCCCCTAAGATTTCACACAGATCACAATAACACTGGCTCTTAAATCTAGTGGAGAGGTCTCATTTTTTATAGTACAATGAAGTACAATTAAGGCATGATCTTTCTCTAACAGGTCTGAAATGATCCCTCTCAGCTCCTTAGGGAATGTGTTGAAATTTAGCCATTTAAAAGATCTCTAGCCAATGTCTCAACTGCTCTGAACTCTCATAAATATTATCAGCTCTAAATTTCTGGAAAGGGTCACTGCTGAGAAGTAGTCCCTTCAGGAGTATACAGTACAACCTGACTAAAGCACAACCTCATCCCAGATTATTATTCTCATGTTTTTTGGTCTAAATGCAGCCAACAACGTTGGCTGTGGAAGGTGCAGTACAAGGATATAACAAAAAATGTACAACCAAAGTGGCAGACCTCCCACTTACTTCATCAATAAACTGAAGTGGATACCTTGCCTAGGGATATGACTACACTGCACACTGCAGCATGAAGCAAAGACGTCTGTGCTAGCTTTAAAATGAGTCACCTGGGATACCAAAAAACTTTTGCCACAGAGGCACTCAGTTTTGTACAGACTATTTAACATTGCTAAGAAAAGGTAATTTATCTCAGCACAATGTATTAGCCCATTCAAAACTTCTTGCAGCCTGAAAGATTAGCCTGGAGACAGGTATAAACTATTTACAGTGTGTTTGTTTACATTTTGACATAGTGCAGTATAGACAAAACCGATTAGCACTGGTATTTCATGATAATTATATCTTCAGGCATTTCACAGGTAGCTTGAAGTTGGGTGGAGTACATCTACACTTTCTTTGCAGGTATGGTAGTATAGGCATACTCCAAGACACTGTCTTAGGACAATATCCCTAATCAGATTGGGAGGAAATCCTGGTTAACTAAATTTTCCCAGAAGAATGTTAATAACCATTACCTAGAATAGAGATGAAATTTCCCAGAAATGGCATCCAAATGCAAATGCAGGCTTACACTGTAGGATTCTAAATGTAAGCTAAGGATCTAAACTCTCATTATATTTCATGGAGACAGAGGATTCATTTCAGTTACCTATGCAAAGATCTCCAGCAGCTTTGGGGATTCAGGGGGATCCCCCCTGGCCACCTGCTGGCACTGTGGAAGGACATGGATCTCCCAGAGATCCTGTGCCATAGCTGTCAGCTACAACACTAAACATCTGCTCCTCCAGCACTTCTCATATGGCACTGGACACATGTTCTGAGAACTGAATCAAGGTCCTAGTGTGTGCAGGCACTGAATACTACAAAGACTTTCCAATAACCAGTGCATATCCCTGCTTAAGGATGAGTGAGTGACACAGCTCTCTCAATTCAGCTGACTGTATCAACTGGAGCTGCACAATGGGAAGCTGGACACCTTGCTCACATAGAGACACCTACATTGCAGGCACATGGCTGGATGTCTGAACTTGGCCCTGAATTCCTCTGTTTGTATGCTAGCTTTTAATCATAACCTAATGTGAAGTAAGAAGCCTAAAATCACAACTGCATCAATATTGTTGAGTACATCAAGCTAAAAACTCCAGCAGAGAAACCATTCTAAGAAACCTTCCATTGATGCTATTCTCCAGCCAATCTTAAGGTACTGGGGCAGAGAAGGTCTCCTGGGTAGACAGCAGAGGACTCAATCTTCGTTTTCCAAATATAAGGTCATCTCTTGACATGATCAAAGCAGAAAGGACACAAGGAAGTGAATCACATCTGTATAATCAAAGTTTTCAACTAAGATCTCAAAATGTAAGACTGTTTCCCACATTCTCCTTTAGGGTACTAGTACAAATTGTTTCTACACAGCAGGCAGAACCTTCTGTTTCCTCTCAATGGCTTGTACACTGCTGATTTTTCAGTGTAAAAATCATAGTCTAATCTGGGCAGCTAATACTGTTATAATAATTTATAACAATAATTATCTGAATTTTATAAAGAATAATAGCATTCATAAGCAGCATGGGCAAGACAGAACTTAGCACTTCGTTAATTCCACAATCCTTGCATAACCTAACATACTACAAATAGTATGGAACTGCAGTTACACAATAGCTTCCATTAAATATAAATGACTCATTTTTTAACTGTAAACAAAGTGAATTATTGGTCACTTTTTAAACATGACTAAGATACCATTAACTGCAAATTAAAAGTAATGCTTCATGTTAGAATTACAATAGAATTTCAATTCGGCTAAAAATGTTTTAAGCACAACAATAAATTGAATGTAACAGGAAGTCTTTTAAATTTTTAAAGAAACATTGAATTTGTGTGTATTTTCCTGTGTTTTATTACAGCACTATCAATCACTGTAGTTATTTTGGAATACTGTACATATGAATTAAATTAAGGCACCAGAGCTATTAGGAGAAAAAATGCAACTAAAAGCACCTCCTTTTTTTCCGTAATCCTAAATCTGACCTTGCTAACAAGCAGGTGCAAGACTTCACACTACAACCAAGAACAATAAAGAAGTACGATATCCTCATTTTTCTTCTAATTGTTATTTTCTCTAAATTGTATTAACTCCCATTTGTTTTATGTGATATTCACAATGATTCCCTTTTATTCTTTTCATGTTTATTGTGGCCACAGAAATTAAAGTACAATCCTTTGATCTCCCACATCTCACACAAGTAATCTATGAGAATATAACATATGCCATGATATGAGAAATGTATCCCAGCTGAATTCCTCAGTCAAAAGAATTATGTACCTATGGCATTCTCTATGAATGTTCTCTGCAGTGAATTATTCTTACTATTGTTACTGAGTACAGCAATGAAATGTCACAGCCAAAAAGCCACATATATACACCATAGTTAGGTAATATTCTTATTAACTTTTCCATTGTTCTTTCCCAAGAACAATGGACTGTATATATCCAATAGTATATATAGTCCAATAATGGACTGCCTGCCTGAAAGTAATCTATAATTACATAAATAGGTAAAGCATCAGCATCCAATTAAATCTTCTTAGTGGCATTCATCTTCCAGTTACTTTCTTGTTATCAAAGATTGAAAAAAACACATAATGTTCAACAAAACACAGCACTGCCAAAACATATGTCATGGTCATATGTCATTTAAAAGTGATTTAATGAACACAAGTAGTTCAGTTTACCTCTTCTTTACACTTTCTAAAATGATACACAGAAAGAATAATGAAAAATATAATTAAAATCTAGCTTTCGAAAATGTTAACAGAAAGATTCATATAAGGATGATATCTAATTTTTTTTTTTTTAATCTGTCATGTAAAAGATGCAGGAATTTCACAGAATTAGTGAAAGCAATGAGGCCCAACATTTAGTCTTGACTCAGTCAGTGATTTGCTGTGCAGTCACTACAGTGTTTTGAAAATACACAGCACAACACTATTACATTAGATAAAGGCTACTTTATGAATTTTTTGTTAGGCTTTCCTTTTTAAAATTGCAGATTTACAAACAATCGTAACTAAGCTCTAAGGTGGAAATTATGAAACTATATAGCCCTCAGCTCCCCCCCCCCCAAAAAAAAAAAAAAAAAAAAAAAAAGACACTTTTTAGTAATAAGTATTATACCACCTTAAAAACATTGTTGGAAACCTTGGAAATAAGTGGCTTAAGCATCCAGGGAATTTTTTCCTGCAATAAAATGCTTCCTCAGTCACTATCCCCTGCTTGACTTACACCACCCACCTAAGCTTAACTTTACAAAGTTTGTAGACAGATGTGCAAAGGTCAGATTAAATCACCAGTATATTTTATAATCCTATTCCTTCTATTGAAGATATCATTAGGCATATGTGCGAGGTATTAATTAAATCACTAATAGATTATATAATCCCACTTTTCCTATTCAAGAAAACTCTTCTGATATACTATAATATTATTATATCACCATATATGTTCCCGTAAATCCCAGTAGCTTCCACAAAATGTGGTGAATGTAGCTGAAAGTACAGTCAGACACAGACTATGGACACCTACACCCTACCTGCCTTCTCACTGACACATCGTTGCAGCTCACAGTTATGCTACCTCTGTTCAAAAAAGCAACCTTTTTTTTTTTTTAAAACCAAAACATCAAATGTTCTATACAGTTTTGTTAAGAGCTTCAGACTGTATCTTACCTGAGGAAATCTTTCTTCAGACTACAGTGTTTACTGCAATAATAAGTCAAAATTTGATTCACAGCAGTAGTAGCTCAAATTACCTCTTAAGAAGTGTGGTATCAAAAAGGAAGTTTTTGTCTTTTTATATAGTTATAAAGAATGAGAGCAAACAAAATCCACTGTTTAATAAAGAGCAGAACATCTGCAAATCTGGAAATATTGCTTACAGGAACTCTCACACTCTCATGCTATGACACCTACACTACTATTGTCTCACAAAACAACCTTTTGTATTAGAAGGGAAATCATTGTTTTCTGATAATTGCAATGAATTATGATTATTTCAAAAGATTTTTACTCTTGGCTTTGTGCTAATAAAATATGAATCAAGATACAACTAGCTCCCTGTGATGCTGGCTATGAGTTTAACAGGTTAAAATTTTACATAATATTGATAAAAGTATTAAAACCTGCTGCTTTTCTTTAAAGTGTATAACCAATTTGCCATCCTACTAACATAAAACATGTTAAAATGACAGGGCATATGAAAGGGAAGAAAACCAAGAAGCCTTCAGGCTTCTTAAATAGGAGTCCTTTGTGTTAAAAAATCTTAAGCTATACAGACAGAATTTGCATATAGCATATATATTATTTATGAAATAACACAAAGTTGAACTATATCAAATTACAGAAGCCTTCTTTGTGAAATTGTTGCCTTAAGGAAAGAACTGAATACTCTGCAGAATGTATCTTTGTGACATTTCTAATTTCTATGAAGGAATCCAAGACATTTTCAAGCTATTAAGAAAAGCAGAAATATTAGCTCAATTAAAAACAAACAAACAAAAAACCACCAACAACAACAAAGGAAATAAAAAACAAAATAAAATGCTCACATAGTAGATAGCAACAGAACTGATTTTTTAGCCTTTTCTAATTTTCCTCCCAAGTTCATGGAAATAAAGTTTGTGTATCTTGATCTGAACTTCACAGTTTGAGCCCCACCAGCAAGTAATATTCATCAATATTTCTTTTATTATGTGCTAGTGTTGGTAATATGGGATCTGGCCCAAATTGGCCAATATTATACACTTTCATTAGTCTCAGGAGGCCCAATCCTGCAAACATTAATGCAGATGTGTAACTTTACTGAGGTTAGTAGCCTGACTGACTTAGGAACATGGAGTTAACATGTAAATATATTCAGCCACATGTCCAAGCATGTGCAGGATCTGTCCTGGGTTTCTCAATAGAAGTCTTCCCAGGGACTTCAGTGGCCTCAGATGCTGACTCCTGAAAACCAATAGACATCCTTCCCACTATAGAGAGTCCAGATCTGAAAATTCATTCATGCACATGGGTTCGTTCAGCTTCTTTTTTTTCCAGCAGCACCACCAGCTGGAGCAGCTAAAGAGATTAGGACCAAACTCTGAAAGTAATTATCCTGAAGAGAATAACTCACAACTAACATTGCTAAAATACCTCAACTGTTGCTTGGTGTTACAGTATTTCACAGGAGCCCTTCTGTTTTTGCAGAGCACATTACAAGTTACCCTCAAGATATCAGGCTGGCTGCAAGGAGTCAGTTCTGTAGGGTGTCAGGTCTGCAAACACACCATAGGGGTTTCCTCACTTATTCCCACTTCAAAGAAGCATTAAGAACAATTTCTCTTTATTACAGATTTTTAACTAGATTTCTTTCCCCTGTGATGATTAATTAGGCGTTTGTTACAATTTGCTTTCTTTCCACCTCTAAGAATAAATGTCCCCTTCTGCTAATCAGACACAAACAAAATGTTTTGAAAAGTAATCACTTGCTAAAAAAAAAAAAATGGAAATTGGGCTTCTGTGTTGTGAGGAATGTACACACATAGCACAGTGAAATTTAACACGGGTAAATGATCTGACTACCTCAAAGTGAAGTTTTTGCCTTCCTACAGTGGCCTTTCACCCTGCCCTTTCCTCCAATCTGAGGAGAGCTGATGTTGATGGAACATATAATGGCTCCTTTCCTGTGTAGTAAAGTCAGCAATAAAGCTCAGTAATTAAGGTGACCGGGGAGGCCCAGCCCAGCAGGCTAGTGGTGTGGCGAACACTTTCAGAACTTCAAACAATATCAAAGTCACTGAAAAACGGGCCTAGTTCAGGACTGGTTTGAATTAAGCCTCACTTCCACACGCACTTTTCAAATCCAAGCTCAAACAAGAAAGCCAAGGCCTTCTGGATTTCATTAGAGCCAATTATCTTATCTGTTTCATCTCAGGCCTGACCCTAAGGCTGGCAAACAGCTATTCAGTGTGTTTGTGTGGTTGTTTGAGAAAGCCTCCAGCCAGCCAATGGCCTGAGGAACTGCTAATTAAAACACAGTTGCCCCCTGCCTCTAGTGATTAAATATTTTCAAGCTTTTGTAAATAATTTTTCCATTCTTTGCCCCAAGCCTCAGAGGTCCAATAGATGCAGTAATTTACTTAGTTTGTCAAAGAATACTGCTGGAAATAAAACTATAATAGAAACTTAGGAAACTCTTATATCTTGCTTAACTTCTGCAAATGACTTTCTACGAGCTTGCAAAACATGTATACTGTTTCTTATGTAATTAAGCCTTAATAACCTTATTGTGTTTGAAGTGATGCAGTGTGCAGCAGGACGTACATTTTGTTGATAATCATCATGTTTCCTCAGATGTCAACAAGATATGCATGCTCATGGGCTTAATGAGATCACGGACACTGTGGAAGTGATACTGAGCAGTATGAGTGTTCCTGAGATAGATGAACAGGAGTGGATCATACTTCCAAAGCCTGTCTGGAGAAGGACTGAATCCTACCAGTAGCATATCCATATGTCTCAGTGGAACAAGAACAGTTCCAGAGTACAGGTCCACATCACAGTGTCCTAAATAAAATCGGGACATTCACATAGAAGACAAAGAACTGCATGTCTTTCATCTGGGCTAGAGGACTCATTCCTTCCATTTCCCCCTTTCTAGCCCTGGGAAGACATCCCCTCTTTGCATCAGATCTGAGGACCTGGAGGGAGGCCTAGTTCCAGCCTTGGTCTCAGTGACTCCACCAGCTTGTATGATCCCACATGTCACATGCAGCCACTGTCACCAGTACCTGGGGTGTGTACCTGTCATGTAACATGATGGGGAGAGGAACACCCTACCTCCCTTTTTTTTACCTCCAATCTAGTAGCTAGTATGGGCAGTACATACAAAAACACCTCCCAAATTAACCTTTTAACTCCTTAAAACTTACTATTATCCTTAATGATAATAAACATTTATATTAGTACAGTACATTGGAGCTACTGTTATGAACAACCCCATTGTATTAGACTGCAAAGAACAAAAAGATGAGTCCAGTCTGTCCATTCTGCAGAACTATAGGCAAAAGCTGTAAAAGCTAGAAAATTAGACAGATTTGCTTAGCAGCAATCTTAACAGTGCAGGAATTTAACTACTGTCCAGTTTTGTGGGAGGTAATATAGCAAAATAGAAAAGTAATAAAATATTTCAAGGAGGCTTCATATCTGTTTAAGAGAATACCCTACAAGCATGAACATTACCATCAAAAAAGCAGAAAACCTGTACATGGTATAATGATCTCGAAAATGAACATCACAGGAGCATTCTGAGAAGGACATTGCAATAAGAAAAAAAAAAAAAATGCATCAGCTTAGAAATCACTAGCTACTGAGAATGGTAGCATATTCTTTATTTCACAGACATGCTACAGAAAAATTTGCAAAATTTAGACATTGCTGGGTTGTGACTTCCAACACAGAAGGTCAAAGTTAATAAGAATTTATCTGGATGACAGACAGAAAAATGGTTTTACCTATAGAGAGTGACAGTATTCCTGGCTTGGGAGTAAAAGTTTGGTAAGTTTGAGCTTGAACTAAAAGCAGACTTCCTCAATTAGAATATCATAAATTTACTCATTCATACTATTCTTGATGTACATAAGAGAGGTACTCAATACAGAGACAAAGACCTGAAGTAATTAGCTGGCAAACAATAATTGAATTTGCACTGTGGATGAACCATCCCCTAGACAGATGCAAAGAAGTAGGAGAAGAGACCAAGACCAAAAGTAAAATACCAGGGAATCACTGAAGAAAGGGAGGATCACTGAAGGAGGGAAATGTTGATTCCTCTAAAGGACATGTTAAAGAAGCTCCTCAAAATGTTGGGTGAAGGCCAGGGACTACCAAGCATGGAGCCAGGGAACGATGAATTTTCAAGACAAAGATCATCAGGGTCAATAAAAGTGGATGACACACAGGTTAAGAAAGATAAGGATGAAATATAGACTCTGAGCTTTGGGCTAGGAGGAGTTTATGCCAAGAATGGTTTCAGAGGAAAGGAAGGCTGAGATTCTATTCTGAAAAAGGTCTGAACTGTAGGACAGGCTGCAATCTGTACACTCAGTGGTATTGAGGACAGAGATGGAGAAAGGAGAGAGGGTGAGAGCTTAAAGCGGCTTTTCTTTTCAGTGAAATATGATTGTATCTCTAGTGACAATAGCCTGTTATGAGGGGAATGAGAGGTTAAATAGATGAATAAGGGAAGATAAAAGTTTGTGTCTGATTTAGATCAGAAGATGAAAAAGAACGAGGGCCCTCGTGCCAAGTAAAAGAGTTAGAGGAGAAGAAAAGATTAGTAGCAACTTTGTGATCAGAGGCAGAAGACAGAGCTATGGGAGGGGAAGGGGAGTTGTGGCTGCTGTGAAGAATTTAACGAGTGGTTGAATGAATGACTCCAAGAGAAAAATGTGAAAGAAAAAGGGTGGGGGGAATTTTTTAAAGAATGTAGTATTAACGTGTGTCCAATAGCTAAAAGACTATTGCTTGAATAGTCTGGTAAAATAAATGTTCACTGAATAAGCCCTTACATCAGGGAAGCAAATAAAAAGAGAGCTTATTTCCAATACATTGAATTCATTAAACTAGCTGTGCAAAAGCATAAAAGACAACATAAGAAAATCTGGGTTTGTTCAGCGATTTTTTCCACAGGGGCCAATGACTGAACTTGACACAGAGCAAGTCAAAATTAACTCTAGAACACTAGTCCACTGCATGTTTTCACTTTTCAGGGGCAGCTGATACTTCTTAGCAGTGGCCTATCTGATGGTACAGAGTGTGTATGAAATCACTGCCTTCTTGATCAGAAGAAAAGCACACAGACTTTTGAGACTTTGTTACAAAGTCAATGTTTCTTTTTCTGACTTCGCTTGTTGCAGTTTCTTACAAGAATTGTATTGAAAACTTTTGGAAACCTGTTTAAACAGTTTTTCTTTGTAGAACAAAGTGAGGTAAATGAGCAGATAAGAAATTGTCATTTTCAGATCCAAGGGAAATCTGTTTCCATAGAGAGTTCATCACATACGGAGCAAAGCAGATGTTAATAAAGCATGGGGATTCAGAAGTCCCTGTCACACAGGAATTGAAGAACTTGCAGAAGTTTAACAATAGTTTCTTAATCTGTAAACTTCTTGATTGGTAATATGGGGGCAATTAGTCTCCGCTCTCCTCTCAGCCTAATAATGCATGATTAGAAGTGTAACTTTTTCATGAAATGTACCCTTTTACTAGAACAGAATCTTTTTTGTGTACAAAAAGGTATACATCCCTAATATTTTTCAGAGGGAGACCTTTTTTTTTAGAGTAAGGAAAAAAAAAATCCAAATAGCCTGACAGCAAAGGCATTAACTTCATTTTGATTATGTCAGGTTCAAGTCCCTGATTTATAAGAATGGGGAAAGAAAAATTGTTTTGAATCATTCAGAGATGAGATTTTTCAATTTTTTTTTATTTTATTTTTTGCTTCCTAGAGTAATGTCCTCACCATGGGGCTAGAGATGAACATTGTCACGAAAGGGTTTGAAACACACTTAGTTATTTTCTTGGAAGCTTTCAAATAGTTTTGGTTTTGTTCCAGTGTAGAAGAAAATCACATGTCAAAACCACGGACAGTTGCTACTTACTGGAATTGCTGTCTTTAGTCAGCTCTACTTAGTAATGCACACCCAGCACAGAAGTGAAAAAGCAGCAAAGACCAGTGAATTTATAGATGGGGAGAAAAGAACAAAATAAGCTGCATCTTTCCTTCAGCCCTCCACCTAATATCATCTGACATGCATGTACACTGTAACGTGACTCGTTTACAATGTGCTGTAATTTGTTTGGTTTCATTTTTCATTAATTTTTGGTACATTTATAATTTTGGTAACTTTATTTTGACACCTGATATCGATATGACTAGAAAGACTGTGGTACACAAGCATATGATTCAGATAATGAAATACTTTAAAAGCTTGTTTTGTTTCAAGCCATGACAACTCATGACAGTACTTGTATATAATCTGAAAGATTTGATTGCTTAATTATGTTAAATGAAGTCAAAGTATCTAGGATCAGTGCCACATTTACTTGGTAAACAGCCTTTGCTTTCACACACTCTTTTAATGATGACTCTTGCAAGAAGTTATTATTGAGCATAAGTAACAACATTACATTTTAGCCATGAATTATGTTGGTGTGCAGAATTGAGAACTACATTAACTAATGCAATTGATGATTAATTCAATTTTAAATCCTGACCCTAGTCGATGTAAAACTGAGTATATGTGATCACAGAAAAAAGGCTCCACTTTCCATGAAAAAATACACAAATATGCCAAACATGGTAAATTACTCTATGACTGAGCTTTTTTCTTATATTGCCTGTGAGAAACAATTCTATCTCCTATCTAGGAGCTCAAAGTCTGCTAGATTCCCTCACACTGAGTAACAACCTATTCTTCAAGAAGCTGCATTGATTTAATGGGATTACTGGTGGCCCAAGCAGTAATGCTAACACCACATAATCATGAGTCATAGACCTCCCTGAACTTTTTCATTAGATATCTTTTTTTTTGAGACATACATGTTTTCTTAGTTTCAAACATCTCTTTTGCAAGACTAAGAGCTGACTTTAAAAAGTAATAAAATACTCGGAGTTGGGGCTCCAACAACATCCAGTAACATGAAACCTCGTAAGATCTTGCAGCACTGAGTAGAGTGCTACTCAGCATAATTCAGGATTTCAAAATCTCGGTCTTGCCAGATTTTTCTATTTTTCTTTGGAATTACTGGAGCTTTATT
This sequence comes from Anseranas semipalmata, assembly GCA_013399115.1. Taxonomy (NCBI): domain Eukaryota; kingdom Metazoa; phylum Chordata; class Aves; order Anseriformes; family Anseranatidae; genus Anseranas; species Anseranas semipalmata. The sequence goes on along the minus strand of VXAA01004147.1, from coordinate 583,826 downwards.
TGCTAGAATGTTTTCTACAAAAAACACTTGTTCCTTTTATTCAATTACTTTATGAGCAAAGTGTAGCACAGGTACACAAAATCATTAGAATTAAAAAAATATCTCCAAGGAGTTACTGATGCAACAGCATGAGTACATCTATAAGCACATACATGCCCCAGAGGTATCCACACAAACTTATGCAGAGACACAGGTGCATAAGCACACACACAACCTCACAATACCTCTTTGCAATCCAGCTTATGTTTGAAAGGAGGAAAATAAAAACTCCAGTTTCTTTTTCTTCTTGAAGTATTAAAAGAAGAATAGTGGAGGTCTCATTAGCTAAGCTGGCTAAAGAAGGCATGAATAACAACTGTGTAGCTGAAAGGCCTCTATTTCTGCTGTTCTTGAAACAACACTCCTGTCTGATTCTGGATAATGGGCTTTTAATAAAAATATCCACCAAAGGAAAACAATTAAACAATACATAAAGCACCAGGGTGCAATCTAGTGGTTCTGTTACAGTCTGGAGCTGTTCCAGCAGAGAACATGTGGATATTTTTTACAGGCTACAGTGTAGTTCTCAAAAGTTATTATAAAGCAACAAAATTTAAATTGGGGCTGGACATCTACACAATCACTCAGTGTTGCTGTAGGACTTTTAATTTAGACCTGAAATTTATCTCCATTTAAATACCACAGATATTTTGACTGTTAGTGTAAAAATATCTTCTGTACTCTTGCTGCTTTTTAATTTCTTCCAGGATGTTTCTGGTGACACTTCTCACCTTTCCACCAAAGTATTAGACAATATGGCAATTCTTTATCCATACACCTCTATTGTTTCATCTTTCTGGCTTCACAAAAATTGGAAAATATTTCTATTGGAGAAGAGCTCAGGTACTTCTCAGTACTTTTAAGCTACAGACCATGTACAGCTTGGGGTTTTAATCAAATAGTTTTTAACCTGAACCACATAAACCTGACACATGCCATATTTTATTTTCCTTTCTCCTCCACCCCCTACTCTGCCATGTCAATAAAAGAAACTGTGCATCTGTAGAAAAGTAAGCCGACACTAATTAATTTCTGTAATGAAAGGTTTCATTTCTGTAGTTCCAGTGAATGAAAGGAGCGTCATATGCAGTTTTAAACATCCTGGTACCGTAAAGGTGAAAATTTAGGGTAGTTTGGTGAGAAGAAGTTAGATTTTCCAAATAAAAATAAACAAGTAGGAAGAAAAAGAGATTGCAGGATATAAACAATGTTGCCAGGTTTAGTTTTATGGTGAACTCTGAAGTATAAAAAAACGTTGAAAAGCTGTTTATGCCAGTGTTTCAAATGCTTTTAACTCTGCTTCTCAATTTCCCAAGGACTCTCTTCCTATCCCCACAATACTAATCAGAATGCTCAGAACATTTGTCAAGAAACAAGAAAGATAAAAGCATGACAATTTACCATTACTACAAAAAAAAAAAAGAAGAAGAAAAGAAAAAACATCTCTAAAACTATTCCAAAGACACAAATTCTCAGGACTATTAAATATTTACACATGAATCATGTACTCTAAGCAGATTTAAAAAATAATATTCCAAGCAAAATTCTACCTTCTTCAAATTTCTTCAAAAGGAACTGCTCAGGCACTTTTAAGTCATCTCTTTTTTTAGCTGTTTGGTGTACCTTTCTTTGAATACTGTTGACACATTTTCTATGGCAGAAGGGAAAAGAAAGATCTCTGGTTGAAATGCTCATCTTGTAACAAGACTTGGAAGAAGTGGACAAAATCAGAAATGAGTAACTAATTGCAACTTAACTTACAACTCTGCAGAATGCTGTGTATGACTGCAAACTACATACATACATACAGAAACTATCCTACAGATTTCCTAGAGCTTCCGTAACTATGTTCTGTTTGGCTATATTCTTCTGCATAAAATCAGTATTATGCTCATGACCATACAGAAGGATTGTGGATAATTAGCACTCTTCATAATGCCCATCCGCATTTGGGTAAATCATTATCTGCCTCTTGTATATATGACTCAGAGATTCTGCCTTCCTCTTTATGAAGTGTAGTGCTGAACACATTGCTGTCAGCAAATAGACAAGAGATAACAATCACTGGGGATAATAATCCTTACCAGTTATTATAAAGCTAAATAATGAGAAATATTTTTTAATTACCATTAGTAAAGATAAACATAGCATTTTGCTAGTCTGAGGCCATTAACAATGGAGTTCACTGATAACACAATAGATTAAGATTCTGAAGATGTTAGATCTTTCTGTCTGCTTCTAGTTCTTTTATTGACTCATGAGGCTGAACAGCTAATTTGTCTTTTTCATTTCCTCTCCCACATTTTTGTCTTTTTGTCTCTTTACATTGCAAGTTCTCAAATAAGAATCTGAGTCTTAGCATTGTTTTTAGACCTAGTCTACCATAATATAACCTCATCAGCAGCCTCTGGACATTGCAGTCATAAAAATAGTGGCATTAAGCTATGGGTATTTAGAATCATTGTTTAAAAGAACTTTCTTCTCAAAAATTATTCTTTGTGGAATTCATTAAACATTATAACAATATAGCATTGTTCTGTGACTCACTCTAAATAAAGGTAGGTACAGCTAAGAAAAATGTTGATTTTTGTCCCCTACATTTTTTTGTTCTGTTTATCAGAAACCAGGGTTTCTATTTAGTCAGAGAGTTATGCTATATTGGAGAAGAGTGATGTCAAATAAAGTCATAATAATACTCAAAATAATATAAATCGATGGTTCGCCCTCATGTGGTGTATTAAGCTCATTTCTAGAAAATAGAAGAGTTTCAGAGATGAGCAATTAAAATCATTAGGTAACTGGATATATTTCTAAATAAAGAGAGATTGAAAAGACCAGAAATGCTGGCTTTTGAGAGAAGAAAAATAAGAAGGGATGTGACACAGGGAATGCAAATGCATTTAAAATAATAAATATGCATAGGCAAGAATGCGCACTTCATCTACACATGTAGTATATGAACATATGGACTTTTAATGAAATTGGAAGACTAGGGATTTGAGCTAAAAAAATGGAATTTTTGTTTTTCAGACACACATAAATAAGACCATGCAACTCAATACCAACTGTTTAAATGAATACAGAATCTTAACAGATACACAAAACTGATTAATGTTATCTCCAATTCCTTAGCAAACAACAATTTATGAAAGTAAATTTAAGGTAAAATTAAAGTAATGTATACAAATGCATACTATCTATGTATACTTATGTGAAACAGCATAGGTAAAGCATACCAATATTTTCTCTGAGTTTTCTTTTTAGGGTGTATGTGNAAATAAAATTGGTAGTACTTATGCCAAAACAGAGTTATCAAAGAGAACATATTTGAAAAAGAACAAAAATACATTTATAAAATTTTTCAATGTCAAAATGGAATGTCATCAGATCAGGAAATACAAAACGAAGACCAAAAAAGGGGTCAGTATACATCAGTGTAATCTCTCAAATAACGTTAATTATGCCCTGAAAGATGATAAGACTACAATGAATATTTCTAAATGTTTTTGATCAGAGATTGGACTACAGTGAGTTTTAAACATATTTATTTTCTTCCAAAACAAGCACTCTGTAAGAGAGTGAAGATTTTCTGTATACCTTTATTTTCTTTCGTTTTTACACTTTTACATTTTTACATACCTGGTTTCAAGTATGACTTCAATTTTGAATTCTTTTTGTTTAAAATGATTCGAGATAATTATAAATTTTGTACTGTATTTAAAATTAAATCATAGATATAGAAGTTCATCCCTAACTCTGACTTAGTGTCACCTATATCTTTTGAATTTGCTCACCTTATTAAATTAAAATCATACACATGACCGCTAAAAATCAAAATCAAAGATAATATTATCATGAGCTATTTCTAATGATTCCAAGAAACACACACACACATTTCATTTTATGTAAGCTTTTATGGCCAGGTTCACTGATATGCTATGGCTGTTTTATGCTACTCTGGAGTAGAGAGCAAAGCAGCCAGAGCATACTGGCTGGTTAAGCTAAATTTACAGCTCCTTTGTTGAGTAAAAGCAGTGCAAAGCAGTTGGAAGGCACACCCCAGTTTCCTTCTGTCTCTTGCTTCTCCCTCACTCTTCTTAACCCTCAGATTTGTTTCCATTTCCTCCTGCGTCGGCTATATTCTGCTTTACAGAAACACATCTCTCCTGTCCTCTGTAAACTCTAAGTACATACATGTATATGTGCGTACAATACAGACCTGCTGCCTCCTTTACTGAGTACATCTGGTATAATGTGTAGCTTATGAAAGTAATTATTTGAACATTAGTACTTGACCATCGCTCTTGTTTTTTCTATAGCTGTTGGCAGAAGAGAGTGGATTACATTCTCATAAATTCGAGTGTAGAATCATCTTCTTAGAAAATAGCCACCATCTTCTATTGTTTTCAAAGAGATTAAAGCAAATTTCACTTAAATAGGTGGAAGCAAATGATGAAACCTAACTCTCTAGAGGCAAAGGCCTTGAGAATAATGGAAAAGAGCTTTGTTTTTTTGATATCATAGGGGAAAAGAAGATGTGGCTGCCCTTTAGGAAAAGGACATTCTTTCAAGCAATTTTGTAGATAGAACAGTTTCTTAACTATGGCAAACATCAAACAAAACTTTCCTGGCAAAATTAAGAGGTATATTGATTTGATTATCGCACCTCTTTTTCATTCTGCAGAAACTTCTATCTCCTACATTTTCTACTACCTCCTTGTAGTTAACGTGATCAAACACATTTTCCTACTAGAAATGGAAAATAAATGGAAGGAAAAACATATTTTTTATACAACAGAGTAGTCTTCATCTTCAAACTGGTTACAGCCATTTACATTTGATTTTGCAATAGAAAGAGTTAGTTTAAAAATACAGTAAAGACTCTTTGTGTAGCACAGAAATCAAAATGGCAGACACAAACCAGCACCATAACTTTTTCAGTTTCCCACTAGTGTCCCATTGGAGCCACTCACTCAGCATGCTGGTGAAGTGATTACTCTGTGTTATGCCTCTGACTCATCTTCAACTGTTCTGCATTTTTACACACAAAAGTTGTTTTTTCCAGAAAAATTAGAAATATTTTCTAGGACAGTTTGGGGGAAGAGAGTGAGGTGGAATCTCATTCAGTCACAATGGGATTTGCTTAAAATAGATCTATCAGTGATTTATGCAGCTGAAAATCACAAATATTCAGTTAGCTGCATATACACATAGATGTGTGTGTGTATGTGTGTAAATACTTGCACAATTCTAGAAATATATTCTACCCTAAGAACAATATAACTGATACATCATCATATATAACACCTGATTATGGGCAAAACTCTAGAGGCAGAAAAAAAGACTTGGTCTCTGTTTCTGTGGACATTACCATTCAAAAGGATCTCTGCTGTGAAATTTGACAGTCAATCAAGCAGTAATGAGTTACCTAGTGTCATGGTTGCTGACACTTCAGATGTGTGCTTAGTGCATTTCTAGGAAGAAACCAGGGCTTCCCAGTGAGAAAATGTAGGTTATGTGTACCCCCTTGGAGAGCTTTAGATGATTTTAATGCAAATTTCTCAGTTCCTAAGGACTTAGGCTCTCGAAGCTGCCAGAAAGCAGGAAGCCTCAGCTGTTCTCCAACTCAGCTCCATCTGTCTGCATACATACTGACACCTTGGTTATGGTGGAGAGGAATTTCACCAACACACTCTCTTGCCTTTACTGGGGATTGAATCCTACATATCCTCTCTCTCTGCTGGGGAGTAGGTATGAAGAGAAAATCTCTCCATTTTGCCCCTTCATTTTTCTCTTCTCAAAACAGAGGATATCCAACATTTTCCGTATCATTTGGTTAGGAACAGCTCCTTAATCCTGTCTCTAAAATCAATTTATTCAAAAAAACATCAAGCTCATTTTTCTACCTACGAAACTCACTGCATATTTTCATAAAAACTGACCTGTTACAAGTCACAACTTCTGACCAACAGATGTCTTGCTGGCTTTTTTACCAAGACTCCTGTTGATTTTCTCCAAGTCTCTACCTTCCTTTCTATCTATGGCAAAAGGACTGAACTGTGGATCTGTCATTCCTGACCACTGTCTCACAATTCTTTCCTGGCCAAACTGAGAATGCAGGTTACATCATCTATGACATTTTGGATCATAGCAGAGAGAGATTCTTGTTCAAAGATTAAGTGTCTCATCATTAGGAGTGGTAAACTTATCTACCACTCAGACCAGATCCAGAGAAAATGGGTATCTGGTTTATCCTACATAATTCACAGATCTTTGTATTCACCCTTCAAAGTTCCATGCGCTTTGCTTCACTGATGCCCACTCAAAACTGCCAATCATATCAAATCCATATCAATAAGCATTACATTTGGCATAAAGACTGTGCCTGGGCAAAAAGGAGCTTAGGATGTAGGGAAATGTTTCCTGTTGTTCCAGCTCTTTTGGAGAAAAGGAAAACAGCAGTATCTATTAGTCAACAGCATTCTATTTCTAAAAGGAAAAAATAAAAAATAAAAATAGCAGTTAACTATTTAAGACAATGACCCTTGCCCACATTAATTGCAACACGAATTGGATGCATTTAAAATTATTTAAATTTAAAATTATTTAAATTATGAAAATGTAAAATGCATTAAATTTTGAACCATCAGCAATTCTTTTAAGGGAGAGTCTAATCATTACCTTAAATTTATCTGCTTAAACAACAACAAAAAAAAGAAGTATAATTAAGCACTTATTTTAGTGGTATGTCTGCAAATGATTAGTCGTGTAGTAGCTTACATGAATTTTATTTTCCTGAATAGTGCTGTTTTGCATGTGAAAATTGAAATTCCCTTTAACTCTGAAGCAAAGTAATATGTTCAACAGAAGTAGTAGCTGCTCCAAACTGTTTATGAATGTGCCTTAAACTAGAACTGCAAAGAACATATTTGAAGAGGTATTTTTAAGCCCAGGTATTTGTTGTCAGGATAGCAGGAGTACCAATTATGGTTATAGTCTCAGTCTTCTGTTCAACAAGTTGATACCACCATTCTCCACAGATGGTCTCATTATCATTATTGGGATAGGTCAGATCCAAACCAAGAATTTTTGGGTGATCATAATACCAGTGATTTGAATCATCCAGTCCACAATATCTCAACAAAGAATAAGACAGATCTTGGAAAGAGCTCGAGGGATCACTGAAGTATAGAAGATTTGAAGCATGTCATTGACTATTTGTTTAGATTTTTTTTAAGTACAGGCAAATGTTGTAAATAAAATTCAAACCTTTTTCACAATAACAGTGCGACACTGTGAATGTGTTGGGCCACTTCTGTGTGCAGGTCCGGGGCTTGGACTTTCAATTCAGGTGTGTTAATTTATCAGATCCTTGGCATATTATTTCATTGACTAAACAGGAGTGCTTCAGAAAAAAAAGCAAAAATGAGTTTATACTTTTTGTGATGTATTTTGAATAGAATATAGGTCAAAAGCTATATAAGGTAAATGTACTACTTCAAACTAAAAGTCTTGGAAGTGATCAGACATCCATGTTGTTTCATTGTCTTTCCTGCAGGTCAACTTTCACTAAATGAAATCTCTTTTCAGACATATAGCATTTTCCCATTCTTGAGAGGCCAGTGCTCACTAAACCCTTCCACTGGACTGCTTAACAATGAAGTGAAATGCTTTATGTAAGACAGGAATACTGAAAGTCTAAAAGAGCATGTTTCAAACTGGCTCTATCTCCTCTGGTCTCATGAAAATAAGACTAAAGATTATGATGCATCACCTATGAAAGAATAAAATTTCATTTAGAATGAGCTATTGAAAGCAAAGAGAAATACAGCATGCAACATATCCTATCATTCTCACTGAGACATTTCAAAATTGTTTACTTTTAAGTAAGTAACACTTCACTGAAATTCAGAGACAACTGGTCAAATCTGTGAGCATCATGTGAGCATCATGGTAAGAATTTCAAGCTAATGAGGAATGATGGGATTGGACCATACTTAATATTGCTTTGTATGTGCTATATTTGCATGTAACTGCAATTGACACGAATGGTATCTTCCTTGTGCCTGGTATCAATGATTGCATCTAAATGTTGTAGGTAGAGAAGTTTGCAAGCTCAAAGTCATTTTACTGGTATGATATGATAATGATAAAATGAGTGACTGATTAAATCATTAGACAGTTTTTTCTATTCTGAGTGGGTGACCATAACAATTGAATTACCCATTTATTAAGCCTTCTAAGCTTTCAAATACCAGGATACCGCTATTAAATTAGTTTCACCATGGGTCATTCTCCTGTCTTTCAAAATTACATTAGTTCTTATTCATGTGTCTATGTTCTACCACCATTTTTCACAACTTTAAAAGAAAAAGGTACCAACCTGAATGCTGTGAGATACTCGACATCTCCCATAGGAGGATCCAAGCCACCTGTCCAAGCAATATTTATATTATAACCTTCACCTGGGCCACTTCCAACCTGAAAAATAGGAAGAAAATGCCCAAAAGAAGTAAAAAGGAGGAAAAGGGAGGAGGAAAATAGAGAGGGAAAGGGGAAAAAAATCTGAAGTGTGCTTTAGAAACAAACATCAAACAACGTGTCAGATCAGTCCAGCCTTGTTTGACAAGGACTGCTCTGGGTTATGCACTTGTTTTCCTCTGGTCCCCTGTTCCCAGTGGACAATTTGGTAATCTGGTGTAATTTAAAGAACCAGAGAAGGACAAGAAAATTAGGGGTAATCATGCAACGCAATTACCTGAAAGATACAAATAAAAACGGGGCTCTAAAGAAATAAACCTAACCTCATTTGGGGCTCCACTGCCGGGGAAGAAGTTGCCTTCATCATAGCGATGGAGGGAAACATACAGGATGCTGGGGTCAGCATAAAAAGCCTGCTGTGTACCGTTGCCATGGTGAACATCCTAAAGGAGAAAGAAAACAGATGACAAATGTAATAATGTCCAACTCAGTGTAGAGAGCTCAGTTCTGCTTTCTTTTACCCCCTCTCTCTCTTTCTCTCCCTCTCCATTGCCCTCCTTTTGTCTTTCTCTTTCCCCCTCCCTTCACTACCCCATACTTCCTGAACTTTCAGGCAAATTACTCTTTAATGCACTCATTTTTTAAACTGGCTTCTAAAAATCAGGAAACCATAGCGAGCGTGCCCTGGAGACTCCAGATGAGCAGTCATTGAGAAATCCCAGTCCTTTTGTACAATTAGATATTTATACACCAGCTCTTTGTACTCCTTGCCTCAGTGATGGAATCTAGCATCCTGTTTTATGGAGGAATTTTATGACTTATTAACTGCCAACAGTTCATAACCCCTCAGGCTTAATTAACTAGCCTCATTGGCCTCTGAAGAAAGACTAATGTTTAAACTACAAACTAGTATTTTGCAGAAGGATCTATGGTTTACAGAGCTTTTTCACAATTCTTGACAGAACACTAAACATAAGTGTATTCATTGATTTGCCAAGTTCCACTATTGAGGTCAAAGGCTCTGCGACCAGCTGAGTAAATTGGCTTTCTTGAAACATTCAGTTCAGTTAGCAGTCCCTCAGCAGTTAGATCCACATCAAAAGAGATGCCAGATGCGGAAAGGACTTCATACTTCATTTTTGCAAAATCATGACGGCAACAGTTGAAGACATAGGAATATGATCTCATTAGTTATTAAATCATCTGGCAGATAGGATGGTGCCTTCCACAATCAAGGAGTGACCTTGGCCAGTCTCCATATTTCAAACATTATATAACACCAGTGAAAAGAAATTCTGTCATTAAATAAAATATTGAAAAGGAAATGCTGGCAGTATTTCTATATAATAAGGGTTGATAACATGGACTTTTCATATTTTTTAATTTTGTTTTCACAGTTCTACTATTGTAATATGTATTTAGGCACAAGAGAAAATGGAAAATCCACTTGCCTTTTGGTAAAGGAAAATTGAGCCTTTTTTGTAAATTTTTCCATTGGATTTGTAAGAAGCTGAAAAATTATAGACATTGTTGATTCTCCTCCTTTAGTTGATCCCTTTAAAATTTCTGACTTAAAGACACTAAGTACTCCAAATGGTGACACTATCATCCAGACTATTTATTTTACAAACTCTATGAGGTTTGAAGCGAATTTAGTATCAGAGAAACAACGGTCACATATTCCTCAGGATGCCTATACTCCAGAAAGGTTCAGGTTAGGTCTACATTGCCAACAGCACAGCAAGCACTGCCCATTGCTTGTGCTCTTTGCCAACTGATTATTCAACTTATTATTCTCACCCACATTGCTCAGGGCTCTCTACACTGATCAAGTCTCACTTGTACTGCATTGTGCTTGACTTGGACCTCCTCTGGGACTTATGTGGGCTAATATTATAACGGTTACTTTTTTTTTTCTCAGTTGAAAATACTTGAAGTAACACGAGGATGAAGTCACAGCTGAACTGTGTAATGGCGAGGTTAAATATAACACGTGTTGGGGGTGCAAGGTAGCACACACCGGTGTGAGGGTGTTGGAGGTTTGAAGGCAGCCAGCATAATATTATTAGGCTTTGGCAAATGAAGTCTAATCTGGCAAGCAGCCTAATCCCAGAACCACATCCAGTCTTCGTCTGGGACAGAATTAATTAGTTTACACCAAAACAGACCCAGATCATGCTGGCATATTTGCAGGCATGGATGATCTTGGGACCAGGAATGCAGCAAGAATCTGAGGAGCAATGTTGGTCATATAGATATATCTGCAGACACCATGCCTAAAAATGTAAGAGTACTTCACTTTGTGTTTTTAAGTAGTCTTTATTTACCAAGCATATTTGGGGTTTTAGATATATTCTTGCTATAACAGTTTTCAAATAACAAGAAAACAAACTAAATGGGCGTACGGAGTTTTTTTTTTTTTTTTTCAATTATTCATATCTCAAAGCTATCTTTCTTGTCTAAACTTTAATTCTACCAAGGGTTACTCTGTTCTGAAGAGCATTAACTTCTCTGTTTAGACAAAGGAACATGTTGTTTAAGACTGCGGATGTTACCATGTGGGAAATGTGTTCAGATTCTGCCCTTACTATCAAATGTATTCAGGATACATGAGTCAGTTCAAAAACTGAGATTTATTCAAAAGGTGGAATGAGGAAAGAAAAGCTGAAAGAGAGATTTTTATTTTTGTGTAGAAAAAAAATGAAGGAAAGATTAAAAATTAAAAATTAAAAAGTTAAGAATTTATATATGAACACGTAGCAGCTACAAAGACTACACTCCATTTGTAACTAGAGTACAGTTTAATGTGTGGGATTAAACATTACATTTAACATTAACATAGTAGTAATATGTATAGTTGCCAACCAGCATGAGGTCCTGCTGTGCTAGTCACTATCAAAATATAATCTCAAAGGTTAATTTCAAGTCTAACATCTGTAATTCCATTATTTCTTTCAGATGCCCAAAACTCTGTTCATGGACTTAGAGACATCCTTATTAATTCATTCATTCATTTAGTTTGGATTGAGAATTCTCCATAGTTTGCATATATATAAGAAATTTTCCATATGAATTTTTGTGCATCATTGCACCGACCATAGAGCAGGCTAGGGACTACTGCTCCAGGAATGAAGTAATCTGTATCAGCCATATATTTCTCCCTTTTCACCAGCTGAGTTATTCTGGCCAATGGGACAGAGCCAGAGCATTCCCAATCTACTTTCCTGAGTAAGCATAGGCAGCCTCACAGGTTATCATTTGCACAGGTAATGATTTGCACATTTAACCTTGCCTTCCAAATTTGAAGTTGAATTCCTAAGTGCTTATTGGTTGTGTAGATCAAATGGAAGTGATTTCTTTTCTCGACTAGGTGAATGTAACACTTACAGTAAAAAAGACTTAGAAACATTCATAAAATGCAAACTTTGAATATTTTTTTCTTATTCAGAAACAAGAATACACATGGAGTTCACTTTCGGCTAGCATTTACAGCAGTAAAACTCAATGAAGTGTAAGATTCAAGTCAGCAAATGGCTACAAAAACAGTGGAAGTGATTTTTTTCAAAAGTACTGGTTTCTTGCAGTTTTTAATTATGGTCCTAAGCAATAGTAGAACTTTCTGAGAAATATTTTAAAAACAACCTAAGAATATCTAACTTACCCATACACTTATTCTACCAGTCATTTCCCCCTTGCCTTTCCTTCTCCTACACTCCCCCTTTCTCTGCTTCTCTTCAACAACTACGCATGTTTAACTGAACAAAAGTGCTAGATGGTAAGGCCATGACTTCACAATAAGATTTAATTATGAGTGCAGATATGAACAAGATTTAGACTATTAAGCTCTGCACTTCAAAAACCCTTTAACATATTTTGTCTTTAAATCTTTTATCACCTGCAAAAATTAATTAAGTGCAGATGTAACAGGTTAGGTTTTGATGCCAGGGTTCATTTCCTGTCTATGCTTTGTCAGACACCCTATTACACCTCCTCATGAACTGTAAGAAAACAAAAATGGTGCTCATAAATCAGCATTCAACTTTCCTTGGGCTGTGCATTGGGCTGATCCTTAAAGTGCAAGGCAGAGCTCCAATTCATTATTCATGAAAATAATATAGACAACATGCCAAATGTCATCTGCATTTAAATAATCCATTTGTTAAAACTATTAAGCATTGCGTAAGAATGCCTTCTATTAGAATACAAGACTAATCCAATGAAGTGGATTTTTAATCACGTAGCTTTCCTTCAGGGAACCATCAAAAGCTGGCATATATGAATTGAAAACTTCTTAGAGGGAATGACCTGTTGATTTGTTTAATAATATTGAAGTTATACAACAAGTCAAATCATTGCTAGCTGGGGGAAGTGGCCAATTTGGTTACCAAAGCAACAACATTCTTTAAAGCACATCTGACTATTTAAAGTTTGTATTCTGTAGGGAAAAGTAAACTTGGGTTCTGTAGGGTTATTTTAATGGTGGAAGTATCAATTCATTTAAGGACCATAAAAGTTGCCCTGATCTGTGCCTTCTTCTCATTAAATTGCAGTTAACACCATTAAAGTGAAACATAGATGTTTATAGCTTCAGTACTGCCATCCTGGCTTTAATGAGTTCCCAAAATCAGAGGAAATGCACACCTTTATTACTTGTAGGTATTAAAAGCAGGAAGGTCCAACATATAAATACAAATTCATTATCTTTTATCTAGATGCACTGAAAGTGTGATGCTTGCCAAGAATACATACCAGATCTACAATCAATATCTTGCCTATATTCAGCTTGTCTCTCAAGTATTTGGCAGTAATTGCAATCGAATTAAAAAAGCAGAACCCCCTGTGGAATAGAGAAGAACAGAAATAAGAAAGCAAATCAGTCAGGAAAACAGCTATAAATAATGTTCAGAGCATTTTAAAAAAAATGCTATATGATCTCTGAGGTCATAAATCTGCTTCTGGGAGTACCTAGAAAGCCTTTTCAGTCATCTGCTAACAATTACAGTTCTACAGAGACATGCACAACACAGGTGATTGCCAGTAACCTTAGTGCTCCAAGATGGGCAATATTCCCTGGTACTTACATGGCTGTTGATTCTTCAGCATGATGGCCTGGGGGCCTTACAACAGCAAAACCATTCTGTAAGAACAAGATAGGTTTTCAATTATCAGCTTAAAAAAATACTTGACTCAGTGCAAAACAGAGCAGCAGGCACACTGGATTGAAATCTATTAGAGGCTCTTGAGCACTTTTTCTGTCCAATCACCCTTTCATAGTATTGCCAGAAATAATATATTTGAGAACAGTGGCATATAAGCTTATATAAATACACACATGCGCATACGTACACACACACACACCATGACCTAAAGAGGAGAAACAGACAGGATGAGAAAGCTGTTGTTGTCAACTCTGCTGTCTAAAATTCACATTTAAAAGGGAGCAGAGAGCAGCAACCCATTCGTGATCTCAGTTCATGTAAATTTACGTTGCTCTAGATCGAGAAACTTCAAACCAAAAGCAGCTTGAGGTATATACTTTAAATGATTCGTCAGTGTTGACCCTACATTCTGTATGGACTAAATGATAAATTCAGACACACGCATACAATTCCTAACAGTAGAAAAAGGATAGCAATGAATATCCCATATTTCTGCAGACTATGAATTAAACTTGGGAACCTGCCAGGCTCACGAGTTTAATACATTCCCTAAAGTCAATTTCTAACACACGTTCTGAAATTGTGTAGACATTTTCATAAAGGACAGCATTAGGATCAGAGATGATCATGGAATTTTTTGCCCCTAGAGCCACTGGAGATAAAAGAAAAATGAAGTTTTCCCACCTCCAGGCGGGTAAGGTAAGGGTAAAGTGTAGAAATACTGGCAAGGTAGCTCTGTTCAGAAAGTTAGATTATGTATTCAAGAAGCAGTGCATCATAAGGGTGTGTATCATCAAAGTTCTCTTAACAAAGCCAGACTCTGGAGTAACACCATTACTTCATCAAATTTACTCTTTATTTCAACTACTCAAGACTGTTAGTCTGTTCTATTCAGCTATACATTTGATGTCAAATTAATGACAATTAACACATACATCAAAACAAAAAGTTTTAACTTGTGCACAATTATATTAGCCAAACTTGTATTTTCAAGCAGTCTCACACAAATGCCATGTGTATGTGTAGGGCTGCAAGACTGAGCACTGCATTTTCAGAGGGGAAGGGACAGAAAGAAAAAGGATGGAATGTCTCTATGTTTTAATAATTAACAATTACAGTAGCCCAGTTAGATATACTTAAGCTAGTTAAATATCAATGTTTCAGTCTTTACTCATATGAAAAGAACATGATAATCACTAAACTTTCACTCACATGGGAGTTATTGTGTATACCTGCACAATTGTCTACCTATGTTGTCTCAGTGGCATTACTTTATAAACAATTGCTACTAGGCTATTTTATACCATCTGATGCTAAACGCAATCCAAGCAGCCAGCTGCAAATTCTTGTGCAGCCCAGCCAAACTTCTATCAGTCTATAGCAAACTTAACTTATAATGCAAACAGAGTACATCTCTAAAGACTGGTTCCTCTGGCCACCATTGAAAGAATCTGGGGGGGTTGACATCATGCCTTATTTTGTATTAAATGTCCACACTTTAAGAAAAAAAAAAAAAAAGCTAAAGAAACTAAAGGCAGAACAAATATATATGTTCATATTTAGGCAAGCATTCTTGGAGGTGGAATATAAATTGTCTATAGATCAAACACAGCATCAATAAAAAATGCTTTTGGATTGCACTAGTCTTCAGAGTCAAACCAGCTTTACTCTCAGCTAAAATGCTGATCCTCCTGAGTTGCTTTTTACATTTCCTTTTCACACAAGATACGACTTAGAAAAGAATTCTGTAAAGAAATCTCTTCTAGCATTTATGAAAAAAATAAAGCATGTGTATGCTGAGGAATGTACAGATGAGTAAGTGAAAGAACACTCAGGGAAGAGGGCATTACTGGAGAGAGCTTCATGCTACCTGTACTTTGTTCTCTCAATATTTGTAAGAATTTGGAAAAAAATACACGCAAGGATTACAGCTGCCCCTCAGCCCACAGCTCATTATTGTCTAACTTTATCAGCAATCCCGAAAGATCAATATAATTAAGATGATTATCTCTAGGAGGATTTCAGGGGGGAATATACAGACAGAAAAAATTGACCCTGCTCTTTTCGACATGACAGTTACACTATAGGCTTCTCTTTTCTGTTTCCTTACTTTGACAACACTGTTTGGAAGTATTGTTTAGTTTTAGCTGGCTAATTTTCTGCTATCAGAGCTTAAGTTAGCTATTCCAGTTCTCCATGAGCATGCAGAATATTTACATTAGTGTCGTGACCATTTATTATGTTTTTTTTTTTGAGTTCAGTATTCACATAGGAAAATTCCTTTTTTTTAAAATACAAGGCATGTTATATTGATAAAGCATATAATGTAATCAAATTCTACCAAACACTGAAAACTAGTTACCACACAGTATTAACAGCACCTTTCATGCAATTGATAAAACACTTTGTTTCTTCTACTTTCAAGCTTTGAACGAACACACTGTGTGTTAGCACAACAGAACATGAATTCATTTAGTTAGGCAATATTTAAATACCAGACAGTGAGCTCAGAACAGTAGACAGAAAGGTAAAAATCTGCTTTAAAGATAGAAAGACTAACACAGAGGAATATGTTGAAAATGAAGCCAACACACATAAATTCAAAGCATTTTTGTACAGAGCCTTATTTATACTAGGATACAGACACCTTTATATGTACACAGAACATTAAAGTGACTGACAGACATGAACATTAGAAAAAGGATTCTTGTCTGTGTCATTATATGCTTACCCCCAGTAAAATTTGAGGATAAAGAGTAAAGCCTGAATAGACATATTCTAAAATCTGTACATATTTGAACAACGAACAAAGGCAAACCCTCCGAAACTCAGTTTACAAAGAAGATCCATTGCAGATAGACCCACTTAGTTTGGTCTTAAATAAAAACTAAGAAAAAATGTTAGTCTTTTTCCAGTCTTTTACGACTCCAGAGAGATAGTTGGACGCTTGGTTTCCAAAGAAGAGAGGTGTACATCACCATACTGTGGCCTTGTTTTCTTTGGTGATACAGGTGATTCTTTTCTGTAGTGTGCTGGCTGAGCACATTGGGCTACATCATGCTTGGGCATCTACTATACCTCTGCCTGAACCTTTGGTTGCTCCAGGGTTTGGGACTGACCATCTACAGCAGAGTTCCTCTGGTGTTTCAGTGACAAAAGGAGATAAAACTAAAGCCAGGATTTTTTTCCCTAGAGCAACACGACTGTGGCAAGATGTGAATCACTCTTCCCCTGTCTGGACAGGGGGAGCTTGCTTTGCCCAGATTCCAAGTGGACCAAAAGCCACCCAGCCAGTCTGGTACTCCAGGCATGCTGAGAGCCTGGCTGAGAAGTAATGCATACTAGCTTCAGCCTGGTACTGCTCTAGACCAGGTGATCTCCAGAGGTCCTTTCCAACTTCAACCACTCTGTGATTCTGTGATTCTACTTAGAAGTTCACAACTTCTTTTCCTTTGAAAAGAAGCTGTCAGGAAAATAGGTGGGTGTAATCCCTAGCGATGAGCAAAGTTCTTGGCAGAACTCTGTCCCATGCACTAGCTGATTGCAGCTACACATTGTTAAGGACAGCTTTCTCAGGAACTGCTGTTTATTTCATATGGAGACCGGGTACCTAAATCAGAACCACACTAGAAGCTCTACATCATCCAAAATCAGGTGTGAAAATCTCTTATTTTCTACATGTCTAAATCCCTTAGCAAATCTAGCACTTACATCTTAAAATTAGCAGTGCTCAAATGTGACATTCACTTGTTTTTAATGGAATGTTTTATTTTTGCATCACTGTGCACAGACTTTAGAGTCAGGAGTGAATGACTGAAACTAATACTTCATTTCTTTGTAGAAATTGCTTTAGTTATTATACAGAAATCTATCCATTCCTCCTGTCAGAATTTATATTCCTTATGTTTTATATATATATAAAGTTATATAAAATGGTATTTCTTTAAATTTAAAAGGTGCTCCAGAGAGTATACGTGACAGGGTGCAAACCCTGAAGTGGCCTTAGTGCCATCTTTAACCTTGCTACCTCTGACTCAGTTAACTCCTACAATAACAAACATCAGGGCTTCTTTCAATCTCAGCTGCCTACGAAGATTCCCTTGAAATGGTACCCTGAAGAAGATAACCATATTCTTACCAGGTGACTTCTGCTGTAACATGATCCCAAGCTATGCCATCCAGCAGGGAGGGTAAGAATAAGAGTGGTGTAAGATCGAGGCAATCCTCAGGTACCTGTTTGGGACAATTTTACAAGCTATTCATACTGCCAGAGCAGGAGCCAGTATCTGGCCCTGGGGGTCTACAAATGCAGTGAACAAGAACCCATGATTTAACAAAGCGGTGTTAGCAGCATGCAGATTTGCCAAGAAAACGGTAATGGACATGAGGGAATACCATTTTGTCTTGCAGAGGAAGCTAGTAGAGGCCAAGAACACAAAAATGGACGTTAAACATTTAACTCTGTAATGGAAACAAAGAGTTCCCTGTCTGTTTTCCTGTAGGTCTAAGAGGATTGCACTAGAGAATACATATGAAACGTTGGTGCTTGCAGGCTAACATACAACTGTGACAGCCTCTTTAGCCACAACTAGTGTGAACTATATTGGGAAAAAAGGCAGACAAACAGTTTTAACAACAGAGCGGTCATGGAGATAGGTTGTGTACCACACATATAATTAAAGTTGTACTGCTATATGAAATAATAATAGTCATTCAGATATAAATATAACCATAATTGCTGGGATAAAGTATCTAAGAGATGGTTCCATATAAAATTTTGTAATTTTGTAACTTTGTAAAAGCAAAGAATATAAAGTACTATCTAAAAGACTGTATCAGTAACTTTGATGGCTTTTATCAATCGTATCTCTAAGACCAGTAAAATAAACATGCACTTATTGCTTTTCTTACATGCTACGCATTGTTAAAAATGCTGAGCCTGGGTAGCAGAAAATAAATGCTTCCTGTTTGTGGCTGCTACACATTGCTCAGAAATTTTTCTAAGGCAGAGGGAGAGTGTCATAGGGCAGAGGGTGAGACGAGGAGGTAGAAACAAGGGTAGGGCAGAGCCTGCAGAAGGAGTGCAATCTAGGAGTCACCTGAGCACAGGGCAGTTCCCGGGAAAGGAGATTTTCCTAGGTAGCCAGAAGAGTTATGTGGTGCTTACTGTTGGTCCAGCAGGCATGGAAGTTTGCTGGCTAATGAAGTATTACTGGAGGAAGGACACTGGAGGGCCAGGAGGACATTTGTTCTCAGGCCTTTTTGTTTGTTATGTCTTTAGAAAGACACTTCATTTTAATTTTTGTTCTAATAAAAGCAGTAGAGCTGGGAAAAAGGAATGAGTGATTTTTATATAGAATACTCTCAAGACTAGAAAATTGAGAGGTTGGGGGTATTAATTAAACTAATCCTGTTTACTCACTAGATTAGTACAATTTACCTTATGATTCTTCCATAGCCTTGAGTGACAAAGACCTTTAAAACACTAATAACCAAGCACATTTGGAATGAGAGTTTCAAGTTCAATTTAAGTTATCCAGGAATCACGCAAAGACAGCAGAGTAACAATGGCCAAATGCAGGAGATTTATTTTGGTATTGATTCAACCTGACATATCAGAAAGAACCATTCCAGGAGTGTATCAGATTCTGGTTCGGAGGAAACTCATTTCCACTGCTTTTATTCTGTTAAATGACCCCTGACTACCAAGGGGGCAACTCTACACGTGTGTGTGCTTGCACTTGCACACATACAGATATGATAAGGAGGAGAAAGGACTTGTGCTTCTCTTGATTCAGCTGAAGTGGATGCAAGCTCTCTTTCAACTTAAGTGTCTTTTTTCTTGAGTGTTCTTTTGCAAAATCGCTTCTTAATTCATTCAAACTTTTTTAAAAATAGGGAATAACTGTACAAAATCTACCAGCTCTTGATAGTTTACTATGTAGGTCTTTTCTGTTTCAAATTTGTCAAATTAAAAATATGTGGCACTTATGTGTTTCTTTCACAGCAAGAGTGTTGCCGTCACCAATGTTGACATATTCGAAGGATATACAAAGTAAACTACAGAGTAATCCTTATTATGGGTACTGTACTTGAAATAATTAATTCCAGCTTATAGTAGGTACTGAATGGGGACATCTGAGACTGAAGAAAACCATTTCAGTAATATTCCTTTGGATTTTCAGTAGTTTCACAGTCTGCTCTGAGACCAAGTTGCCCATTCTGATGGAAATTCATTTCCCATTGCATAGAGTGGTTCTTATTAGGTATACCCTTTTTGATTTGTATTTTTCGCCGATACATTTTTTTTTTCTGCTAGTCAACTGTAAGATAAAAAGGGATAGCCAGACAAATATATATTTTGTTACCAAAAAAGAAGACGCATTTAATATTCCCAGAACAGGACACAATAAAACAACCATTATAAGGACAAGTAATATTTTGAAGGACATTAGCAACAAAGTATAATTATTACAAAATTATCATATTAACATAATTAACTATTTGACTTCCAACTTCTTAAAAGTAGTATTAATCATTTAAGAAACACCTAATCAATGGCAACAAAAAAGGTGGTAGCATCAGAAAATAAAACAAAACAAAACAAAACAAAACAGTTATTTGGCCAGCTAAGCCCTGAACATGAGTTCCACTGCAAGCTCTAAGAGTTACAATGGAAATATGAAACTCAAGAGAGAACACAGGTGCAGAAGACCTTCTTTATTCTCCTCTAAGACTTGTCCAATGATCTCTGTATGAATGATCTCTGTACTTGCCCAGTTCTGCAACAGGAGGGAAGCACCTGCTGCACAGGTGAGCTTCCTTGTGCACAAACACCTATGAGTGAAGTAGCACACGGGGAGGAAGGAGAGGTGAGGTGAGGTGAGGTGAGGTGAGGTGAGGTGAGGTGAGGTGAGGTGAGGTGAGGTGAGCATCAGAGTTGATGTAAGGGAAGCAGCAGGGCCAGCTGCCTGAAAATAAATGGGAAGGCAGGGCAGGACAGCATCTCCCAGTGCCACCAAACCATTAGACCACACGGTCCTCAAATCTGCCGCATTATTGTAGAGCAGTGACTGGGACACTGTGAGTTGCAGAGCTGCCTTCAGGTCCTCCCGAATGCATGTTATATACAGCCTGAGTCTCCATAGGCACCATTTCCTTCTCCTTTCTAGCACACCTCTGTTTTCTTGTGTCAATGCAAGAGAGGAATGAGATCTTTAGAAGACAACCCTCCTGTTATTTCCATAATGCCCACATGAAAGAAATGCTCTATCCGCAGATGCAGATTTTTAAGGCCCTCTTTCTGAAGGAACTGCCCTTAGCTAGAGAGTAGAGACAATTATCTTCAAGTTCATAAGCTATACTGCATGCAGGAAATCATATGCAGGGCACTACCTGCACTACTTCCCCAAGCCCCAAGGAATATATCATAAGACTTCTCTTATGTGTTCAAATTATTTATTAGATATACCTAATGACTACATTGCTACATTGGAATTATAGTCACCCAGTTCCACATACTCCACTCCACTAAAGGTGGCTAGCCAGCGTACTATCAAAAATCATCTACACAAATCTGTTGGGGAAATGAGAAAGGAGCAAAGGCAGCCAGAGCTAAAAACAGCTAGACAGGAGAGCTGTGGCACTGATTACATCCAACATAAATACCTCATGGCTGCATCATCAGGTTTCCGAATTTATAAAAAGCTTGAAAAGATCGCTTCATGCAATATTTAAGCTCATCTCATCATATGGTAATATTGCCAATATGGCGTTCATCACATGTGTAAATAAACTCGTGAAAAAAGGAAAAGCATAGCATATGACTCAGTATAACATCACTTTTATCATACTGTATATTTCACTGGTGTGATTCTTTATTCTCTGTTAAAAATTATCTCAAAGGTGTACTACATTGATCTCAGTGAGTGCTCATTATATTATTAAACAACCCCCGAAAATCCTGACATATCAGGATTTGATGGTTAATTTTACCTACCTGATATAATCAAATAAAAAACATCCAAAATTAAGACTTCCCAGAAACAGGACAATTTGTCTAGATATAAAAACAAAAAACAAAAAACAAAAAACAAAAAACAAAAAACAAACAAACAAACAAAAAACAACAAAA
>VXAA01004147.1:538567-561932 GCA_013399115.1 Anseranas semipalmata | reverse complement strand
AACAACCACTAATTTACTTTTACAGCAGCAGCAGAATTTCAGTAAACTCTATTGTTTTACATCCTTAGCACTGTCATATTGATGCTTTCCCCATTAGTCAGGGAGATCAAAGAAACCTGATGTCTCACAAGGAGTTTGAAGTACAGTGAAGAGAACTCTACCTCTGGGTAAGTTTTTGAACACTGTCCAAATCAGATGAACAAAATGTTGCTGTTCTGAGGAGAGACCTATGTGAAATGGGACTGGTAGTCTCAGGAAATTCAGAATAAAGTAGAGAACCTTTTGCCTTGTGTACTAGTTTGACTCACGGACGATTGTGCAGTGAATCCCTCAATTGTTCTGTAGACTTTCATAATTGATTTTGTAGTCTCACCCCTTTTCTTAGCACCATGTGCATATAGTACAGACCTACTACTGCCACTGCATGCAATAGCAAACAACATCAGCAGAGACTGTGGAGTAAGCATGGAAATTGAGAAGTCCTTTCCTTCCTGAAATGGACCTTAAATGTCAGGTGCCAGTCAATATGGGGCAGTTTATGTTTGTTAGTTTCTATACTCTAGGCAGTAAGGACATTTCTCTACAGTATTGTAAATCCTGTTTTCTTTTGTTTGTTTGTTTGTTTTAGTTCATTTGTTTACTTTTGTTTGTTTACTAAATTAATGGCATACATATCCATAAAATAAAATATTATATTCATTTCTATTTTAGGAAAACCTTGTTAGATTTTACAAAAATGTATGTATTAATTCATCAAACTGTAAGAATTATTTGAGCAGCTTACACCCAACTACACTGACAAATTTGATAATTCTGACATCAAAACAGCACTTGTTAAATAAATGACTTCAGTTTCTCATTCCTGAGGCTTCTTGTCTCAGACTTTGTCTATGCTAAAAAATTTTACTCTAAGGTTACCCTAATGTTGCCAGAACTGTTTCGGAGGAAGGCTTCTATGTTGGGCCTCTTTCTCCAGTGCAGTGGGTAGACAATCCACTGCCTCCTCTGCTGTTGTCTGAAGCACTGCCCTGTGGGAACTCCCTGCTGCGTATTTTAAGTCTTCCACTGTGAACAGCAGGACACGCAGCTCTTCTCAGGGAAGTGCAGGATTTCAGAACAAATCTGTGTGTCCTGTCTCATAATTTAGTATTTTTCTTAAGACAACATCAAACTGACAGCGCACCATCTGATAACAATCCATGGCTATAAACTTCCAGGGAAAAATTACAGCATGTTTCTCTATTGCTCTCATCTTGCTGTTTACATGCTGCAGAGCTGTTATAGCTTATGCACAATTCTGGAAGGCCTTTTTTGTCATCCAAAGATTCTGAAGCTGTGGCAGACCTTTCCAGATTCCTATCACAACTTAATCCTCCCACTCAGTGCTCACAGTACAGGCCCCAGATGGTTACTTCACATGCGTATTTGCTCAATGAATGCACATGGAAGCGGTCAGCTTCACTTACTTCCTCTCAGATCTACACAAGTACACTACAGAATTGGCATTTTCCCTGTACTAGAAACAGCTGATCAATGCAACATGTTTGTTTCTGGAGGAAGAAGGCAGCAAGATGGAAAAACTGTATGTCAAGTCACAAAGGTAGATTGAAACATACAGATCTATAGGGCTAAAATCTCACAGCTACCTAAAATCTCACCCTAAACACCATGTAGAAGGCCCCAGAATACACTGCAAAAATCCCCCTAATGTCATTTATCTTATAAGGGTATTGGGAGCATCTTGCCAGCAAAACCCTGGTTTGTATGCAGTGACAAAGCAAACATAGGAGGATTCTGCCAAAATAGTTAATGTCAGGATCAGTGCATTTCCAGAACTTCTGCTAGCATGCTTTTCTTCTGTCAGTCAGACCTTAATAACTTTTCCATGGATTTCTTTCACTTCAAATTATAAATACCACATGCAGATTGTTAGCTCATACAGTCGGCATAGTGGCATAATAGTCACTGGGCTTCATGCTGGAAGTACAGGAGCGGGTTAGATAAACACCTATTGGGAATGGCATGAGTATTCCCGATTCACTTTCACAGCAAATCTTTTCCATTCCTATTTTCTTGATGATTTGGGGTAAACTAATGACTTGGCACATGTTTTGAACAATTACTTATGTCTCAGCTGGAGGATGCATGAGACTGTTCCAGTTCTCTCCACTGTAGACAAAGATTCTATTTAGGATCAACAATAATTTTACAATAAACTACAAATTAGTATTAAATTTAAAGTATTTATTTACAGTTTGTTGCAACTCCAGCAGCAACCAAGGTCTCAGTGGATGATGTTTGATTCTTTCCAGCTGTCCATCACACAGATAAACAATCAAGAGCATTCACACCACGGAAAGACACCACAAATGCACAGAGATAAGCAGTAAAGATTCTGCAGCAGACACTGCTCATGCCAATTGTGCACAGGGCATATTTCACTATTTTTATCAAAACTTGCTTGCATATCATATTAAAGACTGACATATGCTATGCAGTCAACAAAGGTAAAAATCGGGTAAAAAATCCTACTTCCCTTTCATTACTCTCATTGGGTGGGAATAATGTACAGTGAGTTGTGTATTGAATCCTACCGAGCCCTGAAAGCTTAATGAAGTGCCCATCAGAAAAGACGCACAACAGGATCCCACATTGATCTGCCCTGTTCTTGATTTGAGATTTCAAAAATTGTATGGGCTTGGTATAGCACCTGGCTAGTGATTTCAGTATCTGAACACAAAAGTTTAGTAATCACATTTGATTGGGTCAGAGACAAAATACTGTGTTTCAACTGAATACTCCTTTACATACCTACATATTCTGTATCTATTTATATATATACACATAAACATATGTACCCCTCACCTGATATGTTGCTAATGTATTTGGACTGAAACAACGCAGAGATAGAGGAAGAAAATTCCCAAGTTCCACTACATTTTGGAATTTAAAAAAAATCATCTTATAATGTTAATTCTAAAATATTTATTTCTATCTTGATTTTGCAAACAGGACTGAATCCATTAGTGTTTGGACTGGAAAGAGTATAAACAGTTTCATTAAGGAGATGTGTTAGCTCCAACAATGTTTATTGGGGCAAGACTGCATTCAGGCTGCATATGGTGTACCTTTAAATAGGGCTGTTAAAATACCAAATAAAATGTCAAAGTCCGTCAGGTCTGGAACTTTTATAAATTGTTTAGACTGGGGATAATTTGGGTTTTGTACATCGTTCTTTGCGGATCGTGCAGAAAGGAGATAGGGAAGAGAAGCCGGCCAGGAAGAACAATGAGGGGCAGTCAGTGTGGAGCTGCCGACGGGAAGGCATATTCTGGATCATTACTCCCCTCGTCAACAGTGTCCCTCTTCCCTGACAACCTGCTCGCCCACCAGTTGCCTCCCCTCTCTCTGGGTGGTATCCTGAGGTCATGCACGTGACTAAATCATATTAAAAAAAAAAAAAATCACTTCAAAAGGCAGTTCTACAGCAACTCGCCAGATACATGCACTCAACGAATAACTTCACCTCGGGCTGTAGAACCCTGCGCTCTGAAGAAAACAATGCTACTTCAGAGCATCAACGGCAAAACCACCTCCTGCGAGGCCCACTGGCCACCTCAAGGAGCCACTGGGCCCGCCACACCTTGGTGGCCGTCCTCCCGGTTCCCCTCACGCCACCCGGCAGAGCGGAGCGGGCGAACAAGGCCTGCCTTCAGCCCCCCCAGCCCTCCCTGCCTCCCACCCACCGCGCGGCCCGGACCTCACCTTCAGCTCCCGGGAGGCCACGCGGGCCGCCAGCTCGATGACACAGCCCACCGCCATGCGTGCCGCCCCGGCCGAGTGCAGCTCATTCCAAACGGTGTCACTGTCCACCTGAGCAAACAGCCGGCCCCGAGAGGAGGGCAGGGGAGAGAGGGAGAGGGAGAGGGAGAGGGAGAGCATGAGAGAAAACAAACCCGTGAGGGAGGGCTGGCAGCGTGACAGCCCGTGTACAATAACATCAGTCTTCCGTCCGGGCCAGCTGAAAGGCCTTCTGGACATGGCTTTGCTTATGCTTTTTCTCTGCACAGGCTTCTCCAATGGAAACACATTCCTGTCATGCCTCGCTGCCATTCCCTGTTTAGATTTCTCATTACAAACAGCATTACATCGGCCAAGCTGGGCCTGCTCACCGGCCAGCGGACGCCCTGCACCGGGTCCTCATGCCAGCGGGGATGGGGGCTGCCAGCGAGGGACATGATGTCCTGCAGGAGCGGCCACTGCTGTCCCAAAAAAGCGTGCCACCAGAAACTGACCAGCAGCCCAGACCATTATGGGTTTTAAAACAAGCACTAAAAGCTTGTCTTCTTACCTAGGCAGGCATCATTTTTAAATGACTGAAATAGCAATGATTCACTGTTTAGCTTAATTTCACTGGTTACCATTGCCATAGACAAACAATAAAATGAAATAAATTGAAGTACAGCCCTTGCTGTATCTCCAGTTTTGATGGACTGCTAAGTTTCGACTGAAAGGCTTTAGGTCTCACTTTATAACAGATGCATGTGGTTGCTTAAAACAGAGAAAATCCTCATTTGCACGTGCTAAACAAGCAAGTGTCACACATTAAACATGACATGAATAATATTTAAATATAAAGATACAAATAGTATAAAGATATTTCAAATATAAAATATAAAGAAAATATTATAAAGACAGCTAAGAAGCACTGTTCTACAGCTTCAATCAGTATCCCAAAATTTTACCTTTGAAATCTATTTTTAGTAACTATTTATTTGCAGAAACAAACAACATACTATAGATGAAATGTTGCATATCCCTTATATGATATTATGCCAAGCAGACATGATGGTGTGAAACAGTCTCAAAAAGTCATCTAAAGAGACAGCCAGACTTCCTTGATGCTCCATGGGAAGTGCATTTAGTTGTATCATACTGCACAAGCTTATCATGAAAAGAGAAACGTTTATGGATAGACAAAATACTGTGGCAGATGCTATTTGGATAACTTCCAAGTACATTGAGACATGTTTTCAGTTTGAACCAGAAGCTTCTGTTCCTAATTTCTTTAAAAAGAAGGGAAAAAAAATAAAAGGAAAAAAAAAGGAAAAAAAAGGAAAGAAAAAAGAAAGAAATCAAGTAATTGAAAATGGATGCAATTGCTGCTCGACTGTGGAGGTTCTGAGGAATTCTCTGATTAGTCATTTGAAATAGAAAGAAGCTTGATCTTCTCTACACCTGTCAAATGTCTTCACCATTACTGTTACAATAATATTATATTTCAAGCTACTAAAATGATCTTATTTTTCAGTTTACTGGACCTGAGTTTTCTATCGTTTTGATCAGTTTTGTGTGCATGCAGCAGAACTAATGCAAATAGTTCCTGTTCACAATAGGCCTGAATAAAAAGCATGCACTTTGCTTGCAAAGTTCAGGATAACAATAATAACAGCACTCTGTGTTTTCATCTGAGAACCTCAAAATGTTGTACAAACACAATTAAGCATCAGCAGCTTGATACTGGATGATTTGTTATATTTGTTTTGCAGCTTGGTAGCCTGAGACACAAATCAGTAGGTAACTCAGGAAATTACAGCAAGAAACAAAAAAGAAACCAAGTAGTAAAAAAATCACAACATATTTAACATTAGGCAGAACTTCAGGTTCTCTCTCTGTTGCTTTAAAGCAACTGTGAATCAATTTTATTTTAAAAACAAATAAGGAAATAAATAAGTAGAGGTCATTGGTTAAATCAATTTAATCAAACCATAATAAAGTTTGAAAAATATAGTGCAGTACTTTAAATAAAGAAGTATCAACAAGAGGGTTGGGAGGGAGTACTTTCTTGCCATTTTTATGGCTAGCACATTACGGATAACATGAAGGAGTGGCTGATGAAAATGATTCAGTGGCAGCTGCTTGGTACACCAGGGCACGAGCAGGAGCCTGCATCCTCAAAGGGACTATGATTCATTTCCAGGAAAGCCGATTAAGTTAAAATTGTAACCACAGCTTGAGAGTACCCACCCTTCAAGACAGTTGTCTGCTCTGACACGAGACAGCAGTTTCTCCGACTGCCGAACACCGAGTATTGGCCAGGATACGGCATTTATCATTTTCTGCTTTCAGCTGAGCATGAGGAGACTGAACTGGGACAATAAGACCAAATATCTTCCACTGCAAAATTTCCTTCAGACCATTTGAACCACTGCTACCTAATTGTACCTGGACTGGATGTGAAAATGGGCAATCAGAAAACAAAACAGCATTTCCCGAGGAATTTTCAGAAATGACCACCTACACATACATAGGAAATTCAGGATATTTTAGCTGATCTGTTAGGGGATATTTTAGCTGATTTGTTGGGCATGGTACATACAATGAATTGCAGATTCTCAAAGCCAGAGGTAGCCAACTGAAGCTGCATGTCTTAGTACACAATTATTATAATATAAGAAAACTAACATACAGATATGAATATAATTACCCTGAAAAGGTAACTTATTATAAACTTGGATGTCATATTCTGTTTCATATTTATGCAAAATTCAGACTGAATTTTTGAGGAACATCTCATGAAGAACAACCTAGAAAAACTTTCATCCTACAGCCAACACTTTAGCTGTCACAACTGGAAAATGCTATGCCACTCCATTTGATATCTCAGATGCTTAAACAGAGATTTCCTTTTAGAGTTATGAAATATTTACTTGCTGTAACTTGCTGTTGTAATACAGTGACATAAGTGGCAAACCCATTAATATTACAGCTACTATCTGGCCTAGTTGTCATGCTGTCTATGAAATACAACTATGTAAAATCCTACTAGATATGCTTTTTATTCATGTGAGATGAAATGATTGGATCTTATCTGATTAAAGAGTATAGTATTAGACACTGTGATTTCTGGTTCTCTTTCATATTTAGATCGAATTTATCTGACAGTCTATCTAGGTGCTAAGTATGCATTAAATTTTGACAACTGTGATACTTTCTAAATCACAGTCTATGATAAATCAGATGGAATTTAATAAACAGTTACTCTTGTTCTGTAAGTGCTTTGGAGTAGCCGAAGAATTTAATAAAAACTCTTCTGATTTGGGATTTTTTTTTAGAAGATGTTAAAAAAATTACAGAAAATTCAGATTTGTAACTTAGTTCTAACAGGGAAACTTAAGCAATTTTTTTTCTGCTTAATTACATGTGTTGCTTCACTTTAAGATTCCTTTTAAAAATTGACAGGGTAGGAAAATATTCTGAATATCTAACCAAAATGAAAAAGAATGGATTTTCAAAGCATCAAAATGTCAGAGGTAAACTGTGAGCATACCACACATTTCATTATCAAAAATCCTATCACTACTGCCTCTCTTCAAAGAAGAAGGATTGTGCATGATAACAGCAAGAGCCAGAAAACACAAGCCCTATCTGAATACTAAACTTTTAAGCACACATATGGATTTACTTCACTCCGAGTTTCCTGAATGAGCAGTTGTAGGCTGTAGGCTTTTTCAAGCACATCTAGTATAGCTCAATCATTGGCATGTGTAGCAAAGCTAATACTCTGTAAAGCTACAGATGATAGAAATTAAGCTACCTGTCCCTGAAGTGGATGTGGAGGCATTAAAGAGGAAGGGAATGACTTAAGTGAAAAGAAATGTAGGTAACTTTTCCTGACTGAATGCTACTAATGTTTCAAGTGCTGTGTGCAGAAATTCCCTGTTCTACACCACGAAAAGAAAAGAAAAGAAAAGAAAAGAAAAGAAAAGAAAAGAAAAGAAAAGAAAAGAAAAGAAGAGAAAAGAAAAAAAAAGAAAAGAAAAGAGAGAGAGAAAGAAATAGAGGAAGAGAGAAAGAGAAAGAAAGAAAGAAAGAAAGAAAGAAAGAAAGAAAGAAAGAAAGAAAGAAAGAAATGAAGAAAAACTTAATATGAATGCTGCCTGCAAGAAGTATCAATGTGATAAGTTGACTTTCACAATTAAGACTTTAAACATACTGAAAACAGGCTAAGGAACAGCAGAGATGTTGCAGCAGATAGAAAGCTTGTACTGTACCACTACAGGGCTGGAATGTTTCATATTAAGATAGACTGACTTATAAAGTTTGAAAGTTACCAACTCCTTATACCTTGCTCAGGAAGTGGTATGTGTGTGTGAAGATGGAGAAGGACATGGAAGGACATGGAAATACTTCTGAGAGGGAGATTGTTTACATAAGGATGTTTCTGAAATCTCCATAGTTGCAAAAACTGGAAATGCTATTTATATTTTTCTGGAACCTCAGAAAAGGAAAGAAGTGGTGTAATAATAATTCAACAACATTTTTAGCAGATATTTATAACTGTCTTTGGTTTTACCTGTCCCTTCCCCTGCTAGAGAACCTCTGCACTCCTCGACTTCCATTGTCCTTCCTCCAGGAGCCTCACAGGATCTGCTTAAGGGTCACTGGATCACAGTACTACTGACCAGATATACCACTCACAGTCTGACAAATCCTGCCATTTTTCACACCCTATGTGGTTTATTCATCTGTGTGAGTTATTTCTCTTCCTTAAATAATTAACTGTGAACTCCGAAGTTGTCTTAAATACGCATTGACTGATAACTGGGTGGCAATATAAAAGAAAGCCAAATCTATTGCTTTGGGATAGATTCTGACAAAGCATCATAGAACTTGACTTCTCTCTCTCACGCACACCGACATACACATACACACACACACTTTGTGGTTTAACATAAATGCAGCTTCCACAATGGAATTCTGATTTCATTCCTAAAAGGAATAAAAAAAAAAATACTATATCTCTCATCCTGTTCTGGATTCTCTGCACAGCTGTTGCCATAATAAAAATCAAAACCAGTCCTCCAAGAGTTACCACATGTCCCTGTCAGAGATACTCTACTTATTCTCTGAGAATAGTTCAAAAACACAATCTGTCATTTACCTGCTCATGGAAATATTGGCCAGTTATAGCAGTGATTGTGTGCTATGTGTACAATATCCTGCACAACAAGCTAAAAAGTAGCAGTTCTTCATAGCAGTTTGAAATGATTGTTTGCCCTTTCTTTAAAGAGCAGAGGTAGGGCTCAACTATTCTTACATGGAAGTTAATTCAGTATGCATTTCTGTTGCAATATTTCAACACGAACCTGAAAAAGCTACTACATAAAAAAATGCTGTCCTTAGATATAAATGGTTATAAAACTGGGAAGTAAATAGAAGCTAGTCAGCTAACAACATTGTAGCTACTTGCAGTAAACAAACTGATTAAGCCCTCTGTGAGGAATAATATGAGAGAGCACAGACCTCTTCAGTGATACCACAATTGAATAAAACTTGTGCATTGCAGAGCAAATGCCTTTGTTTTAGTTTTAAAAGTGTTCAGTCTCACACTCTTCCACTCATGCCAGAGCAAACGTTTCCATCGCTGAGTTTTTTCATTTCTCTGGCATGAAAATAGAAATGAAATATTTTCCTGAAGTGTTGCAACCTCTAAAAATTGTGTGTGGCATTTTGCTCTTACTTCCTGCAAAGAGTCTGCCGTTCTTGGAGAGAGCTGGTGCCAGCAAACGCCAGCACATAAGTTTGGAATACTTAGCTCGTGACCATGAGCAGTGCGGCTTCCCGGGTGCCACGTTCATAGCTCTCACTTCCCACTCCTACAGATGTACGAGTGGTCATTCATCACCTGCATGATTTCCACTAAGAAGCAAAAGGTCCTCGGCGTGCTTCTCAGCTGCTGTTTCATCTCACCATGACTAAAGAAGCGAAGGTGTGCACATCATCTCTAAGGAACAGCCTCTAACAAATGGCCTGTCAGCCACATCACTCAGTAAGGAACAAAGGAGAAAAGGTTTGTATGGCTGATGTCTCTTCCATAAATCCCACATACCGGAAGTTTGTGAAAGTGGGCTACTTTAGGAAAAATATATACCGAGAGCTTCCTTTATTTTTACTGTTACTTTACAGCTGTATCAAAGACTTGTTCTGCCAAAGGCCTTTCCAACTGCTTTAATCAAAAATGCCTGCCATAGAGAGTACCCAGAATATCAATTTTTCATACTTTCTTGTCCTTTTTGATTTACAAAAAAATTGTGGAAGGGATGTGATCTTTAGACCCCACTGGGATGAACAGTTCAAAGGATCTTCACAAATCATTGCTTGAACAAAAAAGGTGGAATTCACTTGGTTTGCATTGGCTTCTCTGCTGTGTTTGAATAATTCCAGTAGAAGAATTTATCAGCAATAATATTAATGGAAATAGACTTTTAAAAAGAATTTTAGTGGCTATTACTTCTGACCTCAAAAGCCTCTTTCAGTGCAACAAGGAATGTTGACAGTACCTATACCTACTACATGTAGGATCTATAACATTTTCAAGTTTTACCTGCCAATAGTGATCTAACTTGTAAAGCTACTATAAATCAAAACCAATTTTCAGAAAATACTAACAAAATATTTCGAAACAGAAAATAAAAATTGAATGCCTAGCATGGTTATTGATGGTGGTGGTCAGCCACAGATAAAATAAATGTGGCACCCTGATTTCCTTACAGAGGGAATTCACATGGAGGTTTGTAAAAAAATCAAGTAAATATGTAAGGTCTGTATTTAAAAATAAATCACTTTGTATTCAAAATGAGAATAAGAAAAGAATCGGGGTAAGTCAAGCTAAAACCTGAACACAATAATATTTTCTGAATAAATAGTTTGATTCATTTAGTGTCCTAAACTACCTTTTATGACAAGCATTTAGAATCTCTGTGTCTTAAAAAGCATACATTAAACACCCAAAAGGATCTCAAAACCTTAGTGAAATTGTGATGTGTGGATCATTGGTAGGGAGAATGGAGGGAGGATAACATGGATTAGACGTGGATTAGAACTTGTTTTTAGAAAAAACTCATAAATAAAACACTTAGGCCCAGATTCAAGTCTCAGATATGTGGCATATATCACCAGATGCTTGTAAAAATGTTACTGCACTTACAGACCTAGCCCTGAGTACTCTATTAATTTAACTTGACATTTGTTTTAGTTTTTAATGGATTAGTGTGCGAAAATGCTTGTGCAACTGCCTTCTTATGTTTGATCAGGCAGTTTCCAGGGGTTCGTGAACAAATAGATAAAACAATATGTAGCTAGTTGTAATGTATGCAATTACAGAAAAACAACTTTTATGTGCCTTGTTTTGAAAAAAAAAATGGCCACTTGCCACTGAACAAATTTTAGCAATACATAGCATTTCAGTTTTCTTCTTGGATGTAGATGATCTTTCTGTTGGAGGACACCATGGAGCTCTGCTAGAACCTGGTGTTCATTCAGACAAGTAGCACATCAACATTTCCTCTTCAGAGAGCTTTTCCATCCATCTTGGGAGCTAAATTCTGTCAATAAACATGTGATGTGCTTTTAAAGTGCAAATGTGAATTCTACGTTCTTTACTGAATTTCCATCAAATCCATATATGTGTGCATGATTAAGTCTAGGGAGAGTGAATTTGTATACAATACTATTGTATAATATACCGCTAATTCATTGTATAAAATACCACTAATTCATTGTATAATATACCACTAATTACACTTAACATATATATATATATATTTAATATATATATATGTAAAGTTTAATATCCTAGGAAATAAGAGGGCTTCTTTACATGATGCTGGCCTTAGGCAACACAGTAATTTTTAGGAAATGCACAAAATGAGGTAAGACCTTTAAAGAACCAACTTTATGATAGTTCACTAGCTTCACAATAGTTTTCTGTGTGGTGTGTCTTTGTTTACAATTTGAGTCTGGTCTACTACCAAGGACAAATGGTCCTCTGTTAAAAATTGCAAAATATATATATATATATTATCTAAGGGACCAAATTCTGTGCTTGACAAGATTAGCTTTAGCACCCAAGTTGGCAGATTACCACTTTTGAGCTCTCTATCCTCGCCTGCTGCAAGTCAAAGCAGACTGGGATATTCCTAAAATAGACCTGCCTGCAGCGATGCTGGGGAGCTATGTCTCTCAGTTGAACAGTTTCACCTCCCACTACTCTAAGCATCAAGCTCTGTGGTGGATGGCACAGGGCCACCTCTTTGCCATGAAAGGACAAGAATAGGACAAAGTATCTACCCTTTAGTCTGAAGAAATTGTTTCCTTTTTTTGTGGGCTCTATATTGATATGCTAAATGTGGCATCCCCTCCCTACCAGAGTTGAGATACCATTGCAAGTTCCAGATCTGCAGATGAAGTCTCTGCACCTCACTAATGGAAGAATATCTAATTATTTCTTCCTCTGATCATCAAGATTCACAGTATCAAGCTTAACTTTTTTTTTTTTTCTAAAATTAACATGCCTAAAATTAGGAACTTAATTGCTTAAAGTCACTATCAACAGAGGGAATCAAGTACCTACAGCCAGTTCTTCAGATCTTAGGTGGACTGAGTCCTGCTCTAATGATGCACAAGGCTCTCTAATGGCTACATAGGTAAGCAAGGATGGCCAGGCTCTTGCTTTGGGTGTTTCAGTAATATGTGTAAGAGTGCATGTGTACGAGAGCTTGAGTAAAGTGTCAGTTAGTCCATTCCTCTAAAACATAGTCCAGTGGAACAGAGCTGACCTGAATAGTCAGAACTGACAGGGATATGCCACCTAAAAAGAGTGCTCACCAGAGCAGCTGGGATTACATTATGCCCTCATTTCCCCAGCCTGTGGATAGCCTGAATAGGTTTGTCTGGAACTGCACTGAGTGACCAAGCACACAGAGCCCTGAATGCTCCAGGATGACAAACCTCCAGCCCATCCCCACGGGCCTTGTATTGCCCCTTGGGGTGGCATCAGGATGGCCTTTTTTACCACATATTTTGATTATCTCTACAGAAAACATTACACAGTCAAAGCTGTGTAACCTTGAGTCCTGAACAGTCATGCAAAATACATCATTTAAAGTACAACGTGTTTGTGGATTTGTTTTGATTAAACCTTGGAATTTTTTAGGGATGGTGTAGCCAGGGATAGGAGATAAGTCTTTTATTCCCAGAAGTCTCCAACAATCTTCTCCAAACAGTTACAACTGACAAATTTCAGGATGTTAATAAGGCCACTCTGGCAAGTAGTTTGAACTGATAGGTGAACGTATTGGCAGCATGGTATATTAATGATTTCACAATGGGAGATTTCATATTGGATAGATGAGCTTCTAGGAATAACAGGTTACTTTCCCCAAGCAAGGAAACAGACATATTTTTGGTTGATATTATGACAGGATTATGCCTATTTTGCTACAGCCTGGCGTATAGCAGAAGAACACAAGTAAATTGTAACACCTATGTGGAGGTGATGTTGAATTTGAGTGCACAAACCATACTGAGTGTGATTTCATTACAGCCAGATTTGGATGTAGATATAAGGAGAGACCTGCAAAGCATCCTGGATCCTAAAATCTGCAACAAAGAGACAATGCTATCACCAATACTTTCTTAATTTTTACACTATGGTACCATGGCAATGGTACCAGGTTGATACCATTAATTCTTATAAGAGGAGTGCAAATTTGTAGCACATAAAGGCTGAAAATTCTTCCTGCACACAGACTGGGGAGATCAAGGGAAGAATGAGAAGAAGCAGAAAACAATTTGTTTCCTGGTTGACTTAATAAAGCTGTGCACTAGTGAGATCTTGCCTTTCTTCTTGCATTTCTTCCTGTGTGGTCAGGACAAAAAATGGTACTGTCCAGCTACCACAGCACAGAATGCTAGGAAGAAACTCAATATTCAGAAAATTTAGAAAGATGCTACAAATATTTGTAAGATTTGGAAAAAAAAAAAACAAAAAACAAAAACAAAACAAAACAAAACAGAAAAAAAAAAACACAGAGAGAGATTTTATAGCTTTATATTTCTTTTTTGATAGTTACAGGCCAAATTCTTTTCTGGTATGAAAGATCTAAGTTATACTCCAGTTAATGAAACAAGACCAGCTTATCCAAGCAGAAAATCTCATTCCTGTTTTTCTGCCACAACAGCAAAATCAGAGGAGATGCAATGGACTTTCTCAACATGTACAAGCCATTCTTAGCCACTCAGATGGCTCAGTATTTAGCCCATGAACCACTCTGTTCAGCTCACTAAAGATTTATTCTGCAAAAGTCTAATTTCTTGCAGGGTGGTGTTCTCCCCCAGCTCCTCCTCTTGCAGTTTAAAGATCTGACTTTACACATTACAGGTTTGGAGCAGTGTCTTTGAGGGGGGGAGAACAGGGGGGATTGGATAACTGCCCAATTTTATATGATAAAAGTGAAATTCTCTTCTGTCTGCAGGGCAATCCCCAGGGAACAACGTATGAAACCCAAACTTAAATAAAATCATATCCTGTTTGCAAACATCATATTCCCTTTGCTTCTCAGTAATCTGGATCCATAAACCCCAGCACAGCTTGAGAGCCCATTCCTCATCTAAACAAATGCCATAAGCCCCTTTATACTTTTACAACCATGTCAGAAAATAATATTGACTGCCAATAGTGATGTGATTGGAGTTGCCTCCTCTGAGCCATAAAAGAAGCAGTCTGTTATCAATTTCTCTAAATGCATCAAGGGAATTATGGGTCGGTTCAGTTCCAAGTTATAAATGACAATTCAAAAGCCGCAGAAGTGTTTGAAGCTGGGAGCCGATGATGACATTATCATAAAAGCCTGCTCTTCCTTGCTTTTGTGGTTTTTTTTTTGCCTATCAGCTAGGCAAAAAAATATGGTTGAGAAATGACTTCAAGATTTCTTCACACAGCAGCAGGTCAAACAGGCAGGAAAACAATCACTATTTTTAGTGACAGACTGAGGCAAGGAGATGAAACTTGCTCCCATTAAAAGTAGATTTCTACTTTTTTGTTGTTGTTATTTTCACAGCACAACTGAAGGGGAGGAATTGCAATAGATGGACACATTGATCAAATGATCAGTTATATCTCTAGTGGCTGTTCACATAAGAAAAATTGTGGAATTGTCTGATAATCTGCAGGACCAAAAACTAATTTGTGATTATTCTCCCCATTTGGCTATTTCACCTGCAACCTACCCACCTCCTGGAAAACTTTTAACATTCCAAACCTCTGACTAGCTGCAAGAAACCATCTCTTATAATTAAAACCACTGGCCATATAGCTGCTAGTCTCTCTCCAGCACAAAGAATTGCATCCCTCCAGTATTAGAACTTTTTAACAATAGTTAGTCCAGGTACAGTGTTAAACTTGAAAAAGAAAAAAAAAAAAAAGAATAAAAAGCATTATTGGAAGAGGGAGGTCCTGTACTTCAGCAGACGTTGTGTTGCTGACCCTGGATAGTCATCTGATAAAAAATGAACCATCTTTGAAAGAAAACCTGTTATGGGCAAATTTAGGAGGTTAGATATAGACTTTTTTTTTCTTTCTCTCTCTGTGAGACCTGTTCAGTTTGGCTGTCAGTATGAGTCATTTAGGGCTCTTAGATAGGGAGATATTTATTAGTTGTGTAGTTTCTTATTCTTTCTTTTCTTTCTTTTTCTTCTGAAAGCCTGGCATATACCAAGCCAAATTTACGAATGACCCTGACTTAAGCAGTCACTATCACTACTTGAAAGCAAATTCACATGGATGAAAAATGTTTACAAAATCAGTAAACAATAGCTTTACATGTATTTTTCACTGATGTAAAAGATTCAGAGCCAAGATGAAAAAGGATCAGAGAATATCGGAACTTTGTTAGGGACACTACCTCTTGTTTACTTTACAAAATTCTTGAAAGAGCTTTCTTTTACTATAATCACCGTAAGTGATATCCGAAGAAGAGGAACCCTCATCTTGACTGCAGTTTATTGGTGCTGTTGGAACAGAGATAACAACAAAATCAATAATATAGTGGAATTCAGGGTTACAGAGATTGGTTGGACCTTTAAGTCCTGTGGGAACAATGCAAGCCATCCCAAACTCATGCCGATAATCTTTATATCCCATCAGCTCATCAAGACTGCAATGCCTAGATTCCAGTCCTTAATCCAAGAGCAGTTTACTTTTTGTCCAGTGACTGTTTCATGTGAACTATATGCTTTGTGGAACAGGGAATTGGAGCTAGGACTTCACATTATTTATAAATGTATGATAGGTAGACCATACACTCGGATACATTGCCTTTACTCCTTCTTGTGCTCTGTCTTACTGGCCCACTGCTCTTTCCAACAGTGGCAGAGCTTCAGTGTGTGGTGTCAGGGTCCCTAACCAGAAACAGAGTTATGATCTCCTCAGTGATAACATCCCTTAGGAAATGGGAACTCTGATATTAAATCCAGCCTGGCAGTGAAGAGAAATAAGCTTAGGTGGGAACATCCCCTGTGTGAGTAGTTTAACCACTAATGTATTTAATAATAGAAGGGCTGCATAATAACCGCTAGCAGGGTCCCCATATGGTTAGAAGACAATAGTATCAAAGAGCTCTGAAAACCATCATTCAAGAGAGAGCCATAAAGTCTTCTGCAAGAACTGAAGTCTTTTTTTTTTTTTGTAATATCCTTTCTCACTGTATTCTTTAGTGAACAAGTAACCAATTAAGCAAGCAAGAAAATAAATAAAAGCTAAGAAGAAATAAATTTAAATTCTTCTTCTCACAGTCTTTGCATGAACTATGTCCTGATCTTACTGTTTTACGTTGATTATTGCTTCATACTGAGTAACACAACTATATTAATTTGAAAACTACTAAGTAGCAATGCTTTGTCTTTCTTTCTACCATCTTTTCTGAAAGTAAACGTAGGAATTGTTTTTCAGACAGTTTGAAGCAGCTCCCTTTCCCAGAGCTCATCTTAACCAATAGACAGCTAAATATCAGTGAAAGAGAGCTCCTAATCTGATTATTTGCCTTGAAAAAGGTCACAACCCATTCCTTTAAAAGAGCCCCACAGCAAGCCTGACAATAATATGTAGAAAGGGAAACCAACTAGAAAAAAAAATAAATAAAGGATCGATTTCTACAACATGTTCTTTAATCCAGTTTCCATGATTCTAAATCAGAAATAAAGCAAACAGACTCAAGAAAGTATAGATAAATTTAAGTGCTGAAAAAACTAAGTTATACTGAGCATTTCTGACTTGTGTTAGCTTTAGAATGGACAACATACTTCTACTACTAAAAGGATTTTGGAGGATTTCAAAGCCCATATTTATTCATGATTTTTTAACAGTAACTTATCAATGCCTGAATAACATGTTTCATGGAAAAAATCTTTTATAGTTTAATTTTTGAAGCATACCACGGTCATATTTACTTTCCAAAGCCCACAGAAAGAATTGTCAAGGAATTTTGCATCAGCTCCTCTTTGCTCAGAAGTCTGAACATCATTCTTTCACAACTTCATTCATCTCTTGATCAATTTTCTCTAAACTTTTTGATTACTGCAGCAACAGTGTGAAAAATTACCTTAATGACAATTGATTCCACCTTTTTTATATAAAAAAGTGTGTACACATGCATGTGTGAATGTGTGCACACAGAGGTGCATAGAAGTACTTGTGCACACACATCTACATGTCTATGTGTAACCTTAGCTGGTCCATATACAGAAATGATCCCCACATTTCAAATATAGCAAGATGCTAATTACTGATTCCAAATTTTGGGCAGAATCCTCAGCAAATGTAAATCCACAGTAGAGGAGCTTGAATGATTACCACTTCCCGATCCTTTGTTCCTTAACTCATAGTTCATAAATCCTCCAAAATTACTAAACACTGAAAGTTAAAATGAAATTATTATTTTTGTGTGTTAAATTCTTATAACACATATTTTGTTCTTTAGGTATCTCATAATAAAAAAGAAACTATAAAGAAGACTACTATGGCATAGAACTTATACCATGTGGAGGATAAAAGTAAATAAAACATCAGAAGTTTGCACTGGAAGTTGACCTATAGCTCTGATTGCACTCTAGAGATTCTGGCTTTATTTCTGTGTACTCATAAAAAGCAAAAGGGAACTAAAACACATATGCATCATGCAGGCAGCCCATCCATATCTAATAATATCAGCATTTTGATATTGCTAACATTAGTAAATAATGGACGCAGCTGGACCAGATGTCTAGAATATCGCTGTGTGGGGGAAAAAAAAAAAAAAAAAAAAAACACCTGTACATGAAAAATTGTTTTTTTCTGGCATTATCTTCACTAGAGTTTAATATGAGCACATTGCCAACATGAGTAGAAATTCTCCATTCTAAATGTTTTTCAATAATTTGGATGAATTCTTTACCCAGTATTGCAATGCATTTTTATCTACAGACTTTTGTCACTGAGTCCTAATACTCACTTGCCACCTTGTATTTCAGAATGAATCTGTTTCAAAACAGGACATAAAAATGCTCAATTAACTTATTAGTTTAACAACACCCAAGGAATTTTCTAGTGAGGAGTTCTCATCATGCTAAATGTTAATTTTGGTAATTTTTTTCTCCACTCTGAACAATGCAAAGCTATATTTACTTTTCAGCAATGTAAAAAACAGCTTCTTCAAAGCTCATTCTGCTAGAAGCAATTGCACCCATGTCACTTTTCTCAAAAACAGATCACATGCAAAGAAAAAAAAAAAAAAAATGTAGGACAAGTAAGAAATGTACACATTTTCACAAAATATGTTCCTATCTAACTGCTCTATATGCTTATCGCAATGTACTTTATTCCATGTCTTCGAAAACAGTATTATAATGTCTCAGGTTTCATCTCTAGATTCATCATCAGCTTCAGACTTTGAACTGATATTGCAACAGTGCTACGGAGTTCATGAATGTGTTGCGTGCTGTCCCTCTTGCAAAAAAATAAAAATTATAAAAAAATCTACTTACCCCAAGTCCCCCACAAGGCAACAAGGAAAAGAGTTTTTGAGACACGTTTCCTATATATTAAAGAAAAGAAGAAAAAAAAAAGAAACAATAAGTATCAATTATCAAAAATTCATTTAAATACTGGAACAGTTATCCCTTTACAGTAATTCTGATTTCTGAATTTTGGTATCACACAATGAAAATACCATCTATTCAAATAAACAATATTAATAATACTTAGAAAGCAAATCAGCTATGGTGCATTGAAATTACTCTTTTGCAACAGTGACAAATCTTAAAATTGGTAAACAATAGTTTCAAAGGAGTGTATAAGCAATGATCCAAAATCCACAGGTAGCCAATGAACTAGAGCTAGTAGTCATTCTGGTATCTTTAGTTGCTGAAAAGATAAGCAGCTTGTCTAACTTAGTCATCTCAGCTTCTTCTAGAGTGGAGCGAGGTAGGCACCTCCGCCCAACCTAGATGACTGATGGGATGAATTATACTTGAGAAGTGCCTGTTTCTTTTCACTGACAACAGAGGGAACCTCATTAAGCTTTGCATGCAACTGATGACTAATTTCTTAACTTCAGCTATCCAAAAAGATAAAGCTTTGAAAATCGCAGTCATCTTCTTACTTATGCAAAAGTGGTTCTGTTCATTTACATCCAATCAATGAATATGTTAATATTTTAAAACATAAAATGAAATACTAGTTGTTTCTGTATTACTCAGTAAATATATTATACTAAAGGGAACAAAAACTTAATAGATTTTAGAATCTAATTTCTAGCTTAGGGTTTATTTCAATATTTGTAATTGCTTTTTATTTGTTCGTATTTTCTTTTTTTGTACCACTAAACTCATTGTTTATCTTGATAAGGATAATATTAAAATCAAGTAAGGATCTCAGGATTTGATGCAGTTGCTATTCAAGTATGTAATCTGATCCTAAGGCAGCTGTGAAAGAGAACATACGTTTTTCCCCCACCATATCACAGAACTGGCTTTTGACTTTGCCATATGGAGGAAGCGTTAGATAGTGAATCACTCAAGTTACCTAGAGGAGCCACCCATTGTTATGGAAGGGGCAAACACTGCAGTTACTCATATTTAGCAGGTGCCAATGAAATGTATAAAGACAATTATAAGCCATAATCTTTGAAGTATGAGAGACTGGACTGCAAGGCCTGAGATGAAGAAAGTGCTTTATGCTTTGAGTAAAATCCAAGATGCATTTTTAACTGACGAGAGGCCTTTGATCAATTTGCACAGTGTGCAAGAGAAGCCAAACAAAACCTCCTGTGGAGCTACCAGGGGAAATGCAGGTGCAGCAGCTATGCAGAGCATTCTCATACTGTGAGTCCTAATGGTACTGTGAGTCCTAATGGTCCCAGACATGCAAGTAAATGTTCGCTGACGAAGACTGTCAGAGCAGAGGTATGGGAGGAGTTTCCAGATCCCTTGCTAAGCAGATCCAGGAACCAATGTGAACAGCAATTTTTCACTTTTTACTGTGGGGAAGATCAAAAAGTCTTGAGCAGCTAACTAAAAAATTAGTGCTGTTAAAGTGTCACGAGACATTAATGGAAACATAAGCTGAAATTTGAGATAAAAGAAGGCATTTTTAGAATATTGAATGACTAGACCTTTTTTCTTAAATTCCATTGCATAAGAGAGAACAGATGAATTCTCATTTATCTCCATGTAACCAGGCACATTGTACGTGGTAAACACTATTAAAAACAACAAACACAAAGTGAAAACAGAAAAGCAGATGGTGAGGAAGGACACTAAAATCAATCAACAGATAGTTCTAAAGCAGGGAAAAACAAGCACGAGGCCTTTTCAGTGTATCAAGAAACTTGCCAGGATACTCACTTCTTATTGCACAAGAGTCAAAAAAGCCGAAGACTGGCTTTGCAGAAGAAGATAAACAACAAGATTTCATGAAAAGAACATTGGGAAAGGTTCCACTAAGAGAGAGTGAGACCACCATTTAGCTATGCTCACAGAAAGAAAAGAGCTCACAACACTTCTCCATAAGTGAAAATCAGCAGCAAAAGCAAACCCTGAAAATGAATCATGAGAATTTCCCATGATCTTTGGAGTTGGTGCCTCAGAAGAATTTGGTAAATAGCAGACATTTCCCAGTAACACCCTTCCTTATCCCAGGATACTTCAAGAATAAAATAATAAAAGAAAAAAGATATTGGGATACTTCAAGTAAGATACAAGACAAACGGGTGCATCAGGGTAGAGATTGCAATCATCAGCAAATCACTTGAGGGAAAAAAAAAAAAAAAAAAGGTCTTCTTTTAGAGAAGATTCACCACAAAATTTACAGATAGAGCTAGAAAAATTACCAAAGATTTGTACTCTGAAATATCAACCCACGAAGGCAGTAGGAACTGGTTAGTCAAATTGGGTGGTGAGGCACCCATCACTGAAGTCAGGAGGCCCCTACAGAAGTCAAGGAAACTGCTTAGAAGATTGGCAACTGGGGGTTGAGACTCTGATGAGCAAGAAAAGTGTTGAGCAAAAAGCTCTCTTTAAAAATATAAAAAATAATAAAATAAAAAGTGTGTTTACTTGTGAAAAGGCACCATTTGCTAAAAAGCAACATCAGTTTGAGGAACCTGATTTTTTCCAGTATCATCCCTTGAGAATGAAGCCATTTCTCCTAAGTAGCCATTTTTCGACTGACTTGAAATTGCAATTGCACAGATGCTCTGTAAATGCATCCTTTAGTTGTACTTTAAATACCGCCTCACTGTCAGGGATGTGTTGACAATATATTTCTCACTTTTAAAAACTTGTAATCATTGGAAACTTGCTTTTTAGAAACACTGTCTTAATTATGGTTGGAGTGGTAAAAAGCAAACAAATTTGTAAGACCTGATTGGTAACTGTTCTGCCCTTGAGCTTATTCAGACGGGTTTGAAAGGTTGTATTCCGTCACATGAAACTGTAATGTGATGTGACACGTAGTCTCTATATTAGTTTCCTTCATGTCAAGAAAATGTAATGCAACATAACATGCTGCTTAACATACCACAGTGAAATATGATCAGTCAAAAGCTTAACTGCACAATAGTGTAAAAATTGAAGTGATCATTTGCAATAGATGTATTTGTAGGCCCTGATTCGGGGAAAATAAAACCAAGAGTTCAAGCCAGCTTATACTCCGAAAGCATTAAGAATATATGAACAATATCTGTGTGCATAATTCTCACTGATTTCAGTAGTTCACAGCCGTTTTGCTTTGCAGCCTTCCAGAACAGAGTAGTTTTCCTGAAGAGGGAAA
Source organism: Anseranas semipalmata (assembly GCA_013399115.1). Lineage (NCBI taxonomy): Eukaryota > Metazoa > Chordata > Aves > Anseriformes > Anseranatidae > Anseranas > Anseranas semipalmata. The sequence continues at coordinate 539,785 of VXAA01004147.1, read as the reverse complement.
TAAACATTTATTGACAGGTAGCACTTTTCTAGCTCTAGCTGTACTTAAATTTCATTCCTTCAGGTGCTTCTTTTCTGTTTGAAAGATACAGAAACTGCTTGTTAGCAAGAAAAGACCTTCAGGTAATGCAGATGTACTCTTCTAAACAGTGAAAGGGAACAAAGAGGGAAAAGAGGCTAAGTGGAGAACAAAGTGTGCCTCTGTCTTTTGGGGTGGGTAGAGGAGTAAGGGAAGGAATGAAACCCTTGTCATTAGGATGGAAAGCCATAATCTGATGAAACAATTTCAGTAGGGAAAAAAAAAAAAAAGAAAGAAAAGAAAAAAGAAAAAAAAAACACTTTCATTGAAATAGGAATGTTTTATGAGATGATGTTATTGATGACATTTTTTATGAGAAACATTTCCTTTAGATTTTTCTCCTTTGCTACACATCATTTTGAATTTTTATACTATACCAAGATGTTAATTTTAATGTCAGCATTGGTTAGGTTCAACCTCACTGAACTGGGGACAATGGAAGGTGGAACAGTCACACTGCATTTTGGAAAAATGTAAAAGATAATTAAATTCTTTTATACAAGAGTATGAAAGCTCAAATGATTAGAGCTTCCAGCCAAAAAACAGGCACATGCACAAGCAAGTGGGAAGGGTGTTTCATTGACGGTTGTCTTGGTAAAAGGCCATGTGAGAGGCAGCAAGAAAACATCCTACAGAGACAGAAGAGGGCATTAAGCCAAGGATACACTCATAATATATTTTAGGACTGTGATCTTGGTATAAACTCAGAGAGTAAATGTTTTGGACTGAGTGCCAAATGAAAAAGGCAAAGAGTGTTGAGTAAAGAACTGTGGGCAAAGAAATGGTTTTCTGAGATTAGGTAAACAAAGCCTTCTGCATTTTGTATACATAGGCAGAAACACAGCAAGAATACGTGGGTCCATTACTTTTTTCACCCTGTAACTGAAACTACACACTGCATCCCATATGCTAGTCAACTACTGAGATCCAAAATGGGAACAAGATTTCATATAAATGTATGTTATATTAAATAATGTAAAAAATAAGATGAAATGAATCAAACCCAACAAAATCTAAATGAAATGCTTGACTCTATCAAAATGGAACATTTTGACAATGCTGATAAACCTAAATCAAAATGTTTCTAATTTTTCATTTTGCAGGAATTTAGTGCTTTTTCTTAAAAAAAAAAAAGGGGGG
>VXAA01004147.1:521912-538533 GCA_013399115.1 Anseranas semipalmata | reverse complement strand
GGTTCTACCTTGACAAATCAAGTTTCTGAGAATCTATCATATTTTAATTATTTTTCAGCTTTGATGTTGCCTTGCCTAAGAAGGTGTATAAACTTAGATAACACTATGATCAAGACATTTTTCTTATCTACCCTTATGACTCACTGAAGCAACAGTCTGCCTTATGGAAGGAACTCTTTTCAAAGCAAGATAATTGCTATGTATTACTAGAACTGTGGCAGCAATTTCTTTTGATAGCTAGTACTGGTTTTGTTTGGGTTGGATTTTATTACATTTAGGAAAATCTCCACATCTTAGAGTAAATGTTATAAAAATAGCTGATAACGTGTGTTTCATCTAGTGTGCTGGGATGTAAAGGGCAAGATTTCACTCATACATTATTTCTAAAATGCACTATTTGTGTTTCCTTTCAGATCCTCTGTAGCAGGTGTGACAAGATGCTCTGCTTCATGCTCCTGTCATGAGAGAGCTAAATTTAACCCTACTTTTCTACTATGAAAGCAAATGCCGAGCATTGGCTGTGCATGAAGATATTTGATATGAAAATCTTGTCAGTTTTATGCCATTCTGTATATCCACAGGTCAATTCAATATTTTAACACGTATTTTCCCAGTTATTCAGAAAGATACTGTATTCTGCATAGTGGGTAGGCATTAATATTCACTTAATAGTTCACTTAATAGCAAGACTCAGGCATGGTATCTGCACTCAGCAAGGCTGAAATCATTGAAATAAAGCAAATGAGAACAGCAAACAAGCAATTCTGACAAGCAAGTGTATCTTAAACTCCCATTTTCAAAGCAAAGAACACAAGGAGATCGAAGACCAACCATGTTCAAAATTGCCATCGACCTCTGGTGGAGAGCAAATTACAATAAAGGGTTAATGCTTTGACAGTTTTTAAGTGAATGAGGAGAAACTTCTATTGCTGCTTTCCAGTCTGTGCATTTTGCTAATCTATATTTGGCTTCCATTGTAACATTCTCCTTCCACATAGCAATGCATTTGGAAAAAGTGAATTTTTGTCACACTGCTTGCCAAGTATTTTAAACTGACACCAGCTATGACTAATGACAGTGCTGGAATGTGCTGTTCTCAGTAGAATAGAGGCCTGTACAGACCTAGGAGTTTCCTGGGGTCCAGCTTCTGTCTGTTCAGGGGGCTGGTGCCATACAGCAGTGAATGATGTTCAGAGTGAACCAGCTGTATTTCCTCCAGACTGGCTTTTCGACCTCGAATTCGCTGAAAGAAAACAGCAGAGGCCTACAATATTCCACTGACAATATTTAGGGGGAAAAAAAAAAAAAAAGTAAAGGTCCAAAATAACATTTAGTATGATTAATAATGGGTTGAAATTGCGTCATGCAGGAATGTGACACTGATTTGTTTATTAAAGTAATACTATATGAAAAACAAATGCGTGTGTGGTTTATCACAAATGCTTCACTTAAGTCTTAGCAGAGTTAACTTAATACAGAGTTTCACATACGAGGGAAAGAAAAGATTCTGACTCTTTTCTACATTATTTTAAGAAATACAAACCAAAAGGTGAGATATTTCTTTAGTCAGAGTTGGCTAGAAAACTTCTAGTCTAAAGAACAAAACCTTATTCACACTTGTAATCTGCAGATGTGTTCTGAATGCAGATTAATGTTTTTTGTGTTATTATTAGTACCTGCAATTTATGCTGCTAGGAGAACATGATCACAGTGAGGAGAGCCACAGAGAGGAAGAAAATTAAAGTTTAAACTCTTCAATAAAATATTTCTATATCTTTTTATTTTTTGAACGTATATTTGATCTCCCAGGATCATTTTTTCTGTTGCAGATGCTAACCCGCTTGCTTTGTTATGTTTTTGTAAGTGAAGTTTTTTTTAACTATTTCTCCAGCTTGTACTCTCCCCACTTAAATCAATGTTAAAAAAGGGACTGTTTCTATAAATCAATTCTATAAATTTAATCAGTTTAGAAAAGAAGAAAGATAGGAAAGAAGGAAGAAAAGATAAAACTAACACTTGCTTATTCAGCAGGTCTGTTCCTTGTATGTATTAGGAGTTACAGTGTGTCATAAAAATATTTACTTCTCTGCCTGTGCTAGTGCCTTTGCAAACACAGCAACATGAAGCAGATTTTGTTCAAGTTTGGGCATAATAAACAGCACTGTCAACAAAGTTCTGTTCCCAAGATCATCTTTCCTGTTCATATTGGATAACATAGAGAGAAAATGGACTATTTTTAAGGTCTTAGACTCTGTTTGCAGAGCTGGTCATTATGAACATCTGGGGCAAAACCTCTCACAACTCAGACTGTGGATCTGTCTGACTGTCAAGGTCTACAAATAAACAGGTACAGGAGTTACCTAAATAGACCATCACAGTTTTACTAGGCTGATTAACCTGTTACAGAAATATTGTTCACATCTAGTTTTTTAAGATTTTAAGTTGTCATTCTTATTATATCTATCGCCTACTCATGCATATCAGGAAACACCAACTTCTTCACTAGGAGAAGAAAGCAATATTATAAATATTAAAGAGAATGTGCACTGAGGAATAAAGGAGCTGCCGGGGTGGGGGTGGGGTGGGGGGTGGTAGGAGAACCAAGCACAATTTACATTGAGTTAAGCAGTAGCAATCGTTTCTAACAACCAGTCAGGAAAATATTTAGGGGGAAAAGATCTGTGGGTGACTGTGGAAAATGGGTGACTGTGGAAAAGCTCCCTGCAGGGAAATGATGGAAGCCCTATTTCTTGCAGTGTTTAAAACTGGACTGGACACAGCAGTGGAAAATAAAAATAAAAATAAAAAATTAGGGAATTATCCAAGAACTAAATGACTTAATAAACCCTTTTTTCATCTCTAATTTCTTCAGGCCTCTCCCAGTCTCACATGAGAATTTGTAGCAGTGCACTCACATCCTTTTAACACACAGTTGCACAATCGAAATCAGCACATTATGTTACTTCATGGAGTCAGTACACTCTATAATGTTCTTCTGGGTCAGATGAAGTGTTTTTCTTCACAACTGAAGTGACTGATAACATTTACTTTTTCATCCATTCTCATTAATATCTATGTTTCTGATAAGCTGCTTTAAAATCTATATACCTATTTCTCCACAGTAAAACAGGGAAGGAAGGCTAGCTTCTAGGACAGCTAAAACAAATGTGTAAGAAAGGTAAAAGGATATTTTATGAACGTCACATCAAAGAACCTTGAGTAACATACTCACTGCTTGGTCATATATTTGCTAAAAGTTACACAAAAGCTCTATATGACACATTTAAGATAGCTAATTGTCCAGCTCTTTTTTAAGTGCTGTTAAATGCTGTATCACTTTAACTATAAAAAGACCTACAGCCAGACATTATTTTTATAACAGGGAGCTCTGTGGTATCTTATGGCTCTACACTAACAGGGTAGGGTCTGCAACTGACCTCCACAAAATGAATCAGAGTGGAGGAATATTTTGCTGAGGAGCTATTACCCAATAGCCAGCCAGCCAGATTCTCTAGGAAGAAACAGGTCGTACAGAAACAGGCTTATTGAAGAAATCGAGTATCATCAAGCAGCCCACTCCAGGCTACTCATGGCAGTGAGGTCCTCAGTGTGCAGCCAACACCTGAGCTGCCAGGGCAGCCACAGCCCAGAGCTGCCCTTTCTCCAAGGCTTCTCCAGCTCCAACACTGAACATCAGCAAGCAAATTTCATTTACGCAGTAAATGACAGGAGGAAAAGGAAGGGTAAACAGTGAACATGTCTGTACTGTTTCTTCATTCCCACCTCCTCATTTATTGTTCCTTTCATCCCACCCTTGCTGTGCCTCTACGGGTCAAGCCATTTTCCATAACATTAAAATTCCAACTAAGGCTCCACACAAAAAAAAAGTGATACTAAAAATGACCTGTAATAATTGCTAAGAACTCTTCTTACACAATGATGTCAGGATTTAGCAGATTTACAAAAGCACATGCCATAAGTCTATTGCCAGAGTCTGGAATCATATAACTTCAGTTATGTAAAGCAAGTTTCTGGCTCTCACTGGCATGAGCTATCAGACAACATAACATATGCATCTGTATAACTTTAGATGTACATTTTTATCCACATCTTTTTTATTTTGTGTCCTTCTTCGTTTTCATCGTCCATGGTAGCATCAAAAGCCCAAAGCATACCAGAAAGCAGAACAATGGCATAAAGCTCATGAAAAAGGTGAAACAGCATAGAACTTGTGGACCATATTTGTTTCATCTGGGGGAACTTGAAAGGGCTTGTTTGGTCATACATCCATAGTAGAAAGGCACATCATCCTTTTCTAATGTGCATGACAATTTGTCCTCTGCTATGTGCAGTTCCCTCACCAATGGAGATATTTGCACATCTCTGGAGAGCAAAATGCGCCTAAACACTTCAAAAAATCAGCCCAGAACCAGAAAGTTATTCTCCCCACAACAGGAAAATGCTTTTGCCTTTCACAGAATTTAAGGTCAAAGAGGACTGTCTAGTCTGGTCTCCTGTTTAAAACAGACAATTAAAGTTTGACACAGATAACCTCTATTAACCTAGAGATTTTGGTTCGACTTTCAGCACACTAAACTCTTGCATACTCAGAGATTCCCAAAGACAAAGGTGACACTGCCTGTTTCTCTCTGCTAAACTAACAGGAATTGTTGACACAGCTTAGGCAATATTTCTGGCTCAGGTCTCTCAGTATAAGATGACCATTGCCTTTACTGCAGCTATTCATATGGAGATAGTGTCTCTGAAATTCTCTCAGGCTACCCAGTTTGTAACCACGGTCTTCAGAGTCCTTCTTATTTTTCTGGGATTTCTCATAGTTGCTAAATTATCTCTTGTTTTTAAAAATACACACAGATAGTATGGATATTTTGCCAGTCAGTACACCCACATCACTCCCTCTCTTTCCTTTATGTGGGTATTGCAGGTATCATTCATGCACCCCCACAGAGATGTGGTTATTATTTTCATGAGTTTTGGTCTTCCAGTGCCTAACCTGAGTATGTTCAACACCGCAAAGATTTTTGCTCTTAAAGTGTCTTCGTAGACTTTTCCTGTGTTATTTCTTCATTAATGGTAAACTGAGGTTCAGAGGATGGAATGTTTTGATATATTTTGGTCCATGTGATCTGGCAGACTCAAAGGCTTTTAAAACTTTAAATTCTTTCATTCTCTCCTCTTCAGTCCATGAGATGTGGACAGCAGGAGGTGTAAAATGTCTCCCTAATCCAGAAAATCACCCATATTCAGATCAAATTCCAGGCTGAAAAGGAACATGTTGCTGGACCACAGTCCCTATAGGAAGTAGAGGTGGGAGCATGAAGTGGGACCCTGTCTACATTCTCCTTTCCTTTTCTAAAACTGTGTTGATCAGTGTAGCCTAATGCCAGTCATGTGTGCATAAATTATGGCCCCACAGGATTTACGTAAATACTTCCTCTCCATAGAACAAGTGGAAAGCAGACACCACTACCAAAACATAACTCAGTCCTTCTTTTGTCCCAAAGGTAGGGTAGCTATGCATTGCTCTTTATGAAGAGAAAATTGGAAAAAAAAAATGTAATGGATGTTTTAATGCCAATCTTCACATCTTTTATCTGCCCTGTTCTGGGGTTGCATTTGACAACTGTCTGTTCTACATCGGTCAGCTTTTACCAAACACGGAATAGATATTTCAGAAACATACACAACACTGTTAACCTAATGCAAAAATATTATACCCCAATTTTACTTTCCCAATACATTTCTTATATACCAGGACTATAAAAAAGTCTGTCACATGGGGGAAATGATTGCACTTTCTTGCCCTGGTCTCAGTATGGGACTGGTCTCTCAAGTCCCACTCTCCAGGGCTGGCCATGATCTGAATGTTTTTCTCTTTCATCCTGGGGAAGCCAATATGGGGAATAATCTATCCATTTGGGAGAATGATAGGATTAAAAAAATTCCGAAAGCTAGAACTAGATTCTTGATTTAGCAAAAATCCTATAATCCTTGTTTGAATAACTCTAGAGCTCAAATATCTATGGCTAGAAAGACAAAATACAGCCTGGAGAAACAAGTCCTTTTGGCTATGTCTGCAGCAGTAAATTAAGCAGTGCCAGGAAACATTCCCAGGCAGAGGAACACAATCACCTCTAGTATTAAATTGCTAAAGTGGTCCTTCACACCGTTTTGGCTGAATAGCAACTAGCACTCTCCCAAAAAAACTCCCAGACATGGTTTGGGCACTGGCATGGGCCAGGGAGCATTCCTGATAGTATGAACATGGGCTCTTCCATGCCAGCTGGCTGCAGTGGTGGAGAACAGTCCCAAGCACATTTTATTTTGTAGTGAAGATACAGCTTTGAGTACACCAGTCAAACCAGTTGTTATGATTTTACCAAGCTATATTTTAAATATGCTATATATGGGGACAATATGAACAATATATATAGTTAATGGGTTAAGTGCATATTAATCTATCTAGATTAATATGTTAACTGCAACGAGTCCAGTGTCAGCCCAGTATGTATGACTTCCATCATCCCATGCCCAGTTGGCAATGTCTGGGTTCCCTGTGCTCTTCGCCATCTCTCCAGGACTATAGATCTTAGCAGCATGAAAGGGGTTAATTCAAACCACATGGTTTAGGTACCATGTTTAATTCCCTGACAGAGATAACAAAGATCATATATGCATAGATTTTTCATTTACATAAAGGTTTCTTGCTAGATTAAGAAAATAGGGAGGGCTCCCCAGCACACCCCTGTGGCTAAGGATGCACATATTGCAAGGTAAAGAGATCTGAGCTACACCTCACTGAGCTGGATTTGGTCCTGGAACTCCTCAACTAACAAAGAGTGGGACTGCAGCCCACTTGTGGGATTATTTTTTAATTAAAAAAAAAAAAAAGGAATTTTTACAATTACTGTAGAGAGTTTCCTAAGTGGCTGTTGCTGTTCCTCAGCTGTCCTTCAGACTTGGTGCATGAGTCATTGCATGTGTAAAACCTGATCAGCGATCTCCCCACATCCGTCCCCTCACTCCTTCTGACAGAAACTCTGGGAAATTATATAGAGAAATTATATTAAGAAATACTAATGTCCATGAGGGGGCATTCAGAAGTCAGCAAAAGAGACAATGCAGTGCAAGCGATACTTCGGCTCTGCAATCTCAATGTGGTATATTCCAAAATGCAGCTTAATGGTAGTAACTCATTATTTCTTGAATAATGCCATAACCACTCCTTTAGTGACATGAGTCATATATTCAGCTGAATAACTTTTCTAAAGAAGCAAAGTACCAGCTAATCACTTAAATCCTTCTGTATTTTTACAAGTGAGCAGATTTAAGGATGTGTTTGATATTGAGCAAATGCTAGAGAATCCAGTGAAGCAAAGGATGGATTGCATCATCAGATATAATCCTGTCTATAGCTACATAAGAGGATCAAGATAATCACCAGATCTATGCATGACCTTCACACAGAAGTTCCTCAAAGTTTTATGATCAGAGTTTACATTATGACAGCTCGTTTCACATTCTAGCTTCATTTCAAAGCACACAATAGGAGTCTAAATTAACTGAATGCCATTCAACATGAAGTGAGTTATTCCTTTTCTGACCACTCTCTAGATTTTGTAAGACCTAATAGGCTATATTTCAATTTTTGAAATTACAGAATTGTAAGAGAAACTTTAAATCTTCCAGAAACTGAACTGCATGCAGCTCAGAACTAACCTCTACTACTTTACCAAATTACCTTTTCCAGACCTACGCAATATACTGTTCAGCAATATCTGTTTACTGCTAAAGAAAGTAATACATGGTGGCACATTACATTTTACTCATTTGCCCTCTTTTGTCTTTTCTCTATAATATGGGTCCTGAGTCAACAAGGTATCTAGGCCTTAATTCGGTAAAGCACTCAACTGGGTGTTAAACTTACTCCTTAAGTATGTGATCCCATCAATGAAACCACTTGTGTGATATGTGGCCTTAAGGACCTTGCTGAAAGAAAGTCTTCCTGAAGACTGAAAAAATTATCCAAGCTAAAAAAAAAAACAGTAGCCTGTTAGAGTGCTGCCATCTAGTTAGATGAGTGTATACAACAAATCCATTTCTAGTGCTTTGCAATATCTCACTGCCCAGTATACTAGACTGTGGACAGTCACTAATAACTACAAAAAAAGGGACCTATTGTACCTGTTCCTTTGGGTTTGTAAAATCCTAAGTATTTAAAGAAAAGTAATTACAAAAACAGAGTATATGAATCCTGACAATTTGAAGATCCTGAAAACATAAGCAGACTTGTGCTGAACTTTGTTGACTTGTGCTGCAGTGCAGTAAGCACACTCATTTGCCACAGGCTTCTGCAGAAGTTGACAGTGCTGCACAACTCACGGGAAGAAATGAGTGGAAGGAAAAGTTGTTTGTCAGTAACCCAAGACAAATATGAACCTGAGAGCCCATATTTGCTTTAAGCATGATGTTTTAATATGTGATTTTGTGAAGGAAGTCAAAACAGAAGAAAGCTCCACTGTTGCTTTGATATTATCTAGAAGATTGCACTTGAATGTCTTGTTTTTTGACTTGGTACGCATTGTACTCCAGGCAAATGAAAATGCTTGTGAAAACAGTCTATAGCCGGAAATAAGACAAGATGCAATGTGCTTATGGAGTGATAGAAACTATATTTAAACAAGCAGTACTCTATACTACTTCAGAAGTAAAATTCTTAGCTGCTTGAAGAAATTAAGAACCACTCCATTGAAAGGTCTGTGCTTGCCACTTGATTCTGCCATTCTAAATTCCTATATCAAGGTGAGGAACACAGTTATGCCTGGATTTTATGTTCTGATGCATGTGGATAAATGACTTTTATTGAGCAAATTATTTGTTTTCTGCTTGGAAAGTGTGCTTTCCTAAAATGCACTATTTTAATATCAACAGTTAAATCCAAATAATTTGATGTCAATTCACTCTATTTTTACAGAAGTAAGACTGATTTAGGATTTTTAAAATTTTCTATTTACTCTAAAAAGTCAAGTATCTGGTCCTTATTTTTTATTACCTCACACTTGTTTAGCAACCCAGTTTCCTGCAGCCTTGACCAGATGCTTTGGATCCTTCCAGCATGCTCAGGGTGATTAGCGTAGTTGCCACACATACACTGGTGCTTCAGCATCAAACTGTCATACACAACACCTTCAATACAAAGACAACACAATAAGAAACAGTGAGTAAAACAAATGCAAGTTATACAGTCTCATGTCATAGCACAACTGGATTTTATTTGTCAGTAGGGGAAAGATGAAAATTCTGGATCTTAATTCCTCTTTTCCTTAAGAGTGTGAATTTAGACTTAAAAGGTATATCTTGTCATACTTCTCAGTAAAAAAGAATTCTCAACAAATCATACTGAAAACAAAACTGCCAAGAAGAAAGTAAATTGTGTGGTGTCTTGTCAAATCTTTTATGGTTAGAAAAAATTTGGTCATGTTAATGAATCAGTTATTCTCTCTTTATAGTCAGTAAGGTCAGGAAAGGTTGTTAATCAACCTCTATAAAACAAGGAAATTTTATATATTCATAGTAGTCTAAGGAAAATCATTCAGAAAAAAAACTTTTAAAATAAATTTTGCAATGACAATGCTACTCTGTATTAGTACTGCTTCACTGCCACTATATTAAGTCCAGATCTCAAAGCATATCAGATGGAAATTTCAGAGATCTGAGGCAGTGGCAGCCAGAGTTTTTCATTAAAAAGAAAAGTTCCACCCACTACTCAGTTAGGACCAAATCCTTTTGTTAGTCTGCAATGCAAGGTTCCTTTGGAATTTTCTATGTTCATTTATCCAAGGACAGAACAATTTTATACCATAGAGTTATCAATATTACATTGCTCTGTAGCTGTGTGTCAGGAGCAAGAAAGGAATTCTAGAGAGTAGGCTCAGGGCTAAACTAACCTTCAGTTTTCAAGGCTCTTAAGCCAAGTCTGAGACACTGAAAAATAATGTTATTTATTTACTTATTGTTTGCATGCCCCTCAGAAATGTCTGGAACAAAAAATACCCTCTGAACCATTTTCATTTGGGAAACATTTGGATTTTTCTTCCCCTTACAGTTGAAAGAGACTCAAATTAACAACTTCTCCACGCTGCAAAACTTGGCATTCAAAACCTCTTTCTTATGTGCCATCACTGCTGTGATGCCAACACAGTTCTGGGAAAATTGTGTTAGCCTGCTACTGAAAAGTCTGACAGTGAAGAAAATACAAAATTAAAGTCCAGATTCAACAACATGCTCAATACCGCCCTTATTCAGCAAAGTTCTTGAATAGATATTGAACTTTATTAAAAGTGTTTTAAAACTCTGCTAAATAGGAGCCTATATACATTGTGGGTAATGCAAAGTTAAGGTTCTGAGAAAATTCAGTTAGAAGCCAGAATTTTTAAATTATGCTGCTCTAGAAATATTTATGCTGCCATATTACTTAGCTTATGCACTTTAGAACTGATCCTTTGGCATCTTGCTATTTAAGTCAAAATGATAATATGACAACTGTGTTTAGCGTAAGGAGAACACAAAAATAATACCTACATGTAGCATGACTAATTTTATGCTAAATGATTATCCAACAATCAAAATAGTGCATTAGCAATAAATTCTTGTACTTACATTTTTGGTTTATTTTATTTTAAAGAATAAAAAAGAACCAGTGAAAATCTGGAACTAATAAACTAATGCAGCTTAAAATCTCTGCTGGCATTGCCAAAGCAGTTAATAATTTCCTTTCTCTGCAGTTATTTACACTGCACAGTAATCATCAGGTCTTATAAGTTATTTGAAATACCAAGTGTGCATGCAAATAGATGCATGCTCACATACCTGGCTTTCCTTTTCTTGGCACCCAGAGTTTTAACTTCTACAGTCTATTGCATACCCAGATTGTACAATTGGTTGGTGGTCATTATAACATTAACTAAGAAAACCTGTTTAGATGCTAAATGGATGTGCATCAGGATTTTCAGAAGCACTTAGGCAAAGCAGGCACTTAGATCCAATGGACTTCAATAGAAACACAAGTTGTTGTCAAATGTTGACAAAAGTAGTTCAAAGTTGAAAGTATCTCCTGTCTGCCACTCTTTCAGCCATCATATTATTCTGATTATGAATGTTCCCTATAGGCTAAGATTTGAATAGTCCAAACTGCAGTTAATAGAAATAAAATATGTATGTTTTATTATGTTGTTATTATTACACAGAATCAAGAAATTATGTAATAATGACACTTTTTGAATACTGTATCAGGGTTGAAACTAAAGAGTGGTTTTGAAGTGAAATGCTGAACAGTATTCAGAATGCATCCAATGATATAGCTAAAGATAAACATAGATGGAATAGATGATATAGGTATAGGTATAGATATAGATATAGATGATATAGATAAAGATATAGACATCCCTTTCTTAGTGCACTACTATTTTTCTCCAAATAGAATATAAATAAAAATATAATTTTGTTGTATGTGAATTATTTTGTCCAAATCGAAAATCGGTTTAATTGGTTGGGTCAGCATTGCATGGTGGAAGCATCTGTTCCAAACTTCAAAATATTCACACCAAAAAGTGTGAAAAAATATTTCTAAACAGGATTAAAAGAAAAGACTTAAGAAAGGACTAAGATATATGTTTTCATTTATTGCAAGCATCTAAATTGATTTAGGATGTGCAAGTAATTCAGATGTGTGGCTGCTGGTCATTCAGCACATGTGCTTGGTACAATACCACAATGCAGCAGTAGAGCTTACTGCTAAAAATAGCCTGTAGGATTTCCCTAACAGGATTCAGCCAATAATCTCCCCACCCCCACAAAAAAGAGAGAGAGAGAGAGAGAGAGAGAGGGAGACAACTGTTTTCAATTGCAGGCTGCTGTGAAATATTAATAAAAGATGGTTATTCTGTCTCTCTAGAACAAATGCCTACAGCCAGATTCTGCTCTCTCAGATTCCTTGTGTAAATCTGAGCAGCTCCACTGAGACTGATGGATTTATTCTGGATTTACACCAATATTACTGAGGTCAGAATGTGGCCCTGATGACAGACTGGAATGGTGGCACCACTGAACCGTATAATGATAGAGGACACAGGACAAAAGAAATAGAATTTGCATCAAGTCAGGAAAACCAAGGTCTTTCTAGTGGGGACTCCCTAACACTCATTCTTTTCCAAAATTCTTTATTTGGGTCAACTTCTTTTAACAATATTTTGAACAGAGGGGAGATCAAGAGACCTGAAAAACTGTTGGTTAACAGCATGCTTAAGAAGAAGGTAAAATGTCCTGGAGGACAGCAGTACCAATAAGAAAACCCAAGGGAAGAGTATCTAATAAACTATTCAGAAGCACAATCTGAACTAATATCAAATATTGTGTAAACCATCTAGGTGAGCATCAAGAATATTTTATATTTTTTCCATCTTTAACTCATTATTTGCGCATATACTGCATATATATTGTACAGATCTCTCACAACCATCACCATTCTGATCCTCTTCAGATATTTGGTCAAGAACATTTTCTTTCATGACTAATAATACAGGCTTATTTTGATGCTAGTGTGATGTTTTGCAACAGTTTTCCTTCTACCTTTTTTACTCTTCCAAGCATAATTGTCTTTAAAAAGGAAAAGATGCAATAAGAAATTAATCCAAACCAATGAGTTGTTTTTATTTTAATTTCTAAGGCCAGAATTCGACCTCACTTTGTCCTGTATGAGAATTTTCTCCCTTTCTACCCACCCATTCCTTCTTTCCACAGTTTTAAAAATGGTAGTGTAGCAACTACTGTGGGTAATGGCTAGGTTCATTTTGCGCTCTCTTAAGGGAGCAAATCACAGAACCATGGCATAGCTCCAGCTGGAAGAGGTCCCTAGTCCAACCCTGTGCTCAGAGTAGTTCAGCACTGTGATCAGACCAGGTTGCTCAGGGCTTTCATCCCAAAGCAATTCAGAAAGGCTGTATAAAAATAGATAAAAACTCTGTCTAGGTTTCTTTTTTTCCACTGACATGCTGATATGCTAGGGCACCATCCAGACTCAGGAGAAATGATGCACAAATAAAGCCATTCTATAAAATATACCACACCATACTACACCATACTACACCATACCGAAACACCACATCACATCACATCACATCACATCACATCACATCACATCACATAACATATGTTAATAATACTTAAATCTATCTAATTATTCACTGAAACTATATTGGTGTTGCAAGGTCTCTGTGCATTGTCACTCCAAAAGTGGTAATCTCATAACACAGAAAATATTTTCAACACACTCAGAAACTGCAGTGATAAAGGTTATACATGTAAGTCTGTGAGCCTGGAGAGATGTTAGAGAAATGGACTTTCTTCAAACAGAAAGGAAGTGCTTCACTGTGAATGTAGCAGTTGTATGCACGGTTGGACAGGCAGACTGGTCAATCAGCCAGGGGGTACTGGCTGGCCAGTTAGCATAGGTACAGCTTGGAAGCAGCGACAGCACTGCACTGTCATCTTCAGCCAGTACATGGAGGATATAAACAAAAGGTGAATGTACAGAGCGCAAGCAGAGAAGCATAATTATTATAAAGAGAATTAAGTAGTAGGGAGTGTGGGAATGGGAGGATTTTCTCTTTATTAAGTAGAGGTGATTATCTTGAAAGAGAGCTGGAAGGAAAAAAAGTTTTAACAAAATTAAAAACAAGGAATAAGCAAAAAGATGTTTCATATTTAGAGAAAGGAGCTCAGTGAAGAATTGAGAATCTCCGTCGAAATAAGCATTCTCTCTTTTTCTTTCCAGTGCTGTTGTTCATATAGCAATGCTTTACTAAAAGAACAAGGTTAAACTCTCTGCCTGATCTTAATACGCCCTAACTCTGCATATGCACTATCTGCATTTCCATTGCAGAACCCCATCAGGCTTCCTTTTGCCAAATAATGAGATATTTATGCCTGGTATGTCCTGCTTCCCAACACCATCTGTACTCAGTGTCTGTCATCATTTCATTCCCTTCTGAAATTCACATTTTCTCATTTAAACAGTTCCACTGATGATGCCACAAGTCCCTGGATATATGTTACCCACCTGGCCCTAGTCCCCTATCTGGGGATTTATAACAGGAGGTGTCAGTAAACTTTAGCAATCAGACTCAAACAGCAGCCTTTAAATTTGCTACCCTATTCAACTTTTCCAGTGGAATTGCAGACTTTTGAACAGGACATTGAAGCCTGTATACAGCGAGCTTGCTTTTGTTGTCTACTGTGAGTCTTTCAAAATGAGTTTACAATGTCTTGGGGACTCTATGAATCACAACAAGAAAAACAGTGGCCAGGCCTAATAATACTGTCTCTACACAGCTGGTCTTTTTGCAGAAACTCGTGGAAAGTGAATTAGCAGGTTTCTTTCTGTATAGTCCAAATGTTTCTTACCCAACAAGTGAAATTCCTAAACTGACAGTGTATTTACAGAAGAAATTCTCTCCTTCATCTTTGAATGTCACCTTACATTCATTCATCCACTTGCAATGTTTTAAGGGCATCTCTTTTTGTTTTGCATTTTTTTGTTCACTTTTTCTTTAAGATAATAATTTTTTGCTTTACAAGTTCACATTCTAATTGGAGAGGCAGAAAAGCACAAAGTCTCACACAGCCACACAGAGTGCCCATTAAGGACCCCATCCTATAGCGGTCCATTGTCATGACCTCGAGAACTGTAAGCTTTTAGAGCATGGCAAATTCTGCCAAGCAATGTAAAGGAATAAATAATTCTGGCAGAAACCTGAACAAACAGTTCAGTTTTCCCCTTTCTTGTGCACAGAATAAGTGAAACTTTGCTTCTAAACATATTGTGATGTTGTGCTGAGATTCAGGCTCTTAAAAAGATGGAACATCTTGCAAGGTTATATTACCTATAAGAATTTTTTTTTTTTTTGCCATCATTTTTCTTCCTTTCACTAATTATTTTGAGGATCCTAATCCCTCTGCTTCAGACAGCCTAGGCCATACTGATAGGAGATGCTCCCTAAGTGATTGGACAACACAGGGTCTGACCAGAAAACCTGCCTCTGTAGAGACTCCACACAACTGCTGAAAGACACCAAAGTTGTAGACAACATCACCTTCCAGTCAGTGCTACAGCTTTGCTTTTTCTGTAGGAAAACCAGCCTCCAAGCGTAGACTGACTTGTCAGATGAAGACATTGAGATTATACTGCAGCTTTCCTACTTACTGGTGGTCTTTCTTCAACTTATTGGTGGTCTCTTTACAAAACAGGCAACAAGAACATGCAGAAAAGAGCCAGAGGATAGGGAAATGAAAGAAAAAGGTATAAATGACTTAAAGGCACAAAAAATGCACCTGTTGCTATAATGCCAGAGCCAGTCAATGATAATAATTTATGACTGTGTGAATATTAACCCTGTGATTTATCAGCTGCACTGGTTGACTTGATGCCAGTACAGCATCATAAAACCAAGGAACAGTAAGGCTAAAACTGAATGCATTGCTGCAGGAGGTATTCGAGGCATTTAAATCTGTTGATCCTACATGAACAAACGCATTTGCCCTGCCTATTAAAAGCAGTCTTTAGGGAATCCTACCAGTTGTGTAGACATGCTGGCTGGGCTGGTCCATGGCTGGGTGAGGTAATGTGGAATCAGTGGGGGAAGGCGGGGTCCTGGACACCGGCCGATGTTTATCTAATCCCGCCATGCCAACTGTAGCCATCTGAGCCTGGTAGATTTGCAACTGGTGGACACGCCGATGCGCCAGGAACTCCTGTTGCCAAGAAAACAGCACAGTAGAAAGAAATGTGAGACGGGATCAAGTGAGACACTGAGGGAAACATGTCAACAAATTAAGTTCATTAGGTCAGGGCTGTAATAAACAGTGTGAAGAAAAGAAAAAAAAAGCACCTAAGACCTAGTCAATAAATCCATTCAACAGATGTTTTCACACTGACAGTGTGGGCTGCTGTCTTTGCTGGAGAGGAGGTGATGGCAGGCAACCTGTCAGCTCTCCTCGACAGAGGAAAAGACAGCTTCACACTCAGAGAGTTATGAAAGACCAACGTTTTTCTAACATCTCGAATACATAACATGGTGTTAAAATATGCACTTTATGATCGTATACAAACAAATTAAAATCAAATCTTCCTATAGCACTTAAAGCAAAGAGTGGTGTCCTTATTAGTACCAAATTTGCTGATGAACTATGAGGCAAGTTTTGACACAGGGCTCAGTTCCCAGAGCTGCCTGGAAAATGGGAACATTTTGAACATCAGTTTTCACAAATCATTTAGAAATCCAGGGATTGTTGCATGAGATCCCACTTCGGGACCATCTTTTTTTGTCATAACTGCTGCTGGCAGTAGGCAGTGCCAAACATTTCAGTGAAAGGTAGGCAGGAGTGAAAAGACTGAGATAGAGCAGAAAGGTTTTTCAATAGATGACAACTTTTGCTGACACAACAAAGGTCAAAGCCCTGGCATTGCTGAATTCAGTAGGAACTTTGGCATTCAATCACTCCACAGAACAGGATTGCCTCCCAAGCCCCCCACCCCCACCCCACC
>VXAA01004147.1:488670-521900 GCA_013399115.1 Anseranas semipalmata | reverse complement strand
CCCCACCCCCTTTTTTAATATATTTTTCTTTTTTGTGCATATAGTCCTAGAACCTCAACAGAAAATGAATGCAAGAAAGAGATTTCCAAACAACTTTGCAATATAAATTCAGTTGTAATTTCCACTTCCATCTTAGATTTACAGACTCTATTTATCCTCGCCCAGGCCTGGTACACATATATATACCGATATATACATATACGGTATATATGACTTTTTTCCTTTTTTTTTTTTTAAACCCAGTAAGAATCAGTGGTGCGGAATGCTGCTGTTCAAGGCAGCAGATCAGGCTGCCATTGCTGGGTGCTGGGAGAGGTGAAGCAGAGCTCAGGCTGTGCGGGAAGGCAGGCGGGAGCACGCCCGGCCTACCCCAACCCACCACCAGCTGGGGAACAAATCCACAGCTCATGGGAAGTGAGAACGTCAGCCCTGCATGCAAAAACAGAGGCCTTTATGAAAATGAGTGCTCATCAGTAACAGCTGAAATCAGGACAAATGCTTTAAAAGGCAGTCTCAAAACCCACATTAATATCCAGGGTCACCACTTCAGTGGAAAGACACAAGGTCATGGGAAGGGTAAATCACCTGAGACCTTGTTAAAGTGAATAAAGAAAGAAAGAAAATATGAGTAAGCAGAAGAGGTTTTACAAGAAGTGTCTTGGTTTGGGGTCATGAACCATTTCCCTTTCTTTAAATAGTCCCCAACGTTTTTTTTCTTTTTAAATGTATGATGACAGGATGGTGTTATATATTCCAGGAAATATCTGAAGGTATCTGAACAGGTCTGTGTATTCCCTTTCCTTATGAACACAACAGAGCATTCGGGAATTCTTTCTTGAAATACCTAAGTGCCTTATTTTCTTTACTTAGTTTCACTAATGATTTCAATTGTGAAAAATTTTCAGAGGGGATTTTTTTTAATCTCTGAGGTATACACATCTTTTGTGACCTTTTTTGGTGTTGCATGTGATTGGAAAGGAGAAGCAAAGAATGCATGGACACTATTGTGTTGAATATTTTCCCTGTGGAGAACAGAAGTAGATAAATTCCTTTGTGAGGATTTACCATTCCCTCTCCTCAATGCTGGCTGAGTGCTCAACAGTGAAGGCACAAGAGGCGCTTTGCTGTCTGTGGCATGATTGCTCACTGCAACCCGGGGTAAAGTGGTGACAGCAGCACTGTCTCTGATGCAAGAGTATCTACCAGTTCTGGCCTACTTTTCCAACTGCTAGCCAAGCAGTTTGGAAGAAGCCATGCTCCTACCTAACTGCAGAAGCCCCTCTTCACACATAACGTTACTACCATATGTGAAATCTGCAAAGCACTTTTTCTTTCTGTTACTCTCCTTAACCTCATAGGTTAAATTCACTACATTAATTAAATAGATGGTATCTGTGTAGTTCTTCAATCAGAGGGATTTTTGATGTTATCTTGCAGTGTTCACACTAACTCATGACGATTCATTAATTGAGCTCACCATTTGGATAATCACTAGATTGTAGAAGACACTAGTAATTGTTCCCTATTGAAATGTTCCTCAAGCTAGTAAGGGTGCATCAGTGTATTCTGGCAATCTGCATTAAACAGTGTTATTTAAATATGTTTCTGAAGGAAATCTTCTTGGAAATTCAGCTATCATGAGGAGTGGGAGGGGGTTCACACTAAGCACAAAGGTTTCTCTTTAAACTTTCCTTGGTGCTAGTAGACTTGCAGCTCCAAGCCTTCAGAGCTGTCTTGTCTGCATTTCTTTTACTTTCAGAACTGAACTTCACTTGTACAAAGCCTGCAAAATCATATCCAGTGAAGCTGTAAGTTAGCTATTCAATCTATGTCTAAAATCTAATCTATCCAGGTGTCTGACCTTAAGAAGTCAAAATAAGTGGCTTGTTTGTTTGTTTGTTTGTTTTGGCATCCTGTAGAAGGGAAAACCAACGTTTTGCAACACAAAATGTAGAAAATTCAGGAAGATGTTTCTTCTTGTGCTTATAAAAAGATTAGGTGTTTGTGACTATGTAAGCAGTATAAATAACACTTTTTTTCAGGCGTATGAACAAATCAGGGTAATTTTTTAAATGCTAATCAACCAGTGTGAACAATACCTAAAAGCCAGCCAGCTATACATTTTAGCAATTTGTCAAAGAGCAAGATGAGAGCCTGTTCTTGCTCTCTTGTGTTTTCCCACTGAACTGTGTTTTGCTTATATCATTCTTCCCTCCACAAGTGAAAGCAGACACATACCTAACATTTGACACATGTTTATCAGCATAATCAGCCCAGGGAAGGAGAAGAAATTTGTGGATGGTTGGATGGAAGGCTGTGTGACACCTGCTTTAATTTCTGAGGTCACAGAAAAAGGTTTGCCTGTGAAAAGCTTTCAAAAATTGTTAAAAGCGCAGTAGTTTGTCTCACAAGGCTTACACTGGGGCTTGCTTACATCCTCTGGTGACTTCCACAACCTTTAACAGTAATTTTAAAAACTCTAGACATCATCAGAATTTAGGCTTGTTTAGGTTTTTGCCACAGTTCTAGGCTAACTTCCTGATTCAGTTTCATTTTACAGACAACAGGCGTTCATGAAACACATAGATATTTGCAGCCATCTATATATTTATGCTGTGAATGTCTGTGATACTCTGTGTCACACAGACAAGTGGATTAATGCAAAGAGTAATGTGGATAATCAACACGCTTATCTGGCTCCTCAAATGCCCACCTGTCCTCTGGAAGGGATTAGCACAACACAATGAATTCATCTTCAGGTTTTATGTGCTACAGCACTGCAAACACATGTCCATCTCTCCAGCAATATGACAAAAGCAGTATTTGCACATCTGCAGGGTTAGTGATTTGTGTGAATATATTTGGAGCATTTCTTAGGTAACCCGAGCCTTGCCTCCCCGGCATGGAGTCTGCTAGTTCCAGGTGTCTGAGATTAGTTCATCAGTAGAGGCAAGCAATTAGGGCCTTGGCTGGAACAAATGGAGGGCCTTTCTTCATCTTCCCAAGAAACTAGCTCAGGCCCTCAGTAATTATTTTGAGGAGGATTTTTAGAATCAGTATCTAAAGAGAAGATGAGCCTTTTAGAGGCGTGGTAGGTAAATATTTGTTATTCTGTTCATTTTGCTGTAGGGATTGTTGTTTAGGATGACCTGGAAGCTATTTGGGGTGGAGTGAATGCTCCTTATGTGTAGACATATGATTTCTACATTTTAGCGCTAATGATGTGTATATTCTGAGGATTTTAATGAAAGTTACTTTCTTGTATTACTGGCTCTGAGAACTGGTGAGCTGCAAGTGTATTCAGTTGGATTGTTAGATGGTGTGTGTTAGATGTTAAAGCATAGCTGAAATGTCTATGATTTAATGCTCTTTCAAGTTTTTGTCTTGTGCACAAAAAAAAGTGGGATTCACTCCTAATTTTTCTTACTGTTCTATTTTTCAATTTAGTTTGATATGTTTATATTTAGCTTAATTACTGTTAATTGTCCTAGGATTTGTATGCCTATACCATAATCCTAAGTATGTATGGATATCTACACACTTCTCTTCAAGGCTTATGCTTTTGCTTTTTTTTCCATTATGATAAAAAATTTTCCTCTTAAGAAGTTCAAAATTTGCAATTGCTAACAGCAATCTTAATGCTTATAGTGTCCCATATATATGTGGCCAGGTTTATAGCTCTCTGTTGTTGTGCCTCTAATGGCTAAAGTATAAAAAATATACTGATGTCTAGTAACTGTTAAAAATCATTCATATATTACCCATCCTCTCCATTTCCCCCAAAACCATCAACACTGTTAATCTTAAAAAGTTTTTTCCTCTCAAAACACTTCTTTGGATCTGTTCTCTAGGGTTATTTTTCTCCTATAATTTCCACATTGGTCCTCTGGGTGATTTTCAGAAGACAATTGTTACTGAAGAGGAAAAATACATATGTGCTGCAGGAAGTTTTACCCTAAGTGAGGATGAAAACAAAATCTCCCTAGCAGGAAGACCTGCTGCCTTACAAGTACTTCTTCCACCAGCTCCTTCCTCTGGAGGGTCTTTCTGACACCTGATCTGCTACCTTGTCTCATCTAGCAGCTCCTGTTGGAGGCCCTTCTCCTTAGCCTTTTCCAAACCCCTGTAGCAACGTGGGATCAGTGTAGCTTCAGGTCCTGCCCCCCTCAGTGCTGCCTGCCTTCCTTCTCAATGTTGTTGTAGCTGAATGCATCCAAGGAGTTCCCAGGCTGGCCAGTGGCTGCATCCAGCCAGACAGCCTTTACTTGCAGCAAACAGAGCTCAGCCCTGCTTTAAGGTGCTTGTGATGGCAGCTTGTGGCCCAAACCAAAACATCATCATCCAAAGTCTGATTCAGCCAGAAATCCTGGGCACCTAGGAACTTCTTATGTGGTTCAGAGGTTCACAGTGCTCCAGAAAGTATGGACCTTGTGAAAAATATTAGGAGGATTAACCTTGGCTAGCACCAGAAGTGAAGGAAAAAATGAAGAGAGCAACAAATTACTCAACAAGGAGTATCAGGACAAAAAGAGTTCTAGATCTGCAGAGGCTATAGCTCTTTTGACCCAGTAGTTCTGTGAATTACTGTTCTGCCTGCTGTCCTCAAACAAAATCATAACCAGTTGCCCTTAAGAACTGAGGAAAAAAATAGGTTATGAGATCTTCTAAAAATATTTGTATGCACAAATGTGAAAGTGCAGGAATGACTTATCTCCATCGAGCTAGACAACCTAAATAGAGGTGTCCCTAAATATGAATATGTTGAGAGGTCTTCCTTTAAATTGCTCTATCACTGAGAAAAAACACATGACTGAGAAACCCTACCAATACTATTTTTGACAAAACCACATGTAAAGCCACAGACTTTCATAGTCATCACTTTCAATAAAACTGCAAAAAATATCAGTATTGCCATCTGAAATATACAGTCAGCCACAAATTCAGAATCAGCATTTTTATGAAAAATAAATAGCAAGTATGGACACAGACACATTGAATAGGTAGGAATGAATTTAGAAGAAGCAGAAGAGTAGATGGGAATAAATAGGACAGCTAGCCTTGAGTCATTTGGGTATATTGGCTCACAAGTGATCAGGACTTTTACAGCAAGAGAAAACCCAGTTCCATAAACCAAAGAACACAGCATTGACTACAAAATCATTAAACAGAGATGAAGTCCTACCAACTGAGTGTTGGGTGCAGATACAAAACAGTGGGATGAAATCCATACCTAGATCTGCCTAGAGCCCTAGGTAGAGGAGACTTGCCTTGGGCAGCAGGTTGCTGCATACAAGAAAACAGCCCCATTGGCCTCTGCCTCCCTTTGCATTCCTGAGGGCTGCGGAAAGGCTTAGTCCAGCTGCTGCCATAGTAGGGCTTAGTACATGGGGTGGCCCTATTGCAGTGACTGCCAAGGGCACGGTCACCACCCACAACCAGCTCTGTTTTCCACCTCTGTTTCTGGAGCAGCAAAGCTGCCATTGCAGAGCTCTCTGCCCCGTTGCTGCCATCCTTCCCTTCTAGGGCAGGAGCACCACTGGGCTGGCAAAACACATCAATAAAATGGCAACGTTTATGTCTTGTGGGCCAAGGAGGAGGGGAAGAACCAATACCACTAATGGAGTGACAAGAGCATGCTCCTGCATCAGGTCATGTGGGGGAGGATGCATTCCCTGCCTTGGGTTATGTGACAAATTGCATGCATCAGGGCTGGGGTCACACCCCCTGCCTCTGTTTTTAGGATATAATGGCAGGGTCAGGACACTATCTCTTGCCCTTACTGTTGCACTGGGAGGTGGCTGGGTTGCTGACCTATGGTCTCAAAGAGAGATACAGTAAAGGTTACTTCCCCTAGATAGAGAGTTTCCAAACATCTGAGCATCTGTGTAAGTGAGGAATCAAGGTGGCTATGTGGACTGAGGAGTTATCCTTGTGAAGAAATACAAGCCAGGCAGTCACTAATTTGAAGCATGGCATGATTAACAGGAAGGGGGTGATGGGAAATGGTATCTGGGAGTGACAACGAGGTGGGTCTTGAAGACTGAACACTTTCTGCTGGTGGGAAATTCCAAAGGTCCATCTGAGCTTCTGGTTTTTCTCCTGGTTCCCGCTCCTGTGAGACTTGCCTTCTCTCCTGACATTGGCAGGTACTTGACTTCTGTCACTTCCACTAGAGTGCTGACTCTGCCGTGTGTGCAGCACATATCCAAAGTAAATGCAGCACCTCCTCAAAAACTTGCACTCCTGGCTGAATCTTTCCTTCCCTGTCTGACTCTCACAGAGATTTAAAATAAATACATAAATAATTGGGGTTACAATGAAAGGGAGAAAGGGACCATCTGAATATCGTGTGCACTCTTTTTTCTTTGATCTCTTTAGAGGATTCTTGTTGCTTTATTACTTTTACTATAAATACCACAAGGCTTTCCTGAAGTCATTTGGTGCTTTCCATAAAAGAATACAGAGAAGTGCAGAAATGAATACCAATGGGAAAATACAGTTGTCCATGTCTTACTCTAACTTTCAGTATTAACAAGTGTTTGTTTCTTCTACACTGCGGTGAAAAATAAATAGGCTTTGTAATGTTAGTGCCACCTAATTCTAGTGGCTTTCTAACAGTCATTCTGTTAAACTGTTAGTTGCCCAAAACTAATTAATGAAAAAACACCTGTCCAACATGTTTCATTGTTCCAGGAAATACTGCCCAACTCTCATCAACGGTATCGGCAAATCAGCTTGGTGTTACTTTATGCAGATCATTTCAACTGCTTCCATTTTTCTGCTGTTCATTGGAACCATTTTTCTTAGCAGACTGTATGGTTTCTTTTTAAGTGAAGTATCGTTAGTATGGTCTTCACGCAGAGAAATAGTAGCCCCCAGGCTAAACTCAGCAGCAGCCCTGCTGAAGATCTGTGTTTTCTACATACTTAAGCACATTCTGCTTTGGTTTTATAGGCAACTCTGCTGACTTCAGGATTTATTGTAGAATAAATGGAAATTACTTGGGTCTAATATAAAGAGAAAAATGTGGAAAACCTTGCCTTTTGATATACAATCCATACACAGTAATGCATAGATGTCTAAGCATATCACAAGGGCATGTAGAAACCCACTGCAGATGTCTTCTCTCTTTTATGGATGTACATGAGGTCAGAAAAGGAAGCATCAAAAGACCATGTGGCCAGCAAATAGAAGAGCGGCAGCCACGGTGTTTTACCAACTCTGTTCCCTCCCCATAGATCACCTCCGTAAATGTTGCACCTAATGCAAAAACCCCAACAGGCATTTGTACTGGCATTGCCTGCACCACAAGCTCTTCTGTACAATTCACCCATTTCTGCTGTCACCCGATGAATACCAGGTTCTAGTCCTTTGCTGGAGGACCTCTGGCCCTCTGAAGATTTCAGAGAGATATATTGACAAATCTCATACCTTACTTCAGTGTGGTTAAAATGTCAAATACCTCTTCTCCAACATGTTTTTGGTAAGAATCAGACAGTTTCTTAAAAACATACACATATTTGCAAATATCCCAAACTATTTCAAAAACACTTTTAACTCTGCAATGCTTAGCTCATCACTTCTTTGATTTTGGCACACAGAGAAAATTTTATATGTACTGAAACAGTGATATAACTCGAAACTTTAAAAAATATAGGATTTGAATATAGGAAGGATGCTATGGATGAAAATGAGAAACTGTAACATTTTTTAGATCTATGTACTTAGAGTATTATATATTTGTTCTGTAAATATATATATATTTCTGCAATCAACAGGTACAGCTTGCTGTACTTTTTTTTTTTAATATGGAGTAAAATCAAATTACGAATAATTTGAAGAAAATCATACTGAACACCTAAAGATTACTTCTAAATGTTTCTTGAAACTAGGGTTTTTCCCGCTAAATCCTTCTCAGCATAGGTTTTGCTGCTTTTAACAAGAGTTAGAACTGCCAAATTTGGCAATTTGAAAATTGGGGAGAAACCCTTATGTTTGCTGATTTAGGAACAACCAGAGGATTAAGAAGAAATGTGGAACATAGCATGTGCTAACACAGCACTAATTCTATAATGCGGACTGCAAAATAAATTCTCCAATTTCTCATTCCTTAAGAAAATTTTGGCCCTCAAAAATGCAAAGTACAATTCAAAAAGACCATAATGCTTATTATATTTCATGGGAAAAATGAATGAATTGATTTGAACTTTGAACTTGCTTCATCACAATGTTCTTCAAAGATCTGAAAAAGAACTTGGGGCTAGACTGCTATCACAAGGGTGTGTGTGGAGGACTGGGTGGGCCTAAAAAGAAGAGAGGGGTAGCAGTATTACAAAATTCAAAGGACTGAACACCATAAGCTCTGATCTCTTCCCTTCTCTCCTTACCCCATCATCTTTGTGCTAACGCTCTACATTTCCTTTCTGTTTTTTTAAAACCTGAAAGCTATTTTGCTTGTATGGTCAACTGTTTTCCACAATCTTTCCTTGCATTTATTCTTTTTCCAACAAAAGTGGAGTCTTTCATGAATTCATGTCATCAGAATCCTCATCTATCAAAAGATGTTAGGAAAAACTGCAAGAACAAAAATCATAAGAAAGAGTAAAAAGAAGACTAACTGGAGAAAAGGAGTGGGGGAAATAAGAACACTTGTCCCAGTACTGCACTTCTGGGAGGTGTGGTTCATTGATATCATCATGCTACATAAGGATCTTACCACTGCATTAGCCAACATGATATTTTTCTCTATCTAGAAGAGATCTCTATCCTAAGCATACAGGATGCACTTGCAGGAAAAGAAGTCTTCATGCTTAGGAGACCAGAGAAGAAAAATTAGAGACCAAAAACTGGTGTATTTCTCATCTGGGCCCTGTTACCCCTTATGATCTCCTTCCTTCCTGAGACAAGAGAAAACACACCAGTCTAGGTATATTGATTTAAAATGTTCAGGACTGCCTAAATATGAAGCAAAACTCATTTTCTAACTTAAAAAAAAAAAAAAAAAAAAGCTAATTTTTAAGGGGGTGTCTGCTTAGTACTCAGAAGCACAATCTTTGTTTTAAAGGCCAGCTAAGATAGTGGTATCTCAATCTGTATATTTGGGAAGACCAGCTCCATTGCTGGTGCAGTCCCTAAAGCACCTCCCCAAGCGTGGCTCCACAGCACCCCTTGGCAGGGCATCCATGTGCCAGAGATGGTCTCAGAGTCAATGGCTGAGCAGGAAGAGCACAAGTGGCAAGGAAGGGGCAGATGGGAAGCCCAAATCCAGAATCCCATGCGCTGTGTGGGTACAGGCAGAGAGCAGAGGTCTTCCAGTAATTCTCAAAAGAAAGGAACTGACAGTGGGTGGAGAAGGTCACTCCTCCAATAGTAAGTCATAACTGCATGACTACACACGTTGTAGCTTCTTTTTGTGGCAAGGCTGGATTATTTACACAGATCTAAGTCTAGATAGACTAAAGGGGGACCAAGAAATTTATTCTGGGTTTTCACTGGGAAAGAGAGGAGGTTTTGGCACTTCAATAGCTGCTTCTTAAAGCAATGCTCACAAAGAAGAGAGACAGTCTTCTTGCAGCCACAGAATGCTTGGAGAAAAATGTACTGGAAAACATTGCACAAAATCAATAGCCACAGGTTTAACTACATTGAGTGAAACCTGGGAGGAGGGAGAGGAGGAATCCAGGGAACTAGTCAAAGCAAAATGTTAATTCTAATTGTTGTATTCAGTTGGCCTTGTCTTCTGACAAGTTTGTTATTATGCAGATTTCCTACCTGCCACCTTCCATGGGAGGATTTTGCAAAGTGAAGTTATACAGGCAATTCCCCTTGCTTCTTACCTCTTTATTCCTAATTATGTTGGCCCTGCGTTCACTCAAGATAACATTATAGCTGTCCCCAAATACTCTAGATTTGGGGCCTGTGACAAATGAAATCATTTGCTGCTTGGAAATGTTTGTTTCTGTGTTGCAGGACTGTAGCTACTAACATGCTGAAAATAAAGCTGTGCTTCCTTATCTGCCAATGGTTTATTATTTTTTAAATCTTTTTTGCATGCATGATTTCTTAGGGTTGGTTCCTTTTTTGTTTTGTTTTGTTTTTTGTCTTCAGATAGATATATAACGTAATGTCACACAAGATGGATTTGTCTTTTTTTTTTTTTCTTTTGGAATACATATACTATTACACTTTTTGTCTTTTTACTTGTTAGGAAGTTTTTCTTTCTTCCTCTATAATAACTTGTGTATATGCGTGTAAGTATATTGCTTGCATGACTCAATCCTATTAATGCTTATCATGAAAATAATTTAATTCATCTGCTACATAGAGAGTATTTTATGTGTGAGGAAACCAAGGTGTAGAAAGACTATGAATTATGAATCCAAAGTGAACTGGGATTTAGATATCCTTATTTCTAAGTCCTTACTTTAACCATTACATCTGTAATAATTGCATTACATCAATAATAGTCTCCACTTCTGGTTGTTTTAACTTGGAAATAAATGCTGAAAACCACAGTGCTATGTTCTTATTACAACACATAGTCGTAGAGGTACAGTCAGAAGTTGTTTTGTTTGTGCTGGATTTGGAAAAGGATAGGAGAAAAGTCAGAACAATGGAAACTATAAAAAATATCACAGCTGTTAGGCACTGCACAGTGACAAATTAGAGCATCCCTGCTCCAAAGCTTTAAGTGGATGCAGAAGGGCTCTGAACAGACTGGGTGAGTAGAAGAAGGCTGATCATCTCTCTGACCCATGTAGAGCCATTGTGGCAGAGGGGCCCCAGAAAATTCTCAGCTGTTGTGTCTTTGGGGTCTTTGCTGTCCTCAGTCTTATTGGGCATATCCAGTCTGTTTTCTTTCAGCCTTTGGAAAGATTAAACATGTTCAGGGGGAAAGGCCAGCTTCTTTTCGCTCTCCTTTTCAAAATCCTCCTCTATGGAAGCCCCATGACTATAGGTCTTGGGGTTTCTCTCTGCTACTGTCAGTAGGCAAACCTATTAAGCAATTAAACACTTAATAATAACATTTAAAAGGGGGAAAAATATGTAAGATTGTGGCTGAGCTTCTGATTTCTAGCGACAATTTTAAATGTATCCATAGTTTTCATCAAAGTTCAGATTTGCACATCCAGATAGCTCTTTGGAAATTGAAATGTGCTATACACATGGATATAATTTAATTCAGAAGAATCTGACTGCTGGTACCTGGACTCTAAATCCTCCTGTGGAGGATTTAGAAGCCTTTTACTTTATGGTTGGAAATACGAGACAGGGTTGGCTTTTGTTTTTCCTCACGTATGTGGTGGGGCATCCATCTGAGCTATTATCAGGCTCTTTTTTTTTTTCCCCCTTCCTTAACCTGGATTTAAGCCTTGATGATTGTTGCTATCACACAGCAATACTCCTCAATATTGTAATACAGGACATTCTATATATTATGTCCTAAATAAATTCTGGGGTTTTGTTCATTTTTGAGGGGAGGGATTTTGAAGTTGCAAGACCTCTAATGAATTTTATATAAGCTCATTAATTAGCTGGAGGAGGCTTCTGAATGGGATGACCATTGCACACACTGATGCCTAAACCTGAGGTGTGAGCTGCGTCACCTAATCTTTGTATTTTAATGAGAACAAAGGGAGTGAGAAGTCCTGAGCTGGCTGGCTCAGAAGTCCTGGTCATGGCTGGCTCCCCCTGGATTTGAAAAGCTTGTGTCACCAGTGGCTGTCCTTCCCCTAAGGCTTCCCCGTAAGGGGGAAAGTGGCTGGAAGAGCCTCTGCTTTTCATTTAATAAAGGGTTACAGAGCCATGCTGCTGAAAGAGCTGCACCCGAGGCTGAAAGCCCTGAGCAAGGTTTGGGTCAAGTGAGGTTGCTCTAGGAGGATTTGGATCTCTGAAGATGTTTTGTTTTCATTCTTTGAATTAAAATTTAATTTAAGTAATTCAAATACAACATTCCTCAGAGATGGATTATGTCTTAATCTTGTCTCTTAGAAGAAAAAACAGGATTTTCAAATTTTATCAGTTACTGATCAGCTGTATGAGCTTACACCAGTCTTCTAACATCTCTGAGCCTTTGTGTCACCTTATCTCATCCTGGCTTTATCTATCCTGACTACTGAGTTTTCAAGTAGTTTATCCCTTGCAATGTGAGGATTCAGTGCTCAGCACTAAGGGTGCATGACTGCAGTTGTAGATTGAAGGGCTTAAAAAAAAAATGGAAAAAAAAAAAAAAAAAAGAAAATCCTCCCTACCCCCCCAAAAAATAACTGAGTTTCATTTAGTTTGTTCTAGCATTTTAATACCCATATAGGTCCAATTAAATTTCATGTTTATTATATTAAAAAAAAAAGTTAAGTGTGTGTGTGTGTGTGGAGAACAAGAATCCAGCTTTAACAGAGACAAATCACACAGGCTAACTAGCTGAGAATTTGGATCCAGCCACTGACTGTCATGACCTAGAAATGTCACAGCATCACAACCATGATTTTTGGACATTCATACAGCATATGTCTCCCTTTGTCTCCCTGCAATGATTAATTCTTCAAAGGCTTTTAAAATTTGGGCTTCACCTTTGTTGTAACATTAAGGCTTCTGAACCTGTGGTTATTTTGTAGGGTTTTTGTTTACTGCTCTGTTCTGCTATAAAACAGTATATACCCTCTTTATTTACTGCCTTCCAAAAAATACTGTAATTAATTGCTGTAGAGTAACGATGTTTGTGGTAGGCCGATGGTTGGACAAAATCAGCTGAGAAAGCAGGGCTGATTGCGCACCAACTGCAGCACCCGCCCACTGCTGACCACAATAACCTTTTTGGGAAAAGTCACTTCCATCAGTTGGGCCACTACAGGGCACTGGCCGCAAGGCAGCAAAACACTGCTTGGAATAATTCTTTGCAGATGCCAGGAACCGGAAGTTTCAGGGAGAAAAATGAAAGCCATTCACTCTTCCAATGACACAAGCCTTTGATACCACAAAGTCATTTGGACAGAGAGCTCCAAGGTCAGGAAGGCACGTAAAGATTGGTGATTAGAGAAATACTATATCAGCAAAGTGTGGCAAGCTATTAAAAGAAACTGTAGCTTTTATGATTGTGTTGCTGGAGCTTCCCCAGGGCTATTTGTATTAGATATTGAGTTAAGCATAACTTATTTAGCCCCAGCATTCCAGAAAACATTTTGATGTCAGCTACTGAAGGAAAGTAAACACAAGGAGGAAGAAACAGTCCTGATCCCAAACAGATAAAAAATATTGTAATTTAATTTTGTGAACCCATGCATGTTAGAGCATTAAGAAAGAGGAATTTTTAAAAGGTTGGTTTAACTTAAGAGGCTTGGTTGATAGAGGTATTCAGTCACTGTGCAGTTGGGGGAGGGAGAGAGGAGAAACAGATGATTTATCACCTCGAGTATATGCTAAACCTTGACAAAGCATGAATGCAGTTTTCTTTAGACATTTTCGTCTAGAGCACATTTTATGCACATGTGTGATTCTCATCTAACGCTGTGGGCTTGTGCGTATGTTAGACCAAACTATTTGCTTAGCTGGGCTGTTTGCCCAGTGGATGTTCTGATGGCGGGTGACAGGGATTTGCCTGCCCTGTACTGAGCAATTAGGAGTTTTGGGGACTGTAATTCAGGAATAGCAATATGGCTCTGGATTTTGATCACTAAGTGAAGAGTTCATAATCTGATCTAGAGGCTGACTATCAGCACAGATCTTAACTCAGAGCTCAGCCGCCCCAGTGCAGGAGTCATGTTTGTTTATTTCTGTAAGAAGAAGCCAATAAATCCATCAAGGAATTCTGCTTGTGGGTTCTCTATTCTCTCAGAATAACATTGCAGACCTAAAGAAATCACAGGTATAAATGTAAGGTCAGGTGTGGTTTTCTTTGATTTGCCAGAAACTACTGTTTATTTAAGAGTGGGGAAGTGGGAGAGCTTAAACCTCAAAGTCGAGCACAGCTAACCCCCTAGCACGCAGGGGAGACACCTCAAGAACAGCTCCTTCAATGGAGGTTTTTTTCATGCCATTGTGACTGTGCTTCAATTATTAGATTTTTTTTTTTTTTTTAGGTGTTTTTAGATGGGGAGTTCAGCACGTGTAAGCTTGTTTAAGTGGTGCAGAAAAAAAGGTCAAGGAACATAGCAGAACTAGTATAATGTTACAGATATCACTCTGTAGATGGTATCTGTCCAGAGATATTACTGTCACTTCATTTTGGGAGCTTCTTTTGATTAGCATAGGTACAGTGAACCCCATATTGCTGCTAAACTAAACCTTTTGTCTGAAATGGTGGAATTCTATGTTTCTGTGTTCAGAATAGGAAAGCTCTTCAATATGAGATGAAGAGGAAGAAACCTTTATCTCCTTTCTCTCCTTGCTATGCGTATTTTTTCTAATGTTCTCAATGCAAAGGAATTATTCAGTACCACAGGAATATCCCAGCTCTGCAGGTTATTTGTTAATGCCCAGCTCTCCCAGACAGAGGATCATATTCCATTTAGAAGTACAAATGTTATGACTGCTAGTTACCAAACATGCCATGTAGGGCTTAGCAACTAAGAATTTCTTCACATGTCCTCCCCCTATAAAGATACTAGTTAATACAGAGATTTGCCACAGATTTTTCTTTTTACCTTGATTACTCAGTTTTACATACTTGTCCTAATTCTTGACATATTTAATAAGATGATTCCAGACTATAAATTCTCTACCTTATAATTTGTAAGTTACCACTTTTTTAGGCTGTCATTAACAATGGAGTAAGTTTCAGGAATATAACTACTGCATTTTGTATGTAGTGTAGCCAGATTTGAAACTTTTTGGGAGACATAGCTAAGAAAGAAAGACTTGTTTTGTTGACAGCTTGTTTTGAGGAGATTAATTCATGGCTTATGAAAAAGAAAGCAGAAATGAGCTTTACCCTGAAGCTAGACAGAAAAAAAATACATAAATTTAATAGAAGAATCTAAATTTGGCTATGACTGAAGCACTAGATAGAGCCAAATCAGATTTTAGAAGATAGCATAAGAAACGCCTTATTGCATCAGACCAGCCCATCGAGCTGAATACTGTCTCAGACCGTGGCAGCAGGAGATGCTATTTAATGAGAGTGCATGGGCTTGGCTTGTACTTGTACTCTCCTAGCATCCCAAATTTTTGCCCTACAGATGTTAGAGATACATCCCTGCCTCTTTCCTTTACTATCTATGACCCTATTGTCCATGTATTTGTCTTACACTGTTTTGAACTGCTGGCACTTCTACAATCTCCTGTGGCAACAAATTCCACAAGTTAACTGCTCATGGCGCAAAGAAAAACTCATCTGTTTTAAACTGATCTCCTCTTAATTTCAGCAAAAGCTCCCCAAATCTAATATTGCAGGATGTGGAGAATAACAATTCTTCATCCACTTTGTCTGATGCCCTTATGATTTTGTAAGCTTCTCTCTTAGGGAAGATATTCTATAGCAGAATTAGAGATGCTTAGCAAGGAGAGTTTGTGCACTTTTTCAACCTTCCACAAATAACCTGTCTGCTCAGCATTTTCAAAAACACTGCTTTAACTGATGTTTGTGCTGCAGTTGGCCTGGTGGGTCACCTGCGGAATGGGGTGAGGATGCTGCTGGCTCCCTCCCAGTCCCAGCGTGCCCCACACCTGCCCCATGCTCTCAGGGCCAAGGAGAGCCTGGCAGCCAGCCGGGGAAATCTTATTATGTAGGTGGTATTCACTAAGGGAGCATTTGTGAGGTTCATTTTAGTTTTATTTAAATGTTCTGGTTTCTACTGCCACATACTTGTATGTATGAAAGTCACATTTAATAGATAGTAATGTGTGAGCTTTCCAAATGTTTTTCTACACTTCTACTCTTCAAACTCTTAGTTCTGTCTTTTTCTCCTTTCTCTTCTTTGTATTTTCTGATTATATCCATTGGGAGAGGGTGATGTCTCTTTGCACAAGACATTAGTGTGTCTTGCAAGCAGTGTGCAGTACCACTTGTAACTATAATGCAATGTAGTCAAAAAAAAAAAAAGGGGGGGGGGGGGAAGGTAGAGACCAGCACCAAAGCTAGAGGTTCAATATTAATATTATATATTATGCAATATTAAGTATATTGCAATTTTTTCTTTCTAATATTTTCAAGTAGGAAATAAATCTCCTTTCTGTTGAAAGATAGTTCTGCCTTTGAAGATAGAATAACGTTTACATAAATGGTAAGGTCTTCTTTAATGTAGCTTTCATTATCTCCTATGTTCCCCCTTTCTCTGAAAGCCCAAGTGACTGATGTCAAGATCAAGGGAGTCAATCAATGTAGATACACTCCAGGACCCAGATAGGACATAAATCACCCTTATTCCTAACCACAGTAGACACCTAACTGAAGGACAGAAGTTTACATATTTGCTGTCCTTGTGGGGGAGGCTAAATTTCCCAGCCACTTACCTCACGGGAACCCCTCATTCATTAACCAATTGGGGTGCTTAGTATCACTTATCAAATAGGCTAATCAAAGTTTGAGAGAAACCAGCTCTTGACCACTTCTTGCCCTCTGAGCACTCCAGGGCCACCTCCCACCCCTGGACTTTTATCTAATTAAAGTTAAAGAGGGGAAAATTAATCCATGGAAGAAAATGAGATAACAGCTACCATAGCAGACCATCCCAGAGTCTGGTTTGGCTTTCATCTATTGCTACCTGACAATTAACTCTTCAGCAACACAGGAACCCCATTTTATGGGAGCAGGATCTGTCCCTTCACACAGTGATGGGTGTTGTGTTTTTCTTTTCCCCCTCATTTTCAGTATTCACTGCTCCATGTTGCAGCTCCTCTACTTGTACTGGGTGCGGGTGGATTAGAAAGGTCATCCTTTACTCTCCTTCTCTCAGGCTTGACTTAGTGCTGTTTTCACTTGCAGAATACAAAAGTGAAAACTGTAATTTATTACAGTACTAGCAATTCAAGATGTTTTGCTTGGATTCTGTGCTTGCAATTGGTTACCAACATTCCAGACTTTCTTGCTTTTGTTGGCTACTAGTTTATAACCCTCAATTTCATTCTCTAAATCTGTGTTTAAAAAGACATTTCACAACCCAGGGTTATTTTTTTGTTTTTG
Organism: Anseranas semipalmata; assembly: GCA_013399115.1. Classification (NCBI taxonomy): domain Eukaryota; kingdom Metazoa; phylum Chordata; class Aves; order Anseriformes; family Anseranatidae; genus Anseranas; species Anseranas semipalmata. The sequence continues at coordinate 504,784 of VXAA01004147.1, read as the reverse complement.
TTTTGCTTTTTTGTTTTGTTTTTCTTTTTCTCTTGGAAAAAAAAGTGTGGAGCATCCCCTTTGCAAATTCACTACAGTGTTTTGGACTACTTTGTTCCTGTTTGGTGCTCTTTTGTTTGAAATTCTTTGCTACTTTTCTTAAACCACCTGACTGTAAAATTTCTGAAGCCCAAAGGATCTTCCTTTACGATCACTTGAATTTTTCAGCAGCTGAAACTTTGGCACTGTGAACATCAGACATGAGTTAACTCCAGCAAAGCAGCAGCAGTTAGCTGCACTGCCAATGGAGAGACTTGCATTTTATGGGGTACTTGCGAGTCCCGGGAGGGGACCATGCATGATGCCACAGGAGGTGACAGCAAGCCCCAGCAGCACCTGCTGGGCACTGAGTCGGAGTGTGCAGGGCAGCTCCACCACATCACCCTCCATGGGCATTGCAACCTTTGGTGCACTGAGGGAGCAACAGCGTTCTTTCTAAAAATACTCTGATTTCAAGGCTGCATTTGTATTTCCAGCATCTTCAGCAGGAAACGTTGGATTTTAGAGGCTGTGGGACAGGCACATGTGGCCAAAATTAGAAGTGGTGAGGAAATCCCACTTACAGCCTACACTGTCTGTGTTGTAACTTGCACCTTGAGGCGCTCAAAGGTGGGTGAGTTAAAGTAGCCCTGCTTGGACTCCTGTCCAGAAAACGAGAACTGTTTTAATTTATGTTACGTTTATATTATTTTGAAATGGACCACTGTTACTGGATTGTTTTGGGGTGTCATTAAATACCTTACGTGATTAACATTAATATTGTCAGTATGCAGTCCCTAGCACTTAATAACAGGGATTCTGCAGCACAGTTGATTACTTGCAAATGGAAGTTGTAAAAGATAATAGGGTTCAAACCTTTTCATTTAAATCAAAAAGAAGCCCCAAGCAAGCTTCTCTGTACTGATCTCTTCCAAACTTTGGGAAAATTTTAGTCCATATCAATGTCTGAACTAATATCTGGCCTTTCCTTTAGCTACCTGAACTAATCCATCAGACCTACAATTTAGAACTATGACCTGCAGCTGTTTGGTTATGGAAAGGACACTGGTAGGACTTTTAAAGGGGGATAAGTGAGGCAGTGAAAATGAGATTCAGTAATCCCCCTGTATTATAAGGTATTTTGCACAGGGTGGGAAGGAGCTGGGCTTTCGCCTGCTCCCCGACCCCAGGCAGCTCTGTGCCGCCTGTGGATGCAGGCAGCAGCAGCAGTGAGGTGCCTGCAGACCCCTCCTACCCCTCCGGTGCCAGCGCAGGGAGTCCACAAGGACCCAGTTAAACTCGGATATCAATTAATACCAGCTGCTTTGCCTTGCAGTGCGGACAGGACCTACTAGGAACTGGAAAAAGACATAATTGGGAAACACGCTAGAGAGAATGACTCTGCACTGGTAGGGGGACAGGCTGCAAGTTGTAACAGGTCTTTTCAATCTCTAATTTCTACATATTTCTTTTATATAGGGCACTGAAAACTTAAATTGTAGCAAGCTTTGGGCATTATCCACAAGAGACAGATTTGATCCAGTGACCCAAAGGCGAAAGGTTCTGTGTTCGATTAGCAACCCCCCACCAGTGCAGTCCCTCACCAAGGTTTTTATGTCAATAACTAAATACCACTAACCTTTACAAGCTACATGGTAACATTTTCAGTCTCCTAATTCTGAGGCATTTCATGAGCAAAGGGAAGTTCAGGTTTGTGTTAAAAATGGAACTTCTTTGACATTTTGCTGTTAAATATTTAGGAGCAGTGTTCTTTTTGAAAGAGAGAGAGAAGGAAATCAGTGGATTAAAACTCGGTGGGTTTAGGAGTGCCCTAGGAGGGTTTTAGGTGCTGCCCTAGGAGAGTGTATCAGGCACTGCTCCTACGCTGCTTTTCCCACCCTCTCCTGTGACTGATTGCTGCAAAAAATTCTTCTCTCCCCCTTCCTGGCAATTTTACATCTTCTACTATATTACACGCTGGAATGTCCCTTGGAATTCCACCCGGGATCCAGAAGTTAAGAGAGTCTTGATCTTGATACCAGTGAAACTTGTAAGCAAGATAAAAGCATTTCTGCACATATTTTTTGAGCATGCATAAAAATTGTGTACAGGCTAAGAAGATAAAATGCTATCTCCAACTTCTATTAAGAGTAAAAATATGGAAATAACTAAAAATAAGTTGCATAAAATAGCAGTTGGAGGTCAGTATTCATGTTGGAGGAGGTCTTGCTGTATTTTTTTTTCTTTTTTCCTTTACCTACAAGCCAAACACCACTAAGCCAGAAACCACCAACCAGTACAGCCTCACAGTAACAAGATATTAATAGCCCATGGAAAAATCAACATATAATTTTATATTATGGTACTTACTACAGTTCCAGTATTTTTTTATTTATTTATTTTTTAGTTCTGACCTAACTAACACAAGAAAAGGTGGTGGAGTGACATACAAAAGTGTGTTCATTTTAATTTGTAACATATTCAAAATATGGTTGGAAATTTCTCATATGATTTGTTTTTAAGGAACCTTCACTTCAATCTTTTATTACAGCAAGCTAGGAATTTCACACACAAACTTTGTTGTTGCTTTTTGTTTGAACAAACCTATCATCCTTTAATACAGAAAAAAGTGTGTAATAATCCTGAACTGACCTTGAGATTCTGACACATCTCACCCCTCCTGAGGAGGCTGTCTGTGGGCCTGCTTTTTCCTCCTTTAGTTATATTGGCTCCTTTCACACTTGAGCTCCTTGGTGTTGTTGTTTGTGCATGTGTAAGTAAGCACACAACAGTTTTCATTAGATATCAGAGAACACACTTGCATTTTACTTGTATTGACCTTTAAAGAAGCCACCCACATACATACAGGCAAGTAGGCATTGTCAAAATCGATGCCTAAGCACATTAGTAGTTTTACTTTAACCTTAAAATGACAACAGAGATGTTCATATACGCTGTAGTGGCCAATGACCTGAACTGGGCTGAAGCATGCCTAATGCCTGCCTGGTCCTTCTTCACTTCTACACGTGCTCTACTGTTCTCTACCACAGCTTTTACTTGTCCCTTTTTGTGCAAGTTCCCTTTGGCATCAGTGACTTGGAATCTCCTATTGCCACATTTCCTAATGCATTTGATATCTCATCCTCACACACAGGCCAGAGAATACTTCTAAATGATATTGATCAATCCCTTGATGTCAAAATGCCAAATCCAGCAACAATAAAGGAATTTGCTGGTTAACAATTTGACAAGACCCCAATCTGGATTTCACTAGCCCCATCTCCTTCTTGTAGCGGTATGCAAGCAGATTAGCAAACTTTCAATCAATGTCTCTCAGCCATTCCCTCTGAAGCTGGTTCAGAAGTGCAAAGCTGTTCCCTGATTTCAGGAGTGTTAAAATAGCAGAAAAAGCATCAAGCACAAGAGAAGGAATACAGACACAGCTCCTCCAAAGTCTTGCCTTCTAGCAATAAAAAGCAAGCTTGAAAGGAAGAGTTGATTCAGCACGTGGGATTTTTAGGATAAGGTGCCACACATATAACACCATTCTCCCAGGCAAGCTGACGCTGTGCTCAGCATACAAAGGCAAAGTTTTTGGTCAGAGCAGAACTATCAGAACTTTCGAAGAATTCTGGAAATTCAACGTGATGCCGAAGAGCCTGAGGAAACGCTAGGGCTGGCGGGGCTGAATTGCAGGCTTGCTCCGAGGACTCCTCGGATCTTAAGGATGCTTTGCTCATGTTTGTATTCTGATCCCAAGACAAGATTAGACACTTGGGAAAACATTGTGTTAATCTACTCCACAGTGATTCATGCTGGTCACCAGACTGGAGTGAAGTCCTGCTGAAAAGTTTTAAAGCTAAGCAACAATATGGGAAGCAGAGCCAAACCAGCAGTGTTATTTCTAAGGCTCAGGGCTCTGTTCCAAAACTACTGTCTCGTCTTCCCATGCAGCTTAGTCTTCAAAAGAGGTCCATTTAATACTAGAAATTACCAAGATTTGGGGTCAATAAATCTTTTTTTTTTTTAAGTGATAAACCACAAAGTGCCCCATGAATTGATCTACCTCACGTTGCCATGGAGTTTGTAATCGTCTTTTTTTCCATATGCCCAAGTACTTCATTCTGTTCTTTCCTTGAAACTTGGAGGATTTGGGTTTCTCCCTCTCCTGAGATAGTTATCATTGGCCAGTGCATCAAACAACTTCTAGTGAACTCCGGCCACAGAACAAACACACCACCTACCAAACCAAAGGCGCCCTATTCAAATCACAGGCCCATTTGGCAGCCTGCTCCTCTCATACCATTATATCCAGAGCAAACTATAAATCTTTTGCCTTGGACACTACTTGCTACCTCAACCGTGTAAAACTAGCTATTAAAACAATTTTGGTAAAATGATCAGCTGCTAGAAAGCCATTATGCTGTAGGTGTAAAACATTTCACTGGGTTAGCTTCATACAGGTCTATCTTTTATTTTTCACAATTCAAGTGCTTCTTTCTAACACACTTTTATTTTTTTGTATCTGCTGATCATTTTTCCTGTTTGTTTGGCTTTTATTTTTTCCTCAGGCTCTTGTCTTTGTTTTGTTTTTTGTTTTGTTTGTCTTTTAGTGTGCTTTCCTTTTGCCTGTGTGGTCTCTTGCATTCCTTGTGCGCTCAGAAACATGTCTTACCATTTGCAGGAACTATCACCACACATGATTCTATGTCAGGAAGAACCTCACCATTACTGCCTTAGCTAAAATGTAGGCTTGAAAATGCAAGAGCAAATTTGCATCTAACAAAATCTCAATGAATTGTCATAGGACTTTGTTTAAACTCAAACTGGTTTTGTCTTCAGATTAGTTTAAAAGGAATTCTTGATGCTACAGAAGGCGTGGGGAAGTAATAACTCCTCCTAACAACTCCTCAGTGGAAACTGCCGGAAGAGCTAGGCATGGGAGGGTACTTTTTTGTTTTTCTTTTTTTTCCTTTATTGAAAGTAAGGAGAAATGCTTTGAACTGCGCTGCTCTATACTATGCATTGGAATTTAGCATAGCCTGTAACATGGTAGATTATTCTAATACAAATTCTGGTTTAGTACAAAAGCAAAAGTTTTAGGAAGGCACTTAAAATGATAATCCGAACACAACGATTTTGGAGTATATGCACAGAGCTTTCATGGCAATTGTCAAAAGGCACATGCGTGTCCCAAGCAGACATCAAGACAGCTTCACACCAAAGGCTCTGTCTGGCTATTCCCTCAGTCACCTTTTGCACTGCTGCTAAATTCTTGCTAATGCTCCCTCAGTAATGTATGGGAGTAAGAGAGGATGGAGGAGTTTGAAGTGTTTTTTTACAAATACTTTATCTCCAGGGCTGTGCGAAGCTGCATGTTCCTTTCCACCTTCTGAACTTGGTTCAGATCCATTTGACTGCTCAGGTGCTTTGTCCTTTGAGGTAGTTTTGTTGCCTTTCAAGTTTCTTGGGGAAAGATTTATTTTATTTTATATTTTATTTTATTTTATTTTATTTTATTTTATTTTATTTTATTTATTTTATTTTATTTTATTTTATTTTCCTGCTGCCACCTCAGATCCAGCTAACAAGAATTTGATTACTAGAGCAAGAGTGAAACACCATTAGGTCATAATTTCTTTTCCACAAGTGTAACAGGTACAACCCAGCTGCTTTCCTCCTAGGGCTCACAGCCTGGAGAAGGAGAAGAGGCTAGCTTTGAAGGACTGCATCTCCTGGGTCACTATAACATTAAAGTCCTTATGTCAGAAGGAGAGAACAAAGGTTATTTTAAACTTTTTTTCCTCTCTTTCCCTCCAGAAGCAATGTAAAAGCTCACACTGTGTGCTTCTATAATGAGACTGAGCAGGAAACTTGTCCCTGCACAGGTAGTATATGCATCAACGGGGTATTTTTAGCTCAGCATGTCATGGACTCAAGTCTGAAGGTATGCTGCTTGTCTTGTAAGACATTTCTTGTCTTGCCTGCTTTTGAATACTCCTGCTAACCTTCCTGGAGCTCATGCTTAGCCACAAATAGAGGAGAGCTTGTTCCTTTCCTAAACAGTCTTCAGAAGGAGGCTCAAGGGTGTTTACTGACAAATTTAAGAAACTGCAGGAAATGAGTGAAAAAGAAGTAATTTGCATAAATGTCCTGTCTAAACTGAAATATAAGAGCACAAGATTTGTAGAGGAAATCCAAGTCTGAAAAGTAATTACGCTTGTTTCGTTTAAATACAAGACAGCATTTTAATAAGGAAGCCAAACCTCTGGCTAAAGTGTTATTTTCCAGCCTTTCTCTTATTTTATGTTCAAAATTAGGTGGATTCTCCTCAGATCCATAATCCCCAATAAATTAACCTGTCCAAATAACACATGCACAGGATAAAACTATACCTTTGATTTTGATTGCATTGCTTATGGTTGCAATTTAGGTAGTCTTGATTCTAAACGTTTTTGTTTCTGGGGACTTGGACACCCTTAAAGTGCTGAGAAAATCTCAGTTCTTGCATGGATCTAGTTAAGTTCTTGGTTGCAAATAGATAAACATGTCTCTTTTTGTTGACAAATGACTTAGAAGCATAATTTTTCAAATATGGTACTATGTCTATGGTCTATCACTACTCTTTCGTAGGGCCTATGGACTTCCACTCTTGTAACCTGGAAGAATTTAGTTTTGAATGGGATAGATTTTATCTGTAAACATAATTCCCAACCATTCAACAGAACTACAGGAAACATTAACTGAACTGTCACATAGGTACAAAAAAATGACACTATTGAGGAGATGCAATTTCTTGAAGTCTTACAGATCAGCACTTGAGTTTGTATCTCATGGCAAACTTGATATAACAAAAATAGTTTATTAGCAGAAGTACCTTGCTTCCTGCTCTAGAGCTATGTAAACACTGTATTGACTTCATGTTACATGACTGCACAGCTTTACCACACCTTAGTAGCAGCTCTTGGCATTAAAACAGCAGAAATAATGCTGAAATAAAGGATTGCAACAGAATGTGACATTTAAACAGAGCAAAGCATCCTGTCAGGGCAAGGAGGTTTGCCCTCCTTGCTTGCAGGTTCCCTTCAACAGAAGTGTGGAAGTACTTGGCTAATGTGATAGAGGATGAGAATCTACCCAACCCATAGTGTCACAGTCTTTGGGGATTGGAATTTAAACAGGTGCATAATGACAAAGATTTTTTTTCATGTTAGATTACTAAACTGAAAGATAATTCTTAATTTTGCTTTGACTATGGGTAGTGCCTTAGCACTAGAGGACAGGCAGATTTTAAAGGCATTTTACTATGGCCATATAAAATACTCCTTAAATGAAGTATATCACAAGTTGTATGTATCGCAATTATAGCACATGTAGAGCAAATGTATTATAAATGGAGACAAATCTTAACAGAGCAAGATGCCTACTGACATATGCAAAAATGAAAGTGTATCTGAAAGTGCTATCACTCTGCTTGCACATCCTCATGCCCTTGTGCATTGTTACATTTAGTAGCATAAATGTAGCTTTGGAGGAGCTATTTTGCAAGTAGTCTGGAGCTGCTGGATTTCTGAAAATCAGGATTTTAGAAATGTGGAACTCTTTCCACACATCCTTCTGGAAAGTTCATTGTTCCTAATTTAAAAACCGCAGCAGCCTTATGCATATGTATGACAGTGCTTCTGTGTCTTTACTTCTCCTCACAGTTTGTCATTTTTGGACTTGAATAGCTTGCTCTTTTCTGACTCCTCTGTCCATTTTTTTTTTCTCTATGCCCAGTCTTTCCAGGATCACACTACAGATGCCAATATCTTAGCCCTGTTTTCTTCTCGGGGCACTGGAGTTGGCAGGCAGGCAGGGAGGGGATGGAGGAAGGGGGAACGTTCTCCACAAACTCCAACCTATTAAGTTTTTGTTGGAGTTCCTCTGATTTCTTTTAAGTAGAACTATCATCAACCTGCTTAGTCACAACACCCTAAAGACTTGCACAGTGAGCTATAATCCATGTTTTCTATAGATCATGCAAAGACACATGCACACATACCCCTAAATATCTACATGTACATACACAAAATACAAGATCTGTCAAAATATATAGTGGTGAAGGCAATTCCTGTACAATGTGGTTTTGCTTGTTTGTTCTTTTTTTGATATTCTTTGGGTGAGAAGCATGAAAATATGTATGAACTGGTATATGGGAAGATTGGAGCATATGCTCACACCTGTTCAGTAAGTGGGAAGTAGTGTCATCTAGTGGTTAGCTCAAAGCTAAATGGGACAGGAGCTGCAATTCGGAATATAGTAACAAAAGTTTAATTCGTGCATTGCTGCACTGTGTAACTTAAAGGAAATTATTTTTATTTCTTTATCTCATTGATTCAGACAGAAAACAGGGAAAAAGTAAAGCCAGTTGGAAAATCATACAGTGAAATATCAGAAATATATAAATTCTGTCCCATTCTGCTCAGATGGGCACTTTCCTTTTTTGTATCCTATCCCATACCATACAATGTTTTCCTCTGATGGTGCAGACCTCTTGAGACAATTTGATAGACCTTCAGTCTACCCTCTTCCATGCAATATAGGTTGAAAGCTACCCTGGCAGGACACTGGTACACTACCATACAGAGAAGTGAATACATTTACTGTTGAAACTTACAGTGACTGAAGTTAGTTCAGTCTTCAAAAATGTAAGAATAGAGAAGTCTTTTTACGTGTAGTAATTCTTCATAAGATGGAACTAGCTTTTAATCAAAGCTGGTTCTTATTGCTTCTTACAACAACATGATTGCTAGAAATTATATCCTCATGTAGTCTACAGTACTCCTTAGTATCAATTCTGGGTGCAGGCAAACATGGACTTGAGCACTCACTTACAGCTGACAGAAACGGTGGTGTTAAGCACATACTTAAAGCTAAGTGTGTGATTAATTTTCTCTCTTCTCTCCAGATTTGGGGTTTATAATATGAACAAAGTACTGTAATCTGTCTTTTTTTTTTTAATCTGTCTGCTTTTAATTTTTATGTCAAAAGACCTAAAGCTCTAATTTACAGCTATTTCTTATATAAAAATCACTGTAGGGTGTTAACATAAAAGCTAACTTGTACCTGGATGCAATGTTATTGGCATGATTACTTGCTATGGAATCTTAAACGAGAGTTTCATCCGTTATGGTTTTATCTATTAAAATTAAAGAAACTAAAATCTACTGAATCAGCCCAATGAAGGGCTAAACATATTAGAATGAAGCAATTATAAACAGGACTTTTCCAGCTGCCCTTGCTAACAGGCAACTCTAAAATAACAGCAATGCATGTCTTAAGTTTCTGCTAACAAAGCTGATTTCTGACCAGAAGGCTAGAGTATTCTTTTTCATCTATTAAGTCCTGAAAGTGACAGTTCTTCATCATATCCCTAATATTTCCTTTTCAGCTCACCAAGGCCAAAATGTCATCTTTTCTTGTAAAACAAAAAATCAAAGCCAAATGGTTAAAATGCAAAGTTTTGGTTAAACAAACAGTCAGTATTTCAGTGGTTTTATCTGCAGCCTGCAGAGTAACTAACAAAGCCAAGATATTGTCCATCTCTTTGACAGACAAAGAGCCTCAGAGGTCCAGAATGACATGCCCGGGGCTGGCACGTGATTAGAGTAATTAAATTAAATAGCAGGAAACATGTTTTCCATATGCCATTGCCTGGCCACACACAAACTGTAACAGTAAATCTTTTATATTACATTGGTTCAGGGAAATGTATAACCATCTTAAAAATGCATGATGCCCACAAAAATAAAGTTAACAGCAATATAGTAGCATACTCAACTGGCTCCCTGGCTTTGGTCATTGGCCTGAAATGCCAAACAAGTTCATTCCTTATTTATTTATTTTTAAAGGCGCAGCTCAAAATGCCCTGAGCATGTGAACATTCAGGAAGCATTGCTGGGTTTACACTGGCAGGTAGCGCCAGTGCTCTGATTCAAAGGAAAAAAAAATCTGCCAGTAAAATTAAAAGAAACATCTTGGGTACCTTACAACGTGAGGTTCTAACACATTTCTCCCAGGCTTTCAAAATAATCAGGCCCTCCAAATGTGTATTAAAAAGGATTTTTTTTCAGTTGTTCTCCACAGAAATATGATCTCAAATTACTTTGTATTCATGGGCTGTTGTTAGGAAAGACAGCATGTTTATCCATGCCATAATACAGTCAGAATTGCCAGTCAGTGGCATCAGGCATCATCCCTGAATTTACTTGTCACTGCCGTATTCAGATGAGCTAATCTCTTTCCAATTCATTTTTCAGTGGTTGATGATGCCAAATTAAATTACTGATATTTTTGTTATTATTTTGCACAATAGGAACAAGGTTGCAAATCAGTTTAGAAGGAACTAGTAAACAGTGATGTCACGGATTAAATGTCCAGTCCTTGAGATTCTTAGGAGATGACACACAGGAACATTTACTATAAATAATAAATTCCGCAGGCTGCGTAATACTCTCTTAACATGAAGAGAATTAAGAATTTTGAGAAAATCATTTCGGCACACACACAAAAAGCTGTCCTTGAAATTAAATTTAAAAGAAAAAAGCCTTCTGGTCCAATATGTATTAGATAATTTCAGATATTTCATCTTCAGTTTATCTATTTCCTTAACCAAGAATGCTCAGATAAGTAACAACAGAAACTTCAGTGTTTCTGATTTGAGGTCCAGCATTGAAGTATTAAGTTTAATAATTAATAATTCAATGAAATAAAAATACAGTCTTCCAACTTCAAAAATAAATGTAAATTTATGTTTAAAAAGTAGGATAACAAAGATGATAGAAAACTGATGCTCTTGGCTCAATCTTTACTTAGTACAGTATTTCTCAAGTTATTGAAAGGAGATTCAAGATGTAATAGGTATGGATAATTAGGAATTGGGACTTTTGTTCTTATACTCCCTTGAATGCTTTCTTTACTAACTAATCTCCGTTATTTGATCTGGAAAATTTGAGTTTAACATGAATATAAAATCATTAAAGGAGACAACAACGACAGGAATGTGAAAATTGGCACCTCGTGTTTGTACTAGCTATAATCAGGAGAGGTGGCAGAACTTAAAAAAAAAAAAAAAAAAAGACAACAACAACAAAAACATTTCTTTATCTTTCTAAACTCTTCTATTCCCTGAAAGGTTCAGTGAATTTCAACTTAAATTGTTTAGTCTGGCCTACCGATAAAATAGGTTAAAAAGAACCCTTCGTTACAGTCTTGTCTTTTGAGGAAAAACAAACTAGGGAAAGTTCTTTGCATAAACCTATGCAGTAAGTAAAAACCTGGAGCCTCTGGCCAGAGGAATGCTGTCATCACCAGGAAGAGATGGAGCTGCTCTCTGGGACAAGGAGGGCCCTCAAGCCTAACTGCCAGAGCTGCTGTAGGACGTTTTATGGCTGCTTCTACCTCTCCTCATCCTCTCCCCACCGTTGCTTCCCACAGAAGTGCCGAAATGAGGAAGGCGCCTTGCCGTCTGCCTTCCCGCTCTACGTCTGGCCTTGGCCTCCAGCCACTGTCCCATTCCTGCCGCAGGTGCTAGGTCCCTTCACAAGAGGCCAGAGCACATCTGTGAAGCAGCGGTTTCTGAAGGTAACTTGTGGCCTTTCAGAAGAGGATCTCATTTTTGCTAGCCCCCCTTGCCTTCTGATAGTCAGTGCGGGGAGGAGAGGTCTGCAGAGGTCTGATGCACTGGAGGATGCCTGCAGGCCTGCCCGCAGGCCATGGGTGTGAGAAGGGGCTGGGGAAGGCCACAGTGAGGGGTTATTCATTGAAAGGAAGAGAAACACAGGGGTAGCTTTGGGTGCACCTGTTCTTCTTGTCCTGCAAAATGCACTCTTGGAAAGCAGCTCTGACTTTCAGGCTCTGGTGCTTCTTCAACACTACATGCTTTAGGAGCATACGCTACGTGCTGGGAGGACCCACTTTCCCTATGGCCCTCCACAGCTGCTTCAGGGGCACGGAGGAAACTTAATCCATGGAATGAAGTTAGTAGTGTTTCTTTGCCCTCATAATGCCATTGTGTACTTAGACCTATGAAACCAAGCGAAAATGCAGTCCAGCAGCTTCTACCAATGTTAACAAAACTGAAACAGTGACCTGTGGAGGAGGTGCTCAGTTTTGGTAGGGGTCTCTAGCTGCGAGACTGTATTTTTCAGTTTATTTTTGCATAGAGTATCTTGGCTCTGCAGTCAGCTGCAGGCCTTGAATCTCCTAGTTTTGTTGGCGCCAAGCACTTAGTCCAATGAATGAGCTTTCTGTAACACAGCAAAGTAAAAAACATACATGCTGGTCCTTCTTGACATAAATTACTGTTGCACTGACAAGATTCTGCAGGTTGAATGCAACCAACTTCAGCAGGATTGTGTCCCCATTTTCTGACTTGCCTTAAGTGGTGGTACAAATCCACCTCCACATCTAAGCACCTCTCCTGATTTTTTTTTTTTCTGTTTTCAACACTTAGCATCCATATTAAAGCAGAAGAAAGGCGGGGAGGGGGGCAGAATACCAGCACTACACACAAATAACAACTTGCTGTACCTCAAACATTGTGTTCTTTCTTGTGACTTCCTTAATTCTAAGCTGAAACAATCAATCATGCCAAAGAAGAGCATGTTGAGACAGTAGAGCTGATCCTGGTAAGATGTAAAGAGCTTCAAAAAATTTTCCTTCTCTGTAATGTACCTACCACTTTTTGAGTATCTGTCGATAAGTTAATATTCAGCCTTTTGCAATGACACTAAATGTGCAGGTGGCCATGACAGCAAGAAAGAGAACCAAACACTGATTCCTTTCTATAACTGACCAGTCGAGTTCACAGTATCCTTTCACAAAGGTTAATGCTGATGTATTTTGACTGAAATCTTTAGCATCCATGACAAGGCCTACTTTCTGCAGAAGCAGCCAAAGCAGAGCTAGTCAAGTGAGGTATCCCTGGGCTGAACCTGTGGTGATGGCACCTGTATTCAGTGCTGCCATTTCTGTTTTTCTGTCAGAAACACTAACAGAGTCTGATTTGAAGTTCTCTGTACAAAATCAGTAGTTTCAGAAAACTAAAGCTCACGCAGAAGCTAATGGGAAACTATGATAAAAGATCTGCACAAATGCAGGTAAATGGAGAACAAAAACATTCTAAAAAAAAGAAAGGAAGATGTCAAGGGATGTGCTGTTGGGCTTGGGAGCCTTTGATGCCCTAAGGCAAGGTGTCAGAATGGATCAAAGCAGGTGAGAAGTGAGGGAACCCTAATCACCACCTGTCTCCATGTGCAGTCAGGTGGCTGAGTGACTGAGATATGCTCTCTGATGTGTAGTGACTCTTAAACTTGTATTTTCTGTAGAGGAAGATCTAGGAAAGCAAGCTTAGGAACAACTGTTGTCTGTAGCTATCCCTCTGTTCATGGGGGAGAGCATTTCCCAACAGCACTTCTGCCCGGTGCTCCTTCTGGCTCTGCTCAATAATAGAAATCAGCTTTAAAAATCTGCAAACTGGCACCTAAAAATATCACAGTGCCCTTCCTGATGGGTGCAAAAGGAAAAGACTAAAGAAAGCATTGCAGACCGATACTTCACTAGATGCTTTAGGGAGAACCTGAGCAAAACCTTCTCAAACCCTCACCATTGCTGCACTCTTGTAGCTGTAATTTTCACAAGCCTTTTTGCTGAGGGAATACAGGCAGTCTGAACAGAAAGACCTCCTTAGTCTCCTGGGGATCCAAAGGTCACAGGCCAGATCATGAGAGGAGACAGATTATGAACTGCTTTCTGCATTAGAGCACCTATGTCCCAAAGGCATTCAGGCTGAGCTGCTCTTCCAGGACATTAACCAATGGATCTTTATGAAGATTTAGCCAGCAGTGTACTAAGGAGTGCATTTATTCACCGTCATATTTTAAGGGAAGGAAAAAATTAAAACTTGTGTATGTACACGCGCCTGTCTGTCAGAGAGAGAAAAAAACATTTGGAGGTCAAAATAGAGTTCTTCCAAACACAAAGCATTTAAAGAAGCAGCTTTCCAAGAACACATAATCCTCTTCAATGACAATAATAATAATAATAATAATAATAAACATGCTGTCTGATACAGGAAATGATAAATTGCCCATTGGTATGAAAGTAATATCATCTGACTGTCAAAATATGAAGTGATAATTACTGGGATCTGGACTTACAGACTTTTGATTCATGCTGGTTATGTACCCCAATTAAGTAATTCTGCCTGGTGTTGCCCCAGCAATCTCCTTATGTGCTGCTTTTGCTGACAGAAGTGTGCAGTAACAGAAGTACCAAAGTTCTATATTGTAAGTATCTGAAGGAGGAAAAGAAGCATGAAAAATTTTGGATCAAAAAAATATAAGCACTATCGACATTATTCTGTGCTAGTATCAGTGAAATGGAAAAAAAAAAAAGTTTTGTAATGCCATATGGCTGTTCAGACCCTTCGGTTCTCAATTTAGTTATAAGTCATTGCCTGCTGTAACTGAAGGTTTACAATAGCAGAGACAAAAGTAATAATCATCTCCTTGGCATTCATTAAGAAAGTAGATTTGATACTTTCTGAAAAATTTGATCATTTTCATATCCAACTGGGAAAAGCAAATTGCTTGTAGAAATTCTCATTATTATGCACTTTCACATAGGATTGGCATAAAAAAAAAATTATTCTTCCTGTAGCATTTGATAATGAACTATGTTTTTTAAGGACCACAGTTAAAAACTTAATACAAATGGCCAGACCCTTAAGAGAAAAGAAGACATAAAGCTGGCTAAATATTCAGAGGCTTCATGTAGATGAATGAAAAAATTTCACAAAACAAATCCAATACCACAGTCCTCTCCTTCCAACCTCCCAACTCCTTCCCTAGATAGACTAAGGCTCAGGTATGATTCAAGAAATCCTAATGCCAGCCTGTGTAATCTGGGGGTTGTACTAGGCCTGTGCACTCACAGAACTGAGGAAGGACATTACAGTACAAAGCTAGTATCTCTCTTACTGGCTGTGCAGTTACAGGAGCTAAGGTAGCCCAAGGAAATTGAACAAGTACAGATAAGAAAGACTTGTGGTTACAACATCATTTAGGAAGGGAGGAAGGGAGTAGAGAAGGTGGAAAGTTTCTTTAGAAGTCTGACATTGTTGAAAACTTACATTTCCATTTCTCATGCCCTTCTGGGTCTTCACAGCACTTATCAAGGTCAAAAATCATAGAATCATAGAATCATAGAATCATAGAATATCCCGAGTTGGAAGGGACCCATAAGGATCATCGAGTCCAACTCCTGGCACTGCACAGGTCTACCCAAAATTTTAGACCATGTGACTAAGTGCACAGTCCAAACGCCTCTTAAATTCAGACAGGCTTGGTGCAGTGACTACTTCACTGGGGAGCCTGTTCCAGTGTGCAACCACCCTCTCAGTGAAGAACCTCTTCCTAATGTCCAACCTAAACCTCCCCTGCCTCAGCTTGACACCATTGCCGCGGGTTCTATTACTGGTGATTAAGGAGAATAGGTCGGCACCTGAGGTTGCTGCAGGTTGCCATCAACTTGGAAAAACCGTGTGCAGCCAACCTCCCTTATGGTTCAGGGCTATGTACTAGTAGAGTCAATAGAGTTACTTCAACGCAGCTATGGAAAACAAAGGTGCCACAGCCAGATTCAAGCCATCTCATTTAACCAGCTAATTAAGGCACTGAATTGCTTACAAGTAAGTATCTGGTCTGTCGAAGCAACTCTAGCTATTAAGGTCCCCATGCAGTAAGTTAGTAAGTTGTAAGTAAGTTAGTAAGGCTTTAGGCTTTGCTGAAGAAGTCTGATTTCAAATTAGTATCCTTTAACTTTCAGCTGCTGCTGAAGTAACCCTTGGGTTTCCAACAGCTGTGTGTGCTTACATGTAGCCTGGGAAGTTAGCCTGTATGGGCTATATGAGGTATGGGGCCAGCTAAGCAAAAGGAGCATGACACCTGAAGTCAGGGGACCAAAAAGCAGGACACAGGTAGAAGATGCCCCTTCCCAGCTCTGTTTGTGCACCTGAGTGAGCAAGCATGGCCGGGAAGCCCAGAGTACCCCC
>VXAA01004147.1:399726-488639 GCA_013399115.1 Anseranas semipalmata | reverse complement strand
CGTGTTGTGTTTTTGGTGGTTTGGTTTTTTTTTTTTTTTTTTTTTCATTTTTTGCCTTTAATTCTAAAGTAGGCTGAGTTAAAACAGAAAAAAATGCAAAGCACAAAGTCTACCAAATGCAAAGCACAGAGTCTATCAATTACAGTAATAAAATGCCACAAAAAAATCAATGGGATTCCACTACAGCAATACAGAAGATAAAATTATCTATGATGCCCATCTTCTGTTTGCCTGAACAGTAATCTAGCATATAATGTTCTACACTATATTCTTCCATTGAGGAACCAGGTACAGCAGCACTGCTACCACCCAGATGATGGGAACTGCATAAGGAAATCAGAAACTAAACAAATAAATGAAAAGCAAACAAACATCTCTTAATTGGATAAGTAGGACATGCTGCTAATGGGACAGAATACAATAAGGAAATTAACTTGCCTTAGCTAATTTTGGCCCCAAATTGTGAAGTGTTCGTAAGGGGGAGAAATAAGTAAACATTTTTAGATTGGTGCCTGGGACCAATGTTTATAGATTATACCTCAGAATGCCAGTGAAGACAAAAACAGGGTATAGCTAGCTTAGATAACATACAGAAGTCTTACTGATCCTGATGATAATGAAGATGGAATGAAGATAGTGCATGAATGAATTGCTGAATAGAGAGGATGAGTGGTGGTGATGTCTGGAGTGCTCCAGTTTTGCTGAGGCATCCAGCTTTAATCCTCTTATGTTAACGTCAGAAGACAAAAAAAAAAGGCTAACATCCAGTAACCTGTGTTTTTATTGAGTATATAAATATTTTGAAGCATTTTCCCTCAGTTGGTAGTAATTATTTCTGAATTGGCACCTACACTGGCTTTATTTTTTGGACAATAGGACAGACTAAGTGTCTGCTGTTCCAAAAAATAAAAATAAAAAAAAATGCACATTAATCAGGAGATGCACATTAATCCCAGAAAAATAAGGCCTGTGGATTGTATTACATTATGATTGTTGTTTTTTTTTTTTTTACATTATGGGTGCTTTGATGCATGGTAAACAAATAATTTAGGAAAAAATATGTGTAGCCTCCAAACTAGGAATGCTGTAAACTGAAAGCATTTAAGACCACTCTTCTAATTCTGACATGAGTATTTAAACAAATGGCATCTCAGTAAAATCACTGTTGAAAGCATGATTTACTTGCAGGCACGAGATTCAAAATACATAAAAATCAACAGGGCAGGCAATATAATGTTATTCTGTTAATGCTACTTAAGATTTCTTAAGCTGAAACTTGACTTTCTATCTATTTTTGTGTATGTGTGTTGTGTGTATTACTGACAAAACATTACTTTGCTATTATATCAATGAAAATAATTACATTTGGTTTATGAAAATATTTATTCTTTTATGTCCTTAGATTGCTGAAAATATTTTATTTTAGTTAAAATTCTGCCAGAATCAAAGCAGCTAAAAGCTTTTGCTATTTAGAATCATAGAATCACAGAATATCCCGAGTTGGAAGGGACCCATAAGGATCATCGAGTCCAACTCCTGGCACTGCACAGGTCTACCCAAAATTTTAGACCATGTGACTAAGTGCACAGTCCAAACGCCTCTTAAATTCAGACAGGCTTGGTGCAGTGACTACTTCACTGGGGAGCCTGTTCCAGTGTGCAACCACCCTCTCAGTGAAGAACCTCTTCCTGATGTCCAACCTAAACCTCCCCTGCCTCAGCTTGACACCATTGCCGTGGGTTCTATCACTGGTGATTAAGGAGAAATGTTCGTTTAAATGAATGTTAATTTAATGAATGTTCATTTAAATGAACAGTTAAAGGAGTTTGAAAGCAACAATTTTCCAAACTCTTTTGGTAGTAATAAATCATGTGTTTTAGCAACAGAGATAGTTACGTAGTACAAACTGTTTCTCTCTGCAGATATGAAGCAAAGTTCAGGAAATGTCTCCAATCAGTAAAGCTTTTAACGTCTTTAAGGAAGTGCTTAGGTGTTTCTTTGTAGTAGGACATCACTTTCTCCCACAATTGCTTTAAAGTCTACAAAGTTTGTGGATTCCCTCTTTCCCAATATATTTACAGATGGATTCTGGTTTTGCAAAGATCTTGAGGAATATCAAAAAGGTATATAAAGTATAAGCTCAGTTTCAATACTTTTAGGGTTCTAGGAAGATTTTAGAAATGTCATAGAAACTATTTCATCCAGATTCTGGATAATTTTGGATAATTAGGAGCAAAGAAACTGGGATTTACCTTTCCTTTTCCAGTATGATGCTACATATGATCACATGTTCAAGACAAATGCCATGATGGGAAAATGAGCATGCATCAATACTATTTCCACATTCACTAGAACTTATAATGGCTGATGTAGGATAAAACAGGAGACTAAAAGGAAGACTTTGTGTAATCATTGTAAGAATAGTGTAATAAAAACCTTGCTCCTGAAAGCTTTAATTGTTTCAACAATGTGTAGCAAACATATTTGGTTATACAAAGCAAAAGCACAACTAAGTTATCAACTTTACACAAAGTCAGATATCTGAAAGGGGATCTTTTAAAAAAAAACTTTATTTGAGAAAGGAAGAGACTTATATCAGAAGGCAAAAAAAGGGAACATACAAACAGAATATATTTACAACACAAAACAAGAGATCACCTCTAAGAGTGTAAATTATAATAAATACAGTAGATTTAAAATGTAAGAGACAATTATCAATTAGAAATGTATTTTTTTTTTTTAACCCAGTTTTCCTTTTCACTGGTTCCAGGTAGTTTCTCTATTTTAATTTTATCCAAATTTGAAAGATTCTGAAATTAAAGTCCACTAATGTATTGGGGTTTCTCACCTGAACAACATTATAAAAATATCTTCTGTCCTTTGTGAATACAAGTTTTTGAAATGATGTTGTACAAAAGTCTTCTTATTTGCAAGTTTCTCCCCAAATAAAATGTATTTTAAAAGATGCACTATCCCTTTTGATGAGGCTGAAGTTAGGTTTCAAAGAAAATTAAAATTATATGGAATGGGAAAAACACAATTTCACTTTTATATGCTTCACTTTTTGAATGTGAATGTGATTTTTTAATCCAAGATGGAGAAAGATTTCTGTTCAAATATAAAGCACAGATAAAATCACCTATATTTTGTCAATTAATATATCTTTCCTATCTAAGATGATCTTTACGGTTCAGGAGGCCTTTCATTATACAGCAACTATTTAGTCATTTGTTGGGAGATCTTCTAGGAAAAAGGATAATGTATCTTTATAAGTTGCAACATTTTATAAGAGACTTAATAGTATTAGAGCATAATGTAAACAACACGTGCTAATAACATTTCAGAACAATTTCTACATTTGGCAAAACAGCTATCTCTTTTGAAACAGGATACTGCACCTTAAAATACCTTAGCTTTAGAAATATAAATATTTTTAATAGAAAAAAAACTGACAAGGATTCCAGGTCAGTTTGGGATTATCCATATTAAAGGGGATCTTAATACAATGAATCTTTAACTAGCTTAACAAAAGTAAACCTATAAAACAAGGTAAACATATCAAAAGGGAATATGAAGGAAATGTTTCACTGGAAAGCTTCCTTAACAATTTCCCTACTCGCTTTGTTATTTTCTTTGACAATAAATCAATTCATAGAGTGCCTTTAAAAACAGAGAGAACACTACCCCGTTCCCCCTGCCTTACATTCCTCAGCACATGAATCACTTGGGCTTCCTGTTTCCATAAGGCATTTCCTGCTCTCCCTCTCAGAATCACTTTTCTGCAGGAGAACAGCAGGGACCTGACAAAGTCTTGACTTAAATAAACACTGCCTGCCATTGCATCCAGCATTGCTCCGTCTGATTTTAGAGCAACAAAAGGGACACCAGCTCTCTAAAAGCACAGACTGCACAAATGTACTTTGCTCTTCAGCATTTGTAAAATACTGTCAGACAATTTGAAGTTTCCTTTTGCTGAGTTGGCATTTTTGCACAGTCCTTATTTTAGGATTTGTCCAGAAGACCTAGTGATAAAGGTTATGCAATATTGTATGATTAGTCTTTATTTAAAACAATAAACAAGTGATTGGATATCAGATAATAATGATAACAGTTCTGTGCTTTTCCTGTAATACCGTAATATCTGATTGGAACCTAATGCTGCGCTTTCCTTCTCTCCAGTACTTGCATCTGCTTCATTTAAGGATGTCTTTGTGGACAGTATCATCAAATAAGACAGAATGAAAAATTAACTAAGCAGTGCAAAAACTGAAAACAATGCAATTTTTAAACGGTGCCTTGCCTGGCATCTTTACATCCATCTTGTACACTTCTCTAACTTACACTTTGTACTCCAGCCTGGGACCACTGATATAGCAGTCAGTACCTGTCTACTGGGGGAAAAAATACCCTATCATTAACAGTGTTCAAGACTACAGTATGATACATTATATACAGATAGCTGAAAGAAAAAGTCAGAGGATTCAAAATCAGAGAAGAAGAATGTTTCATCAATCAGGTCTGGAAACTAATTCCAGCAGTTGCTGATCTCAACAAGCTAGGTGATAAGAGTTCTCTTGCACTAGAACTAAGCGATGTAATGTAATCCTGGACTAATACAAATTCTATCATCTATTATGCAAAGGTTTATGTAGAGCAATTGACTGCAACAGGTATTTTCTCCATTAGTGGCCATAAGGATGAGCTCCACTATGTTTTTAAGTGTGCATACAACACCTCTGCCTTTGTTAAATTCTTTGAATGGTAAATCAGGATTTGCTAGATCCATGAATCAAAACACAATTGCTTATCAAAGGCTAGAAAATGCATGTGATGTTCAGATAATAACCTTAATTACAAATCCTGGAGCTAAATCTTTGCCTATTACCTGTTGCATAAAAGCAGCTTGCTCCCCAGATTCCATTTGCTGGGTTTGAATATCCTCATCACTGTCCGGTGGCTCCTCTTTGACTTTCACAGCCCCCACTTGCTGTCCTATTCTGTCATCCACACCAGCACTGCTGCTCTCAGCCCTAATGCTGGCACCGCTAGCGGGAGCTCGCTCTTCCTGCATCGAGTGGTCTCCATGAAGCTCTTCTTCAGCTTCCTCCAGGTGACTGCCAGGCTGCTTTAACTGCTCAATGGATTTAGAGAGCATCTGGAAAGAGAAGGAGGGGGAACAGTTACTGACTCTTTTCACCAACGCCAAACACTGGGAAGTACTAGATTTGCAGCAACAAAATTACAGCTTCTGCAACAAAACCAGGTAGCTATGCATCACTAAAACATTAATTTACAGGGGGAGAAAAAAAAACCAACGTTCTTAAGCAAAAGGTCACTTGTTATTCTGCAGTAGAAAATACCATGTACCTAACGAGTGCTAAATGGTACTACTAAATAAAAATAAGGCAGAATAATGAAAACATATTACACATCTGTTACATTGTTGCAGCTAGTAATCAACAGCAATTAGTCTCCCTTCATACTCTTTTTCAAACAAAAATGCAGATATTTATTTAAATATATATTACAGTTCATTTTCCCCAACATAAAATAATAAAGGAACTCTTGTGAGATAAGAAAATTAGTATCTTGTTTAATATTTTGCTATAAGCAAATTAGGGAATGTTTACGCAAGCTTTTCTATCAATTACTGCATGAAGGCCCTAAGAGCCACAGAGGAGCAGTGATAAAGAGCCGGTGTCAGTCACCTCTGCTGTGGCACAGAGACTACAAGGATGCCCGTCCCTGACTGGAAAGACTACAGCTTTTGTCGTGTATGGCACAGGTATCCTTGTTTCAGCAGTGACAATATAACACAGCTAGCCAGACAATACTGTTTTTACATTAACTGCTACTGTAAAGCTTTGCTGAAGTACCAGATGCCTGAGTGTCACAACCAGTGCTTTATGCTTTCCTATTTAAGATGTCACAAATGTATTCCAAAAAAGTCCAAATGTAATCCAAAAGCCAAACTGGGAAAAAAAAAAAAAAGCCTTGTTGAAAGAGACACAAATCAGACAGATAAGCAAGCATCTGCAGGATCAAGTGAGTAATTACCATTTATTCAACTGGCCCACTTGATTTCAAGCAAATACTGATTTGTATCACCAAGGCCAAATATACTGAGAGAGGAAAAAATACCTTTCACCTTCCTCCCTTCTCCTACCTGCCCACCCCCTCCCAGATATCAAGTCTTTCAAACTGAGTTTTTGCTGGTGTTATATGCTGAGTTACTGTATGGCTTCAGTACAGCTATTTTGTCACAGACCACGGCTGGTGTAGTTCTTTCATTCTGCTCACTAAAGCATACAGAAAAATGCCCCCCTAGTGAAGGGCAGCGTTGTCCTGTGAACTGTGATCAAGAAGCTACAGCTGGATTCAGAAACTCACACAAAATCAGCAACGAGAGCTGAAAGATCTGTTTGTGCAGGCCCAGTGATGCTCTTATGCATAAGCCTCACATCAACGGAGAAACAGATTCCACAGTGGAAGTCTACAGGCTGTAGTCACAGCAAACCTTCATTTTGGGGGAGGTAATAGGAACATCATGGCTTACTAAAAAGAAACAAGCAAAAATCCCTTTTCTTTGCTCTGGAAACCGCAAAATCACAACACTTGTATCCCTCATGCTGCAGGTGGCATGCTCTAAGCCGAGGAGTTTTCACTACTGCAACTAATGCAAAGTGTCTCATTTTATTAAGAAGAATCTCGAAAGTTCCTCAGATGAAACCCATAAATCTTTTCCACTTGTTTGTCAGGGGATAACACTGACCAGGCAGGCACTGAAGCTAACTACATATATTCAGATCGGGTATACTACTCTGTCGTTTACTTAAACATCTGTGTGTGATCCTTCTCCATTCCTCAAGCAAGGAGAAAAAGGAAGGTCTGGCTGCTTGGCTGGCTGGCCAGTAAGCAAGTACAAGCTGAAACATCTGTGTGACAGATAATCATACACAGCCACGAGAGTCACTAATGCCGATCCATCTGTAAAACATTCCATGTGCCAGTTACTTGACATCAGGTGGGTTATTCTGGATGGAAAGCCAAGAGAAAAGGACTGCATGTCCACAGCAAAGTTAAGACATATTTAGCTCATTACTGCTCTCCTTTTATGCTTTTTCTCTTTAATGTCAGGCTCTTTCTTCTTCATGCTGCTGTATGGCACAGATCTTCAGTGCTGCTGAGCTCTCTGATGCAACACATGATGTCCTGCAGTATATAATCTATACGTGGAATGCTTCAAACGCTTTTGGCATGCAATCAGCAGGGAGATACAAGCACATGTAAGGGAGCTGTGGAGACTAGCGTGGTGTTTGCGTGCATTTCAATTTGCAGCGTGCCTGCTTCGGGGCCTGCTCCCACACCATGGAAGTCAGTAGGAGATTTGCTCCAGACTTTGGTGACAGGAGGAGGTAAACAAATTAAATCTTCTAAAACTCTGTGAAATTAAAGTATTTATTTTCACAAGAGATTTTACAAAGTACATAAATATTGTCATCTTTCATGCAAAGTCTTATTAAAAACATCCTTTACACTGTGACTTAATGGCAGAATTGGGAATGAAACTAAGCCCCAGGCAAGGGGCTAGGAGGCACTAAAGTCATATCCTCTCATGTGACAGAGGTGGACTGCATGAGGGCAAAACCTAAAAATCCACTCCTGCTGCTCAGTCTGCTAAGCTGTATCACTATCATGCTTTTGTATTTGTTAATGTGGTTTTTAAAGGCAGCTTGGCCCCATCTTATTCCAGTAATTACATTAGTATCATTATCAGGAGACTGTTCAATTCTCCTAAGTCAGAAACATCTTCTTTTATATTGTATCTCCTGGCACTACTGTAGAAAATTACATATCTAGAGACATGCAAAGATATCAGTTTAGAGTCAATATTTCTATCTTATCTCTCTATCTAAAGCTGGATTACACAGCAGAAAATAAACCCCGAATGAAACACTGCTCAAGTCCTTTCATGATGCAGCTGGATCCTTCTGCTTATACTTAACATTCAAATCTTTCACTTTAAATCTCCAGTCACCAATTTTTTTTTTTTCTAAATTTATCTGTAGATACTTGAAGGACTTTTTCCTGGTTTTAATGCACATTTTTCATTTTGAGAATGTGACTACTTAATTGGAGCTTTAGTAAGACTACATTTAAAAATACAAAAAAATACAAAAATAAAAATAACAAAAGAGTGGTTTATACTCCATGAATAAATTAGTTGTACAGATTGGTCTTCTCAAACCAATACACATTTTTATTATTGCTATTCCAACTAAAGGAGTTACTCAAAAAATGGCTTCATGCTAATGTAACCTATATTTTTTCCCCTTTTATTTTCAGGAAATTAAACTGTAAGGGATATGCATGAGCCAAAGTAAATAGTGGCAGCAGGAGAGGAAGCATTTACAGACATCAACTCCATTGTATAACTGCAAGAATCCAACCAAAATAAGACATCAAAAACAATCAAACTTTCTTGGCTGTACAGAAAAATGGAAGACAAAGCACAAATAATCTGGACACTGCAACAGACCACTTTATAGGACTTTCAGTTGCAGCCACTGTCTTTGTGTCTCCTTTGTAATAACAAGCTCTTGTAAAATGGAATATTTTAAATAAAATGTGTTTACAAAGAGACAAAGCACAAAATCCTGCAGCAGCCACCACATACATTTCTTTCCTTAATTAATTGTTCCTTTTAAATACATGGCTGTCGTTTCTAGGAAGTCATTTACATACCTATGGAAAACAGTTTTTCTCCTTCTGTGCTATAGCTATCAGATTACATTGACCAGCTAAATTGTTAGCTGTACTAAAATAACTTGGCACCTGTTTACTGTTTTCTCTGTCACACATGTAGTACATTTGTAAGGGATGCGTTTAATCTTTCAAGATCATTCTTCTGAATTATGGCTTAAACATTAATTCTCAAGAAAGGAGAAAATGCTCTGGGTATTTTTCAGTTCCAAACATTTTTAATCGTTACTGCAGTCTTGTCCACATAATCCCCCCACTATGAGCAATATTTGAAAGAAGCAATGTGCTACCTCTCCCACCTTCAGAAGATGCTAGTCAGAAAGGTAAGCTGGAAAGCCAAAACCTCAGTTATAATATGTTTAATGAAACTAGGTTCATTTATTCAAGTTGAACCTGATCAAAACAGTCTTCCTTATTTCACTAAATATCAGATGAGTGAATGATGAATCTGTGGTTAACTGCCTCTTTCCAATATTCCTACTGACGACAAACAATCTTCCCTGTTTTTTCCATTAATTAATCAATAGAAACTTCGATACTATTTTTCATTTTTTATTAACAGACATTGGTCAATTATGCTAATCTTCCAAAGCACTAGTGACCTTTCACTTCCTATAAATTTTTTGTCATCTATTTTTTACCTCACAGTCTTGCCCAGTCACTGTTTGTACAAAGATGCTTTAAACCGATTAACACCCTGGAATGAAAACTGAAATTCAGGCACTCCTTATTTAACCTTTAACATTGTCCATGCTGCTTCTGTATTTTAGTGCACACTGCAAACTGCCCCATTATTTTAATCTTCACTACTCCAATACAGAGGAGGACTTTATCACTGAGAAATAATTGTGAATAGTCAAAATGCTATAAACACATTATTTTAAGAACACTTGTAGGATTCCCATGCTATCAAATGAAATCTTGGTCCAAGTGAAGATAGTGTTAGTTTAGCTTCAGCGGAGGCAGCATTTTATTCATCACACATGGGGCGGGGTGGGGGGGCTTTTAAAAGCAGAGAGAGGGCTTTGTTCACATGCTGCTCACATTATAATTTCTGAGATTTTCTTGAACTCAGATTTCTGCTATGGGTTTTATGCTTATATTAGTTACCACAAAATCACTTTTTTTTTTTTTTTTTTCCTGCAAGTGGCAGCATAAAAGCTCTTTAGATACAGAGATACACAAATAAAATCAAGATTTTAGGATTTTTATTGTAGTAGCTGTCTTTCGGTACCCAATTGCAATAATTTTAGCTGGAGGTTTCAGACTTTGGACTCCCTTTATTGAGCAGAATGAAGTCCTACAATAGTGATCAAAGGGCCTTATGAGGAAATAAGCTGTCAGTTGGACAGAAGTATATTAAAGCTGACAACAGCAAAGTCGAGCTTCCCTAAGACAAGCGGAGTTCAGGTTACTGCACATTCATTATCATTTTTCCTCCACAAAGCTGGGACAAGGGTTTCTACCTATTTTTGGATGCGATGTCAACTTTTGCAGCATGTTTTTAGAAGGTCAGCATACTAGATCCCGCAGGTATAAATGTCAGGCTTCAGTGCAGACATATACCATTTCCCACATCAAAAGCCTGGCATCTGACAGCTGACCAGAAATAATCCATAGGGGATCTTCTCTTTGTTATTAAGGACAGAGGCACACCTCTTGGCAATGATTTGTTTCTTTTCAGAATGGAAATGATCCAGGGGAATTCTTTACCTCTGACCTGTGTTAGATTTTGCT
The DNA here is from genome assembly GCA_013399115.1 of Anseranas semipalmata. Taxonomy (NCBI): domain Eukaryota; kingdom Metazoa; phylum Chordata; class Aves; order Anseriformes; family Anseranatidae; genus Anseranas; species Anseranas semipalmata. The sequence continues at coordinate 478,139 of VXAA01004147.1, read as the reverse complement.
TGTTATCACCCTCACAGCAGCACTGGCTTGAAGCACTAGCTTGCTGCTGAAGTATATTCTTTTATCAAAGAAAAGAAATCACTTTTTAACACAAGATAAATACAAGATCCATGGGGTGGGGAGAAAACTGTTGCTCTCTTCCTCTTTTTGTTGTTACAGCAAGATTTGCCTGTATGTCCACCAAGAAGATCTGACCAAAACCATTTTTCAGGGACTGCTGACACATGTCATGTCATCTTAGTTCAGGACAAAAATTCAAATACCTGGTTCATTTGAAATATACGAAGGCCTTAAGTACTTAAAGTCCAAAACATAGGAGAAAAGGAAAAAGAAATGGAAATCAAATAGAATGTATTAACTTGTTCTAAGCTCTTGATCAACTGTCATTTCATAGTCTTGTCAGCTTAAAATGGTTCTTGTCTTTCTAACCAAATCTTTTAAGAGAATGTTTGAGTACTCCTTATTAAATAAAACATTTTTTCAAGACTGAAAAGGAGGGAGTTATACATCTGTGCAGATTTCTCTGTATGGCCTATGTACAGAATAGTGAGGGACAGAGCAGTGGAAAATAATAAATGCATGTATTCACTTGATACATGCTCAAAATTGCCATAAGAAATGAGAAGTGTTGGGTTGCTTTGCTACATGGCTTAGAATGTCTCATTCTAGGGTTCAGATAACTCTGCTTTGCAGAGTTCAACTTTGATTGTAAGAGCCACACAAAGCTGTTAGCTTAAATAATGAATAACTTCAACTGCAAATAAAGGTAAGGTGTAAGAATGAACAAAGTATATCCCATACTGCTGGTGGAGTTCAAAAACCTTATGCAGGCACAGCTGTTCAATGTGAACCTTTAATTTAAAGGGTTAAAATTTTAAATTCAGTACTTAATATCCACTGCTTGATTTGATCATTTCTCACTCCCTTCTATAATGGCTACCCTTAAATGCCAGTTTTCAAAATCACATTTCTTCTTTTAAGTATGTAAAAAAGCACCTGGCTTTCTGCATACTTGCAGAGGGTAGATGTGTGACTGGAGTGTGGTCATTTTCAGTAGTATTCATCAGAATGGTTCTTCTGGGAATGGTGTGGTAGAAAAGCCTCATTGCTACAGACCATAAAAAAAAAGTCTGATAAACCACCCCCATCCTCACATAACCCACTGCTTCTGTGGATGCAGCATGATCCTATTCCTCCTTAGGTGTTTGCTGCTCTGATGAGTTACTGTGCTCCTGATGAAAGCTAGCTGCTCTGGGAGTAGAGATAAAGGAGATTGAGCTATCTGGGCAAAAGAAGTAAGCTACGGAAATTCAAGGCAGTGAAAGACCCTGGGATAAAGATAAATTTCTACTACCTACATATGCATATATCCTATACTGTAGAGAATAAAAGCTAGGTTCACTAGGTTTTAAGAGAAGCAATTGTTTCACCTCTTTATTACAAATAACCATGTGAGAATGAAAGTGTATTTCAAGTATGTTTTGAGAGGGACTTGTTCTCAACATTTAGTTCATTGCAGTTTAACACAGAAAAAAAAATGTTACTGGAACAAGCATTATCCCAGGCCAACTACACTCTTTTTAGTGCTTTTCCAGCCTGAATCTTGTGAGGTGCAATGTATTCCTAGTCATATGTGACTAGGAATATGTTTATGTGACTCAAGTTTAATTTTAACATTCAGAAAAAATATATCTATAAGTCACAGTCTGTATCCCCAAATGCTATGGTAGAATGTATGTAAATAAGCATATGACCTAACACAAACATGTCAATGTGGTTTCTTTGCTTTGTGAAGAATGCATGAACAGTAACTGATCAGTTTGCAGTGGATACCCCCAAATAGCACAAAGACTCAGTACTTTACTGGTAAAAATTCTTTTCAGACAATTGAGGGCAGGTGAAATATTTTCAAAACCTGAGGCTACAAGATATACATATGCCATCTTGATTAAACATATGGAATGCATACTCAAAGAAAAGCCAACTGGAGTCCTAGTTGAGTAATCAAAACACCCAAGCTGAGAGGGGTTAACATGCAAGGATCAGCTCTGAACTTTGAAGTTTTCTGGTCTTCATTTTTCCTAATTAAGACAAGATTTAATAACCAAACCACTGTACAAACTATGTACTTAAACTCTAGGTTTGTTTCTAATTTTGTTGGGAATTCTTAGTAGATTCCAAAGAATCAGCACCCCCTGGGAAGTTCACCCTGTAAGGTGGATTGACTTTTTTTTTCTTTTCTCATAGGTACAAAGACTGAATGCCCCACTTTTCATCTTTTCTTCTTTGCCATTAGCTCTTATATATAGTTATCAAATAACTGTCAAACAAAACAAGAAAAGGAAAGATGTGTGATTAATCTATCTTTGAATTATTCATGGAGCTCCAGCAAACAACTTTTGGAAGGTTATGCAGTAAGTGAGTAAAAATGTTCTTCAGATAAAAGCATTTAATTACTTGAATATCTTCATTTTAGAGCAGGGAACAGCATCACATTTGTTGTAGAGACATTAGCCCCTGATAAATCTATCTAGATACTGCTGTACTTTGTTTATTGGTGAATGGTCCCTTTTCTTCTTTCTTTCCCCTCAGAAGAATGTGCTAATCTACAGGGAAACAGGGGCACAGTTCAACTCTGTATCTGATATTAGCAATAGCAAATTCTTCTCTTTCTCCTTCACTGGCATTTTTATATCACCATATAGATAACAAACTTTTATGTTACTAATGAACTGAGAGAGAAGAAGCTAGTTTGATAAAAGCTGATTAAAAATTTCTTCAGATGATCAATAAGTTTCTAACACAAAAAAGACAAATTTAATCAGCTGATTGACTTCAAATGAGTTATATATTTACTTCAGATACTATTCCACAATAAGTGAGTTTAAAACACGATTCAAAGGCAGCTGAATTGAATGATTTCTGAAACTGGAAATGGCAAATAAAAAAAAGCTGGACAGATATCCAGTAATCCTTAAGGCATAATATACCATTCAGCAGGAAAGCATCTGTAATCTAAACCTGAAAGATGCTTTGATCCCTATTTCATTGAACGGTATTCTTATTGTCATCAACAAGCATATACTAACTTCGTATCGAAAGCTGAAAATGAAGATCTATACAAATGTACACAAAGTATGCATAAGCAAGGTACTCATGGCAAGAACCTGTCTATTCTCATCTACCGCATGGCACCAATATCTATACTTACGTATTGGTTTTCAACAGTTATGTTCATTAGAAATTCCTTACTTTGGGAACTCACCTTATTCATGTGGATCTGTTGCTGGTACTGTTTCTGCTTCTCCAAAAACTGTTGATGTTGCTGCTGGATGACCAGCTGGGCCAAAGTACTCTGAGGAAGAGGAGCTGACTGGGTTCGATTCAGTGGCCTGTGACGAGGCAGTTTGTGGGCAGCTCTAATGCCAGGTGAGACTCTTTCCTTTGCTGCTAAAGGAGACTGTGGATGAAGAGGAACCGCTCCTGCAAAACAGTGACATTTCACTCCAGTGTGAAGAAAAATAAACTACTAGTTCTAATAGAAGAGAAATCTATCAGTAAGAAGAGAGGTGTATGTTGCAGAACTTTGCATCAGTGCAGATGCAGTGGGACGTGTACCACATGCCTAGCCATGCTGGGAAGTTCAGCAGCTGCAAAAGAATGTGATGAAGTAATCATTTGCTCTTTTCTGTAATCACAGAATTCTTTCAGGCTAACGGACTGGAGCAGAATCACTAAAGTGGGAAAACAAAGATGTTATCCTTTTTAATCCCAGCCTTCCACTTTTTACAACAGCCAGAATAAAAATGTCATTAAAAATATCTAAAATGATTGTTGTGTTGACGCTTTGATCATTACCAGTCACAAGAAGTTTTTGCTGTCTCATTTGTTCTTTCAGTAACAGATGTTGCAAGAGAGCCTGGTGGCTGCTATTTGGCTTTCCCTCCAAAGCAACATGAGGATGAGTTGAAGATGGAGGAATGCTCCCCCCATACTGTCCAGCCAAGGCCACTCCTTGTCTGAGCGTCTGGGTCTCTCCCTTCTGCTTTTCTTTGAATGACGATGAAGCCTGTCAAAAAACAAGGACACTGGTAACTGCTCTTCATCGACCTGGCCGTTTATATCTCCACTTGACTATATGGTCTTATGGTATACTTTCTGAATGCAGAAGAAGTAGTTAAAAATCTCTCTCTTACACTTTGATTCTGAGATGAAAAGGGAGGAGGAACAAGCCTGTTAAATATAGCACTGCAAGAAACTAAGTAATGAAAGCACTTGGAAGAATTCAGTAATAAAAGCCAAAGCATAAGGAACTACTAGTCAGAACATTATTAATGAAAAGACAGGACCTATCCTTAAAATTCCTAAAGACCTTTCCACAGCCTCTTGCACAGGAAAATAGGGGATCAGAGGAAATATTTTCCATTGAGCTTGGAATAGGCAAGACTTGGTTTTCACATAACTTTCCATCAGACAGCAAGCCAATCAGCAAAACAAAATAATTACCTGTAGTAGTGGTAAGCTATTACTTTTCCTGGAGCATTCCCTGACTCCCTGAAGGACAGCACAAAAGTTTTGCCCTTTACAAAGTAAATTTGTATAGTTAAACTCCGGTCTACCCAATCATCAAGAGCTGTTGTATGTGTGTGGCATTTTAAAGTGCCCTTATAAATTGCACAGTTATTGATTTCAAGCTTTTGGGAAGCTTTGGCCCTTCAGGACTGCAAATCTGCTTTGGATTTCTTTGTTCCTAATAAAAATCTAGTTTTAACAAAATGTATTTCTTAGAAGACTGGTTAAAGCATGAACAGTAATTTTTATAGTTAAAATAATTAACAGAAATAAGTGTGTTGAGGCTTGCTGAAAACCACTTATGGTATGTCATGGTAAAAAAAAAAAAACTTTGATAATCTGAATTTCACATATTCTAATGAGGCTAACCAAGGTTTACATTAATTTTTGGGGGCATATGCTTACTTTACACTCTGTCATCACCCTTCCCTGAAAAACAAACACCTAAGTAAACTTTACATTCAATTTGCAACTACTTATTCTGGTAACAGAAATAAACAATACTTGCATAAATCAACCCCTTTGTTTTTTCAAATACCAAAAATAATATTTGGTGCAAGCTGACCACATCAAAAGCTCTCATCATTTGCGTGAGAAAATTAAAGATATTTTCATTTCCTTTTTTAATGTTATAAAATTACTTTGAAGCCAGTTATATTTTTTGTGAAATAGCTAGGAAATTTTTGATGATATGGTCTGGAAAAGTAAGCACTGCTTTTCATGATCAGGTCAAATTTTCCATCCTTTAAAAACAATAATTTGCTTATAAATATTTCATGAAAGACTTCTAGAGAAATGATTTAAAGCTTACACAATTTTCCTTGCAAAGTTCTATCTGATGTTAAAATGTTGGACTGCAGTAATATGCTATTGGTGAGAACATTAAATGTACTGAAAAGGCCATAAAATGGCATGAAACTTTACCTGAAACTACATGTAGCATTGGACTTACGTTGTACTTCTAACAAACCATAGTAGGCTGTATAGATATATATATATATTTTACATTCTGGAAACCTAGAATTTTTATGGAAGTTACCAATTCATGTTCTGTAGAATATGAATTGCTAAAATGTCTTCAGAATTTATACAGTGTTGTATAGAACCACCCTATAATTATATTAGTATTTTTACATTTTTGCTGGAAATCAGGAAGGGTAAGTTTTGACCAGTAGCAAAATTTTCAGTTATTTTACTGAGCCTCAGATTTCACCTCAAGATTACTGTAACTTTGGCTAGATCTAAAGATCCTTATCCATCAGCATGGATTTCCATACATACCGTATCTGTTTTCTTATACATTTCACGTACTAATTCAAGGTTTAGCTCTAAATAAAGTTGATTGCTACAGATTGAACAAAAGGCATATCAATACAACTAGTCATTAGATGTTGTTTATATATCCACAAATTTAATTTATATGATTGATAGCATATCCCTTAAAAAACAAACCTAGCTTCAGAAATACCTGATTCTTCCGCTACTGTGCTTCAGCCCAGCTTAGGTTGCTATTGGCATCTCATTATAAAAAGTTACAGGTGCTGTACTTTACGAGGTAGGAGAGATTATATAATTTGAACCTTTATACTAAATTGTCTCCTCATATACTTCTCACCATTTCTGAAATCTGTTATCAGATTTGCAGATATAAATGTAATACATATGGCGCATATTTAGCTAAGTTCCACAGTGGCACTTATTTGTGATTAAAAATGATTATTGCTTTCAAGTTGTGCCCTTAAATTTTCAGATGTTGCCCAATGCAAAGAAACGTCTGGCTCCTATTCTGAATTGCTTATGTTCCAAAATGCTAAAAAAAGAGAATAGGCTGAAAATAGACTTTCTAGGAGCAAAAGTAGACAGGAAGGCTTTAGACTGGTCACTTACACTGATTTGAGATTGTACTGCTGGAAGTCCCAAGGTAATGTTGGGCAGAGAAGGGGACGTGTACAGACTCAACAAGTTCACTGATTCATCCTGTATCAAAAGACGTTGCTGTGAAACCAGATGCTGGAATAAAGAGAAAAAACAACGTATGTATGATCTCCAAGCTTTTTATATTGGTTACTTTATCCTGGTTATGCTGCTGCATTGATAGCCAGTTCTGTATCATGCATTGGTTTGCATCCCAATGGGGTTCCAGATACGTACTGTCCCTGTAAAAAAGCTATTGATATTTCCTTCCTTAAGAAAACAACTGAAATACATCTGGGATTATGCCTTGGTTAGTAAGTCAAATTTCTACTCAAACCCAAAATCTTGAGGACTCCTAGACCATCTCTTCTCTCATCAACTGCACTTTCACTACTAGAAATTCAGTGGGAATTTAGCCAATGAATTAAGGACTTAATCTAGCCAGATCAAAGGTGTCATGGCTATGGATGTATTAGACTTCTACTTTACTATGCTTATTAAAATTTTTGTTGTAAGACATGAAATGTGGTTCCTACCTGATCTATGTATTTATTTACCCATATTGTGATATGAGGATGTTTCAGGCACATTATTTACTTCCATTGACATGGGAATTTTTTGGTAGAAAGTGTCACATCTGCCATTTAAAAAACAAACCCTCTCTCTCTCTGTGCATATACACAAGAACAGTGTCCCATCATTCTCTGATGGTGGGATACCCTCACACAGCCTTCCTAACTCCCTTAATGTTAAAATCTTTAACACTTGTTTTGAATCCTTGTGATATATTTTCAAGGACGTGGAATTGCTGATATATTTTTAATTAGTGTCAAGTAAAAACAGACATTCTACAAAGATCACCCTCTGCCTTCCCATTTTAGATTAATTGGGAAGAAACATAAAAAGTTACATTACCACAACAGGAATCTTTTTGAAGCCTTTGCCTTTCTACTTTAACAGTCATGTTTTTCAACATGTGGTCTAGTATAGTTGCTTGAATTACATTTTCTGTTTAACTCTTGCTTCCCTCCCAGAACTTTAACACAATAAGACCTACAAAGGTCTTATTAGACTTAGGAACTCTGGCATGATATGGTCCCCAAGGGAACAACATCCTTGAAAAAGAATACCCTGTGTAACAGTATGACACAGTGACTGCTTTCTTCCCAAACAAAAAGCATATGGGACTCCAATAATAGACCACCTCCAAGAGGGATACTGCACACTCGGGCTTTGACTAAAGTAAATATAATAACTTGTCAAGCATGTTGTGGGGAGCTGTAGATTTTCCCCTGGACAAACCTGGAATATCAATTAACTCTGTAAAATACTTTGTGCTAATACAATGCAACTTCAGACCATCAATGAAAAGTGGTTAAGCACAAAAACACAGGATGTTATTGCAAAACATAACCTTCCTCATACAGTTTGTTTGGAGATATGACCTATCACTGAGACAATAACAGTAGAAGTCTATCTCTGTAATTTTCTTTTGGTACCTAGGGAATGTCAACAGATAGCATACGAAACAAAGAAGCTTCACTTGTATATTACATTAATTCCTGGCTAACAGTGTCTTGCCTTGATAACATCCAACTTTGACCGTGATTAAAACCAAATATGTCAAGACTATGGAGATATAACTGAGGAAGACTACAAAGATTTAACTGGAAAAGGACACTGCAGCCACTTGCAGAGCCACTTTGAAAATGCACGTTTCCTTTTTGGTTTTCAGTATGCCACTATTACCTTTTATGATTTGAATTAACAAACATGACTGTGACAGGGTTTATGATAGTAAAACATATTTCCACATTAAGGTCAGGCATGACTGTTACACGAGGCAGAATCAATCACGTTATGTACCGTGGAAGTTTAATGTTGAAAACAGGAATTTATTAGTAAGACCACCTCTATCCAATTTTTAATACCTCTAATAATCAGTCATTTTCATTTTGGTAAGTAACTTCTTTTTTAAAAAAGTATTTTCACTAAATATTAACCTAAATGCTAGTTAAACCTCATCTCTCAACATAAGTTTAGTAGTCCACCTGCATGGATTAGGGTCCAGTGCATGCTGCAATACAACTACATGACCCTGGCTGCAGATTCTTTTTTTACACAGTTGACAATACCCTGAGATGGTGGCACAGACTGGAGCTGCCAGCAGTGTCACTTGGCAGCACAACAGCTAAGTCATGGTCCTCCTCCTCCATGCAGACTTGATGGATTGGACTGGCACCTAAATTATCCCAAAGAGCAACTGCCTTATTTGCTCCTCCATACACTTACTCTCTGGGTCCATGGATCCTGCTTCCTGAGGCTTAAAATAGCTTGTCAACATAGTTACCCTCTTTCTTAAAATAGAGGTACGATAACTGAATGTAACAGTGCATGATGATCACCAAGTACCCATATTTAATTATCATACTTCCATTTTGCTGCCAGGGCCTGCTGAGAAGCATGAACACCTACTTTGTCTGCACGTGTTTATATGCACATGTAGACATTAGGAGGGGAAGAGGAAATGGTTTGGCTTTAATACTTGTAAATTGTGAAGCCAGACTAAGTTTGTCATCGCTTTGAATCTTCACTATTACTTACATTCTTATTTCTTATTTTGCTAATTAGACTCTCTTAACCTACAGTTGAAACAAACCTCATCAGCTGGTCAGAAACTCAGACATTTTGCCGCTAGCCACTTGCAAAGAGTGCCCTACTGAGCTGAGAATGAGAAACATAGGGCCGTGGGCTTCCATAAATCAAATATGCATTTATCTGCCGTGCATGTCATTTATGTCTCCTGTATAAGGTGATATTCTAGGAAATGCTGCTCTCCAAAGAACAAATGAAAGAGAAAGAAAATTACCTGAAGCCCATTGATGGCAAGTGGAAACTTTTCATTGCCTTCAATGGCTTTTGACCAGGCTGTGTATGCCTAAAATTAACCATTTCACATGACTACGGCAGACTGTCCTTCTGAACTCAAGGGACATGCTGTGCAGGGGATCAATCCTGCTTGCATTTCTCATGCAAGTAAGATTTAGCCCCAGCACAGCAGGTGACCTGAAAGTGTACGGCACACTGCATGAGACAAATAGCTACTGCAGTGAACCTTGATGCTGCTGGAGAGAATTGGGCCTAATAAAAACAGCATTTTATTTTTAAGGCGCAATTAAAATCTTGAGTTTAACTTTCAAGTTTCATATAATTAGACCAGTGTCTTAACAAATGGTACTGAAAGTACCATTAGGGGAACTGTGATAGTAAAAGATTATCTGCAAAAATGTACCATTTGCAGAGCACCTTTGCACATTCAAAAAAATGTAAATGTCTGCCCACCAGACTGTCTGCTCCAGAGGTAAACCACTTAGAAGTCTAGCTATTCAAATGGATATGGCAAAAAGACTTTAAAATCTGTTTCATTACTGATAATGCTCTAATTCTGTCTATGCACTGGAGTGTAATCATTTACGGTATTGACTCATGTTTTACTGGTAAATGGCTCTGTCATAGCAACCTGTTTTTCCCCAGCAAAAAGTGTTTTATTTGCTGCCATGAAAACCACGGCTATCCACCCACTCAGATATGAGCACAACACTTACTGCAAATGTCACAACAATGATTATGAAACAACAGCAATGTGAGTCATGCAGGATTACAGCAAAACGAGTGATACTTTGGGTGATTTTGGAATACTTATCCTATTATTAGAAACTTCTGTACTTTGTGTATCTGATGAAAAATTAATTAGATATATAGCCTTTGAGAGCTGGCAGCTAATGCTAAGCTAGCAAAGAGATATGTAGCAATTTGGTTGCTGTTAAACTAGCAAAGAAAATCCCACTGAAAACAAAATGCACTGAAATTGAGATTTATGGAAAAATGTTTGAGGCCACAGGACCACAGTATTAACAGTCAAGTAACCAGAGAGGTAAAGAAATCCCTGACTGGATCCAGAAATGGAAATCAGTAGTTTCAGCTTTTTAGCCCACTTCCAGCAAGCTAAGTGACTGACTCCAGCACACGGAAATCAACTTTAAAAGGAACTTTTTAGGCTCATTTGAAAATTTTGGAGTGTGCAGAACTAAAACTACGGATGTCTGGCACAGTAATGGCGACTGATGTGCAACGCAGTTTTCTATTAATAAACAGAGTATAATTCTGTTGGTTCTCGGTATAGCCTTTCCAAATCTCCCCAGAAATTGCTGGCCTGACCAGACTGTATGCTTGTCTGATGGTGGTTCAACACTGTGGGCAAATGTCCAGAAAGGAAAAAATGCAAAGTAACAAACACTGTAAACCAGTCTGAGCCATTACTCCCTTTGCATTTTGTAGTATCCTCAAGTCAACACAAGATCCAATTGGATATTGTTTCCTCATTAATACAGCATTAACATCTATATATGACAAACTTCTAACTAGAACATTCCCAATATTTAAATATACCATTTAATTCCACTGAACTAGGATCTGATCTTATCCAAATGATGGATCTTGCTTTGCATCATTTAAATTTTTTTTGCAATCACATACAGAGGGGCTATGAGGCAAGACCACATGTTAGCCATCAATGCAATTTTTTTTTTCTTTTTGGTTACGGGCCAGAGAGAAACTACTAATCAGTGTGCAGAGGTCACCCACCTGCCCCCTGGATCATAGTTCACACACACAATTAATTCATTATGGGGAAAAGTCACTGCTGGAAGTTGAACTGCCCATTCCAGGTTTTTTTGAGGTGAATGTCCTGCCACTGACCTGGAGAAATAGCTCCACTAGCTAAAGCTCTGTTAAATCACATTTTCTTATGCAATTTTTTTCTAATATAAACTGTATAAACCAACAGTTAATAGCAAATTTTACCACCAAAGCAAGAATTGCTGTAAGTATAGGCACTGGATACAGAATGTTTCTGAATTTCATTCTCTCTTAGTTGCACTAAATTATTGTCCCTTTACAATATTGCCACGGAAAGCATGACTTAGGCGTGATGTCTATGGTAAATGAGGTTTATCACAACTGATTTACCATCTGCATTGCTGTCGTTATAGGCACGTATGTATGAAACAGAATAATGAGTAGTAAAGATTCCTTCCATGTACAATCTAGCTTCACAAACAAGTATCAAAGACTCCTGGCACATTGGTTACATTGGTAAGCACTGTGCAGATAAGGAGACTGAGGTGCAGTAAAATAAAAGGCAGATGTGAATATGGACTTAGTCACCTAACACTGATACTGTACTTCAAAAATCTACTTCAACAGCATCTGAACCTGGGATTGCCATATCTCCTAAGTGTTAGAGTCAGCAATGATGAAGTCACTCTTTTGCATGTGAAAGTTCTTCATTAGCATTCAGCATTGTGCACTTCTTCAAATTATCACAAAAGGTAAGCCAGATCCCTACTTCCTCCCACCCACAGCAATCTCAGATCCTGAAAATAGGTAAAGCATTGCTATGCTACCTCATCCAGGAAGAGGGCTGCAGTGACACTGCAAACATTGCAGTGATTGTTCGTTTCACGTTCAACTGTTGTTGCTTCATTAGTTCTTCATGCCTTGCTCCCCAATTTCTTTCCTAATGTTCTGCAACACAGATGCTTCTGAGTTCCTTCCATAGCTCTCTCCAACTGCTTCAGTAGCATCAAGGCTGCTTTTGTATAAGCTTTTGTTACCAAAGAATCTCTGTATGTTGGCCTCCTTTCTGAACATGTATCTCATATATAACTATGTATCTCCTATACTCTGCTGTCAGCCTGCAGTGTCCCAGTATCCCTGATAATTGTAACTGCTGCAATTACTCTGCTTGTAGTATCATCAAACTGAAGTTTCAAATCTCTGCAGCCTAGAAGTCTGAGCAACTAGCTACCCAATAAAGAGAATGAGTCTTACCTCAGCTTGAATGCTAGATGGCAAAACTGAGGTTTCACTTTCTGTGATACTGCTGGTCGGACCATTGCTCGGGGAACTGGGACCTGATCCAGGGGAGCTGCTACTGACTGAGGATTCTAGAAAAGAAATGGAGCATACATGAATTCATGGTTCACATCGGAAGGACAACACAAGACCTCAATTAATTGTATACACTTAATGACACGGTGGTTTTTTTTTTTTTTTCTGTTGAAAAGTATCTATCAAATATGAATGAGTATTTACGTATATTAAGGATTTTTAATTCACTCTCCATTTCATTTTTCCTTTTACAGTGCTAACAAGGAAAAACACTCTTGGTCTTTCCCTTTCTGATCTGTCTGCTTCACAAAAGGTGAATTTAGTTATTTATTCATTTTCACAAAGATGGTATGATACTCAGTACCAGGCAGGGATAGACACATAGAACTTTTAAAGAGTGAAAAGAAAAGAAAGTATTTTCTTTTTAATTGCATAGAGTCCTGCTTCTGTAAGAGATCAAAATGACAGAGATAGCAGGCTTACAAAGGTCATGATAACATGTCATGAATTCATGAGGCCTACTGCCATCCCTTTAGTCTTTAGAAAGGGTGCTAGACCTGCCCGTGTTAGACAAATTTTTACATCTGCAAGTAATAATGACAGAGTATACACCACTTTCACTGCACCTTTAGTACAAATATGAAGGAATATTGACAGCATACAAAAATGTTAAAATAGCATTTTAAAGGCTATATGTTATCTTGATTTAAAATTTCCCAAGCTCTGTCTACATTAAAGGGGAAGAGGATGATCTAGTTGTGTGTCGTTTTCAGTCATTCTAATCCTATACTGATATAAATGAAAATTCTGCACATGGGAACAACTAACAAGGATAAAGATGAAAGAGTGTGGCATTAGTAGAGATAAGGCTGTTTCATGTGATAACTTTCAAATGCAAATCTTCAGGAAGTTAAAATAATTAATATCTAAGTGTGGTAGTAAATATTCTATGGCCACTTTGCTTCTTTACTCTTTCTTTCTCAGTTCACTTGCAAAAATATGTCCTCACTTTGACCAAAAGTAACAGGAGATTTCCTGGTAGTTTCTTGGACCTGTTGCTGTTTCCTGCTGAAGCTGATTTCAATTTACTGAAGTGAATCAGTACTCAGCTATAGTAGCTGGTCAGCTAAAGTTCTTGCATTGTTTTCTCACTAGTTTTCATAGAGCAGTAGAAACACAAACTTATTCTTTTTCCTCAGTTTTTGAAAAATTATAATAGTACTTTTATATAAATAAAGGGCTATTTTCAGTTAAAAGAATTAAAAAAAAAAAAAAAAAGGAGAAAAAGGCTTCAGCCAAATGTTTGATCAGAGAAGCTTTGGTTCTGAAAGGTGCAAAATGTCATATAACAGACACTGATAATTATAATGGCAACCTGTAATGTTCAGAATTATTGCCGGATCCAGGAAGAGAACACACTTTTTTTTTTCAGGTTTCTGCTCTGTCAATGGCTACAGAAAAAAACTTCTGGGATAAGTATTTCACTGTATGCCTTACTTGCAAGTGTACAAAATATAAATAAATCAGCTAAAACTAAGGAAGTGGAGATCAAGAAGCTCATAAGAGCTTCAGCAAATGGAAATAATATATTAGTTGTAAAAGTTCTGATCTGGAAATAATTTATAGGGAAATCATATAATTTAGTCACTTTGATACTCACATTCAAACCTATGTCTCAGTTTTACACCTGATATACTGTGAAAAGTTGTCACAAGAATTGTATTTACCAGGACACTGAAGTGAATTCATTCATTTTGTCTCATACGTCCTTCTGGGTGTGACATAATTCTGATATACCAATTGAATTCAGACATATCTGACAGTTCAGGAAGAGTTCACTGTATATACGTATGGCCTGATTGTAGTATCACTTGAACAAGCCATGAAAGTACCAAATACTAATGTAAAGTCAAAACAAGAAACTTCAAATGCTGTTTTATTTCAAATCAACAGACAAGGCCTTGACAACATTCTAGTCCTGAGCACTGAAATGAGAGGATTTCAGACTGTTGGGAGCGGGGGTGCAATTCTGCAAAATAATGTATGTGACAAAAGTTATGACTCTATAATGTCAAACAGGTGAAAGAAAGCTTTGGCATCCACTGTTCATCCAGCCCGTCACTTTTTTAGTTCAAGGGCAGGAATAACATTGAAAGAAATACTACTTGATGACAAATTTTTACTTTGCATTTTTTTTTCCCTCTACTCCCTTTATATTCAGAATCCTGTATCTTTACATGCTAGAAGTTCCCTTTCAATTACCAAGAATACTATCAGCTGTGGCCAAAGACATGCCACTTGAATATTTAAACATTTCAACTTTTCCTACTGAAAAAATAGCTTAGTGAGCCCTTACATCAAAACCAACTAATCTTGACATTTTCAAACAAGAGAAACCAGTGGGATAGGACCAAACACAAGATTTGAAAATGGTCTGGGATTAACCTAAGTAATATCAGATAGGTGTGTTTGTGCCTGCTAGTAGCATCTACATTTTCCACAGGAGACAGGAAGTGGGAGATGCAAGACCCCAAATGCTCTCCATGTACAGAAGACACAAATTAGGAGAAGACACTATTCTTGTTTTCTCATTTAATATCCCCTACCATCAACAGTACACCATTTACTTGTTCTATTACTTGCTGTTGTAAAGCACTGGTTTTCAAACTGGTTGGAAAGGATGGTTTTCAAATGGACAATGGCTTTTTAGTAAGTGGTAGAAAGCTGAAGATTACAAATTATTCACACACAATGATTTCTTTAATAAGGTTTTCTTTCCAGCAGCAGGAAAGGAAAACAACAATGACAACAACAACAACCAACCAAAAAAAAACACCAGATACAAACTTTTGTTTAGTAAACAATTTCAACTCCAATATACCACTTCTGGAAGTATTTTATGCATGTCCGCAAGCAGTTGCACTTAAGACAGAATTTCTCCATTCTTAATTACCTGTCACCTCAAAGAGTCGCTTCTTGAATGAACTGACAACATTTCCATCCTTTCTCCTGAGTAAAGGACTGCTTCTCCTTTCTGTCACCTTTTGTTTTAACCTGGAACGTACCTTCAAATTGGGCTCTGAAGCTGGAAATGAAGAGAAGAAAATGAATGATTATAAATCACATTATTTCTTTTATCCAGACACCATTGGCATGCCCTGTAAGACCTCATCTGATCCAAGGAGGGCTCAGAGGCAGAGATTTTACTGCCCATCATCTCCAGTCATTCTGCTGCTCCTCATACAACTCCATCTTAGACTGGAGGCTAGGAAAGAGAGGAAGGAGGCTGAAAAGCTTTGAATCCCAGTATTATTACTACTTTCAACCTCACCTCCATCTTGCCTTTCCCTGATCCTCTGTTCCCAAACAAATTAAAAAAAAACTTTAACTGGTGAGAATGCCTCTATTCCCCACCTGCCTTAGCTCTAGCAGACAACAGGAAAGGAGGGAATTGTATTTTTATGTTCTTTCCTTAACATTAAAGCAAAATAAAAATTTTAAAAAATGTTAAGCCTGTACTTAACATGTAGCTTATCAAGTTAATGTTGGTTTGTTCTTTTCTCTGCCTCTAAACATTTCTGATTCCTCATCTATTGTTGAATTCAAGGTGCAGACACTAAGCTATTAGAGCAAAATATTTTAGTGGATATACTGAAAAGGGTAGAAAAGAATTATAACTCATTGAATTAACTTCTTTTACTTCCTAAAGAACTAGCCACTACTTTTTTTCTCATCCCATTTCAACTCTAAAGTTACCCATTAATTATCATTAATATCATTAGTATTAATTAGAGATGAATGAAACTTGTATTCCACACCATTTTTATCTCTCTTGAAGGTGAAAACTTGGATGGAAATACACCTTGGAATTTGGAACTTTATAATTGGATTATGGTCTGATGACAGAAATAGAAAGAAGCCTCCACTGCTGCCTTTTGATTTCTCTTAGAAATATAAATTATGACAAGACTTGCTGGCAGAACATTTCTTGGTCAGCAATTTTAGGCCCAGATCTTCAATGTTTTCTCAGTAACACAGCAAACAACTAGATTTATTACAGTGTCCTAGGAACATTTACACAGAAAAGTATATGCTCTGAAAACGAAGAAGTAGGATTGATTCCCAGAAAACCTAGGATTATATTTAATGCACCTTGGGCAAGTTCCACCTTTGTTTCCTAAATGGACACAATCTTTTCATGCTAAGACCAGAGATTAAACTCTGCTGTGCTTCTTATTTTGTGATATTTTTAGCATGATGTTTCATGTATTCATTTATCTGTTCTTATAAGTAAACCCTCTATCAAACAGACTGCGAAGAGCTAGTGAAAGATAATTGTGGAATAGAATTTGTTTGTATTTCCCCTTCTGGAACTGAGGCTTGGCTAAGCAATATCTCAAAACAGAGAGAGCTGGAAACTGGAATCAGTTCTCTCTCCTATGCACAGACATAAATCCAGGCCCAAAGAAGAAGCAAGAGTTAGCAGAAAAACAAAATAAATGAAATCTTCACTCAATTCAGCATTTTACCATTGGTCAGTTTGGGGCAGGAACTCAACCCTATGCTTCTAATTCCAATCCTTGCCCAGCATGTAAAATCACACATTTGTTTCCTGCTGTCCCACTCGTTCCCTCAGGGATGGGGACGTTAGAAATGCTCATGCGAGAGCAAAGGAACTGCACCTCTGCCAGAGCGCTGCTGTGACCTGCTGCACCCACAGCCACTTGCTCCCTTCATCACATACTCTATCACTCTTGGCAAGTTCTCCCTTTAAGCATCCTATGACTTGAGTACATATCAGACAAAGATACATGGGCTAACAAAACACTGGAAATCTTTAATAATAAAAATATTAACAAGAAATTTCAGTTTTATCAGTTACTACCATCATTAAGACCAATGGTTCTAGTGACAGAGTACAGATGACTTGTTTGCTAAGACACCATTTGATACGAAACTGAAAATATAATAATGGGCTAATATTACACTACTTGCTTTCATCACAGATCTCATCCAAGTATGCTGACATTTCAAAGAAGAGGTGCTGACTCCGTTTGCACTTATGGTTATTTCCATTTATGCTATTCCATACTCTTAAAATTCAGAAAGTATTTCTACACCCATGACGGACTAATGTGATGTAAATCCTCTGTAACATTCATTGGAGAGATGATCCACTTCCACATAAATGTTTCGTGCTCACAGTGATTGTCTTTCTATTTTTACCACGCTCCCATCCAAATTCCGCATCCGAATCAATAATATAAACAGAGGAAGCAGACTTTGCTGTCAGTGTCTGAACTGATGAGCCAACTGAGAAGACAGACCTTGCATGAAAGATGAAGTATCATTTTAGGTGGAAATAATCAATTTTAAAGTGAAAAGGCATGAGGAAGAGTGACTTTTAAATTATACAATAAGCTTCCCAACATGAGACAAAGCCGAGGTTTGAGGACTGCTTGCTTCAAATGGGAGCCAGTCTCCTTGAGACACTGCCAGCTGCTCCCAGCTAGGACTCAATGGCTGGCGATAAGTATTCAGATTTCAGTGCACTAAGTAAATTTAACTAACTTGAGAATGTCTGCTCCAGTGGACAAAGTGCAGAACTGGAAAGTGGTTTCTTGCTACCTGTCAGTGGCTGAGCCATTGGCTTGGTGTATGACTATAGAGGTCACGGTACCATCGTGCCCCACTGAAGCTGAAGCACAATTATTGCTGGCTGCAACGCTACAGCCATCCTATGTGCATCAGTGCACTCTTACATGCAGGCAGTAATAACACATCTATAATTGTCATCTCTCTTCTGATAGTTAAAAAGACAAAATTAAGTATTTTAAGCTTCAAGGATATAGTTGTGGATTAAAATTAGAAATACATACATATGTATATATATGTATACTGGCCCATTATTTCTAAATATAGAGATTATTTCTAAATTACTTTAATCCTTTAAACTCTGAAATGCAAACAAGTGAGCAAAATGAAAAACAAATGTATTTTAAACTTTTCTTTTTAATTTAATTGTTCCCTTAATATTTGCAAGGCACTTGGAAAGCCTTAGTTGCAAATGCTGAAGAATTATAATAATTAATCTGCCTTATGTTTTAAATGAGTATTTGGTTTGATACTTTAACTCATAGTTCTTAGAACTGGTCTTCGGAGGGATACTGTTTAAAATAACTGTCTTGCATTAGCCACCCCACGAGTATTTCTGCTGCACTTTATTAGCACCTTTGCTCAGTTTAATTAACCTACTGTCGAAGTTGACTATGTTCATCACCCAAAGGCATTCTCAGTGTGGAACAGGAGTGTCACAAGGGGAGCCAGTACCAAATAACTGCTGAGGCTTAAACTTTACTCACCAGCTTGCTGCAGAACAGCTTCCTCAGGCAGATACAAGCCCTTAAGCCCTGAGGAATTAACCCTTTGTTGTTGTTGTTGTTGTTCCATTGAAAAGCCCTTCATGAAGTCTATTACTTTATGTGATAATAGGACCTCTCTGAAGTGCTGGAGGTGCTGAACACGGTGGGGTTTGCTGGGTTACATTTCTGCCACTACACTGGGCTGAATCATCTGACCAAGGAACCAGAATACCAGAGATGAGAGAAAAACCGGGGCACATGGCTAGGAGCGTGGCAGATGGGGAAAACAGGACTGCACCTTTTATGGCAGCAGGCTGATAGGTTGGGCTATTCATCTGAAGTCCTGCTAAGAGCCAGTATAGATCTGATATTGGTCTAATTGGGCATTATTAGCCTAGCCTCTTCACTCTGCAAAACTTTGCATTTCTATTACATTTAGCACTTTGGGACAAGCAATAATCTGTTCCCACTTGGGGAAAGGGAAAATATATTATTTGAGAGTGTTTTGTAGGAAAGAAAACAAAAAGATACAGAGATTTTCTCTGAAGGTCGTCAAAGCCCATGTCATTGATCTTGATGGAAATCAGCTGATATCCACTTGAGTGAATCACTCAAGTGGATTTCAAGAAAGATGAGCCTGAGAATGACTTTATGAAACTCTGTAGCATAATTTGGAGTAATGAGATGTTACAGTAATATGGCTTGTTCAGAGTCTCATCGTTTGGCTTAACATCTCTTTTTAGTGCTAGTAATAATGAGTTGCTATTACTCTTTAAATGACTTTAAGTGGACAAGAGCTATGAAAGATACAGAAAGTATCAAACAACAACAGAAGGTATCACAGGCAACCCAAGGATCGGTTACTGAACTCCTTGTCATGCATGATTTGCAGTTATCTCTACGGAACTGATAATTTTGATAATTCTTCCTAGGTGAAGATGAAAGATAGCATCTTGATGATTTTGCTCATCTTTTATGGTAGCTTGAAATAGCAGGAAAGAAGTAACTAAAAGTACTGTTAAAATAGGAAATATACAGGCTCCTATATGGCTACATACTAATTTCATTACAACAACCATCATTGCTAAGGTGAAAGAAAACTATTTTCTCCTGAGTAACATGATATTGAAACACAAGCATGAGAGATATGAAAATGATTCGGTGAAGTCATTATGTCATATACTCCACTTTGCTCAATATTAGCAATTTGCAGATACTAGCATTAAAGAATATGGCCTGGGGCTAGGTTGCTCCCAAATGAGCTGAGGTTTTCTTTTTTGACAGGGCTTTGCTTCACTGTTTCTTTTTATTAAACACGCACATATTTAAGAAGAAGCGATAAAAATCCTTTCTATGCATGGGGAGAGGACAACATATATGAAGGGAATGTGAAAGATAATAATGCGCTACTTTCTGATGGTTCCAGGAGCACAGTACTACTTTTGTATCAGAAAAGCGTGTGCCAACTTCAAATCAGCATTTAATGAACCCAGGCAGGAAATGGGGGGTGGGAGAGGGTGTATAGTGAGCAGGTCCTCATCTCCAGTCGAAAGCCATATATAGGAAACCTTAAGAACAGAAAGTAAGCTTTTGTCCAGGCTTCCAAAGGCTCTAAAGTGAAAGCATTTCCTTTTCTTAGCTGGTAGGCTGGCTTGAAAAAGCTGTGGGGCAGTGGAGGTAAATGATACTAAATTTGGCTGCAAAGATTCCAACAACAGCACAAGCAGCAGCAGCAAAATTCACATTTTACTTGAGAAAGATAAATTGTTCCCTATTGCCCAGGCTCCAACTGTTATCACTAAGATCATTGTGAAACAATAACACAGACTTCTCTAAAGTATTTAAGTCAACAGAAACAACTATGAAACAAAGACTTCATGATCTTGAAGTAATTCTAGCTCTACACTGGTATTCTCTCTATCTTTAGCTGTCATTTTTTTAAGCTGTGAAGGGTCATATATTAAATTAATTCAAATATATTCTATGCTGTACTCCATATAGAAGTTATCCATTGTTTTTTCCTGCCTTATATCTACTAAATACCAATAAAGGAATACATAGTCAAGAAATCTTCTTTATTTTGCCACTTAGGTTCTTATTTTTTATGCTATTCTACTAGAGAACCGTGCACAGATAAGCATTATGTGCTTTACAACACACAACCATGACAGTCTGTGCCTGAAACAACTTAAAGTGTAAATTACAGGACAAATGGATTATGTATGGGTATAGATCTCTGGAGGTACAAAAGAAAATAATGAGATGATACTGGTTAGCATGATGGTGGCATTGCCAGAATACGAGTGGCTTAATCTTTGTCAAGTTTTTTCTAGCACTATGACAAATGAGAATTTTCTAGAAGATACTGAATGTGGATAATGAACTAAATTTGAGATCTCTGTGGCGATTTCCCTTGAAGCAGGAGGAGCAGAATGGGAGAAAACATACTGTGAAGGTATATTCGTTTTGTGGGTTCATCGCATAGCACAACGAGTTCCTTGTCCATGCTGCAGGCTGCCCTTCACCATGATAATACACATCAATAATAAAGCAGCCTGCCTTTCTATGCCATATCAGGACCTGGAGATCAAGGAAAAAGTCAAATCTCCCTCACTACTACAGCAATGAGAACAGGCAAAAGAGGCATACCTAAGTTCCAAAGATCTTAGTCTGAGAGTAGTGGGTTAGGGAGAAATTCTCCAATTTCCCCCTCAGTGATGTAGGCAGTGTGAAAGGCACAAGATACTCCTAATGCCATCAGAAAGGCTAAATGAGGAGATAGTCCGGGCTTCCTCACCAAAACTATGAATGCAAGCAATGTCAGGCAGAAAGCTGGAGAGGCAGAGAACACAGGTCAGGGACCAAAATTGCTTCCAGATGCATTGTGGAGAGCTGCAAATGAGTTTGTCCTTCTGAGGAACCTGATGGTTTCACAGCCTTTCCCTTGCTACACGTGGTTCTAGCAGACATGTAAATATTCTCTGTTCTGCACGGAGTTTCGGACTTCTGCTCTGTCTTCCTGTAGGCAGCCACAGACTGTTTCATCCACCTCCACATAGCTGAATATATTAGACAAGCAAGATGAGCAGTCACTTTTTGTTTTTTACATGACTGACTGACTTTTGCTGTAGAAAGCCACATTCCAATACAAGACAATACTGGACAGTAGACACATGGGACATTCTCTCCACTAGCTGACAGATTGGGAGATACTAGCACATAGTATAATTCTCTAGACTCAATGACTTTTAAATTCTGGTCATTTAAAAACACATTTCTGAAAGAGTTTTAAATTAGATTCATGAGACAAAAAAACATTTACATATCCCCTCTAAAGCTCTTCCAAGAACTACATGGACATGACCGCTGGGTGGTCTCAACCAGGCGGGTGCACCAGATACAGAGGTACAGGATGGAGACACTTTGTTTTTCTGGCTTGCATCACCTAATGTGTTTTCACCCTATACAGAAACTGTTTCCTGTACAACCATTTGCTTTAAGGGGAATGTTGGTCATATGTGAAACCCTTTAGTCCTTTGCTTTATTTTACTTTTGTAAAAGGTAGAACACTTTATTTATTCAGACTAAGGTAAATATCCATTCCCCAAATAAAAAAAACAGGTTTAGTGAAACACATGGTAAAACAGCTAATTAGATTAGAGAGGATCCCTTGGCCCTTCAGCTCTCTTCAGGCTAAGGAAGCCAATTTAACAAGATTAGCAATTTTTCATTGATTTCCTAAAGAAGGTTCAAAAATGCAATATACCCTGAAGCCATTTTGAATATCCAACTTTTCCTTGTAATTCACTGTAGTCTGTAAAGCAACACAAAATTTCTGTTTTATTATCCATGCAAACAAATATTAACCTTCTAGAAATGCTTTATTGAGTTAGGTGTAGGAATTATTTAGTGCTGCACGTATTTAGCCAGAATTAGAGAGCTTTACATTTTTCATGAAAGGCTGATCAATGTGATGTACTTCCCGTTGATATCTGTTCTGCATGTAACCTGTGAGGCAAAAGAACTGAACACTTCATAGAATTCTTAACAATTTCAGTTTTTTTTGCCACAGGAACAGCATCTCCTTGCATTTAAACCAACTTGGGCTATATAAATGTTTCAATGACTCCATAGGTTTCACTGGGTCCCCAGGGTCCTCATTCCATGTCAAGTCTGCTGAAACCATGGCATATTATTGCTGTGCCAGGTCCATCTTAATCTTCTTCCATATGAAATAATATTCCTTTTGCAATAATAAATAGGGGATTAAAAAGTAAGTAATACCATGGTGTTTTGAAACATAGACTAAAAGAACAAGGATAATTTAATTCTCATCTTTGCTGTCCGTCTTCAAATTCTGTGATTTGTTTGCACTTTAATAGCAATTATGGGAGCCAAATTGCGTCTTAGTTCTCAGGAAGCGTAGAGGAGAAAGAAGAAGGTGAAGCACATCATTTAATAGATGGCATCCCTCATTTGAATGACAATAACCAAATTTAGTTATGCATGACCAGCAGTCCTTCTGGTTAGGTCTTGATTACTGGGATTATCAAAACCAATCGATTATTCTTGCCCCACCATATACACCAGTCAGTTCTAGCTGGGATGATATAATGCTATACTTTCTGCAAATATAGCAAATCCCACTCTTCATCCTAAATCCTCCTCTAACATCCATTGAACCATTAATTTTTCCTAAGGAAAAATTACTTTCTCCAGTGAAGAAGTGTCAGGGAGAACCTCCTAACCCCAAGAGTCCAGACTTTTGCAGGACCACAATTTGACCCCTAGATACATGATTTATTCTTTATAGAATAATCACATTCACTACTATGTTGTTCCCCAAACCCCATTAAAAAAAAGGCATTAGTTAATAGGGTGATTAAATCCCATAAATTTTAATCTACGAAAATGTCCAGCAGTGGTAACTCATTGATAGCAGGTAGAAAGTAATGTAATACTTTGTCAACCTTCAGAAATTCATGATTAAGCACCATCACTTTCTCCCCCATTTTGAGAGGGCACCAATTTCATCAGTAGATAAGAGTGGGGCAGGTCTAGATTGCTGAAGCAGACTGTTTAGGGTTGTTCAAAGGCAAAACAGAGAATCAGCAGAGGGACTCTGCTACAAGAGTACTGAAGAAAATGAGAGCACTAAAAGGTATCTTGTTTTCCTAACAGATCAGAACTCTGGGCCACATTCAACTCAAAGGTAGGAAGGCACAGCTACACTGAAGGCAAACGAAGCTAAATTTGGCTCAAAAGTTGTCTGGAGTTTAAAAGCATGTGTGTCTAACTTCTGCAGGGAAGGCTGACTTTGTGAAAGGATGTCTCCAAAAAAAACCCACCTGTTTAAAATCTTAATTAGACATTGATATTGCACCTTAACAATGAAACTGAATTAAAACGAGTTTACTTTTAGATAGGTTCTTTATGCTCTGGGATATAATTCCAGTCCCCTACAACTTAATTAGCTAAATATACAATGTAACCTTCCATCTGGTAGAGTAATTTAACAGGAATAATTGTGCACCACCATAACTCAACGAGACACTGAGGAAAACCATTGAAATGCTATTTCCTTTCCTTTGGAAGAGAATTATGTACAATTTCAGCATGCTTTGCATTTCTAACAGTTAAAGCCAACAGGGAGGTATCACTCTCATTTATATTACTTTCCCATGAGAAAATCAAAAGCAAAGTACAAAGCTTATGCCGTTGTTCATGAATGGCTCTGTAATACTTACTTGGCTTTAGCCAGAACATGTTATTTGGCAGCTAAAACCTTTAATTAGAATTGTGGGTTTGAACAGATTTTTCAGTGAAACTATTTATTTTGCAGGAGTTTGGAGAAGTGCAATCTTTACTAACCAATATATTCTATTTTGGATGATACGATACCATGTGATTTCCACTTTTCACTTCTCTCTTTATTTTTTTTTTTGCCATCTTTTAGATGTTCTTGTTTACTTTTCTGAAAGTTTTCAATTGTCCCTGCCCTAGACACAGTAGAAGAAAAACCTTAGTTCCACTCAAATCAAACAGGACAGTTTGCTACTGACTTCAAAGTTTCAGATTTTATATACAATATTTTGTAACTTATTTATTCAGAAGGAAGAGACTTTCAAATAGCATTAAAGTCATTCCAGTTCATTTTCAGTGGACACTGTGCTCTTAAAATCCTTCAGATTTTAGGACTGCTTTTTTATTTAAGCTAAGTTTCCTTTAGGTTCAGAAGTAAAAAAGGTGTCTAGTATTGGATTACCTACTTACCAAAAATTATGCAAGCTACTTGTTAATGCTGATTTATAAAGTGTTTCTGAAAACATACACAGTTTGTGTAAGAAAATCTTTAGGTAAACACATGAAGGAGAACTTTGTAATTCAATTTTGGCTATGCATAGGGCAGCAAAAGAAGAACCACGATAGCATTTAGAGCAGGACTGTATAATTAGTCTAGCCATCGAGAAGATTCAGTATTTAGCACAACTGACCAATTATTGGCAAGAGAGAAGGTGATATATATACAAGTAGCAGGATTTGTGCTAAAACAAAAATAGAGTGAAAAAATCTTTATCCAGACCATCTTGAAATTGAATAAGAATAATCACCCATGTGCAACACCTTGTCTTCCTGCAATTAAAAGTAAGTGTTAAATAAAGTATCCTAGAGGAACAATCTTGTGCTAATGGAAAGAGTGTGATGGTCTTTATGGGAATCATCATAGTGATGACTCCTGTTGAAACCTGGTGCAGGCCTTGGCATGCATCCCAAAGCATACCAATGCAAGCTCTTTATTCTCTAACAGTGTCATTAGACCTACCCTAGCATTCATTTGTATTTGGTTTTAAGCTACCTCAGAATATTTTCCCTCTAACTGAAGCCAGAGTGACACAGCATTGCTTCTCACCCCCATTGCAGGAAGCTACAGAACCTGGAAGGACCTAGGATGGCTGCAGCCCCGCACGGTAGCTACAACAGTATTACATTTCCTTAGAGCTGGTGGCTTCCATGGGCTGAACTCAACTTTGGCCCATCCATTATATGAATCTGGAAGAAGCTGCTAGCAACAATTTACTTCAGATTCACTCTTCAACTACAAGTGAAAGTTGCTTCACTTACTACTGATTATGCCGTCTCAACTTACCAATAGTGAATTTAGTGAATTATATGGGAAGAGAAGTCATAAAAAGAAGTGCTGGCAATCAGGATACCTCTTTTTTGTTTCCTACACTGTGACAAGTGGTGGTGACATCCTTCAGTCAAATCACCTAGTTCAAATTTGTCAAGACTGTTCATTAACTGAGGAAACCAAGGACTCTGGGAGGCAGGAATGCTTAGCATCTCTGAAAAGCAGAATAAAATTAGGAAAATTATATCATGTTTTCCTTCTTTCCCTGCTTCAAAAAACAAACTGCCTCTCCCATTTGTTGTGCTTGCTCATACACTCAGAGAAAAATAATGACTCTCTCTACTGAGCTTGACTTCTTCATTTTGGCAGACATGATAATTGAGGGTTTCTGATCCTCTAAGCCTTTTTTTTTCCACTGAAGACCAAAAGAAATCTAGCTTTTTCATATACTATTACTTCACAGTAGAGTGTTTTCCTAGAAAATGCAAACAGAAATGGAATTTGGTGGCATGAAAGGGAAGAGGAGAAAAACTTTCACACATGAAATGTTTTTCTTCTCAGTTTCAACTGCTCCAGTAAATTACTGAGTCACTAAGTGCAGAAAGAAGGACGGTAAGGAAATATTCTAATTAATTTCTTCTTCTTTTTTTTTTTTTAATTACATGTACTGAGTTCTCATTCAGGAATCTTTCACTCTTATTATACAACAGCTATGTTGTTATTCTACTGCCTAATCATATTAACCTAATGTGGTTTTTACAAAGTGATCTTCATGACTGTGCAGCACAGCCTTCTTCCTCTCTTTCATCACAATATTAAACAATCCTTCACCTCCTCGTTTTTCCTGTATGAAATTACATAATTTTCCCCCTCCAAGCTAAAACTTTGTACTATTTGCTATTAAAAAAAAAAAAAACATGCTACATTTCCATTAAGCGTGCTTCCAATTTTTGCAAAGCGAGCCACAAACATCTTCTCATATAGTGCTATTTTGATTGTTCCTCAGATCCCTGATCAAAATGGAAGTTGTAAGCTTACAAAGTCCATGAGCAAAGAAAGATTCAACTGGCATAAAACCAAAACAAATAGAACTATTGATTGACGTTCCCATTCTGCCACGATTGTGCTGAACTCATGAAAGTAAAAAACAGTTTATACTTGATATGCTGATGTCCCCAGGAATTTCTTCCAACAAAAGCCAAAATATGAGGCAAAATGCAGAAATTCCACCTCTAGCAACATTTTAGAAAAGCATGCATCTTTGGTTAGGGAGCTAACCTTATTGGAATTTATTGGCTTTTGCTGGTTTGCATCAACACTTGCACACAGAAAATGAAATGTTAAAGATTGAAGAAAATGCAAACATTATGGACATTTGCCAGAATTTCTGCATTTATTTCAACAAGGTAAAAAAAAAAAAAACTTTTGCTAGCTTTACAGCAACCTCTTCAAGCAGATAATATTTTCCCAGATAGATAGACAATTGAATTATGGAGATCAGCAATCAAAAGTTCCCCATATTAAAGGATCAGGTTTTCAAAGGTGCACAGCTCCCATTAGAGCTCTTACAGCAGTCAGTATGAATTTCAAAAGTGTTCAGTAGCGGGGAGGAATTTTCAAACCTCTCTGGGTAATTTAGACACATTAGTCTCATTGAAAGTTAATGAGCCATGCGCTGCTCAGGCTTTTGGGTGCTCTGCAGAAAACTCACGTGTTACAACAGGTATCCATGGTGAAGTCTTGGGCATTTTTAAAATTTGCTCTTCCACTATTTAGGCCAAATTCGGCTCGCAGCTACAGATGTGTAGCTTCTCCTTATGGTATATTTATCTGTCCAATGAAGCAATAGCTCCCCTTCCTTTGCTCTTTTTGAAAGTCTGTCAACACAGAGCATCTGACTGCAGCTGTGCAAAGAGCTGCATATCCTGGCCTCTAGCCCCTTGGACAGTCCCAGTTCTCCATGCAGCTAAGCTGTGTGAAGCCTACTGCTGACAAGTTCTGCTGCATCTTGTAAGGAAAGGAATAATCTGCATGGCTGAAAGGTACAGAGTAACCACAGCCACTGCACCAGTATGTTAACGCTGGTGCCTCACTGTAAACATACAGACAGCAAGGCTGTTAAGCGCTTCACTAGTTACCTACATGTCCCACTAGTCTAGATGCTAGAAGAGTAAAAACTGGACAGAATAGTTTACTCTGCATTCATTTCAAAAAGATTAATAAGGAGATGCCACTCCAGGACTAATTAAGGAAAGGTTAGATTACAGAGAAAGTAAGCAAGAAAGTCTCAGGATTTACAATGCCTGTGTGACACTCAGTGTTCCCCTCATAGTGAATAACACATCAGGATGTCAGGAAAGAATCATTCAACTTTGCTTCTCATTAATCTGATCTTACAGTAACCAATTCAATCAGAATTATCTTCCAAGGGCATTATATTATAGTTGGAGAAGAGAAAGATACCTCTGTGTTCTATATTATGCTTACGGAAAATAAAATTGAGAAGCAAACCAGAACTGTGATTAAAACCCACACTAGGTATTCCTTTCCAAAGGCTGAAAAGAATGTAAGGTTTACTTTCGTATGAATTGCTGACTTCATGCAGGTTCAGCACCACAGAGGGTTTACCAGGAGCCAGTGGCAATAAGCGTTCATAGCCCAAAGGAAAGGAAAAGAGGTTCACCCCTCGTGGCAAAGGTCAGATTTCTGCAGGCTTATAGCCTGTCCATATACATGAGTGTTCGTGGGACATCTTTGTCTAGTAAGGTCCCATGAGGATGACACAGGCTCCACAATGTCCCCTCTGCCTGGAGGATGGCCCTATAATCACTCAGATAAATTTAGGGTCATTTGATTTGTGTCAATCTGGTTCCTGTTGCTTTTACTCTCAACCTGATGAACAATCATTGGAACGTTTGTGGGGATGTTGCTGAAGGCTGGAATTACAACTCCAGGATAGGAAGAGACTGAACTTGTAAACAGGATATTTAACAGTTGCTATTTTCATGGATGCAGAGAGCTATCAAATATGCTTCCTTGCTAACATACAACATGCTATACACTGCACTTCTATTTGCTTATCAGATTCACTATGTAAACGTCATAAAAATGGTTATGCTAATGATTATATTAGTATTTGTCTATTTATTCTGTAGATATCTTTTCAGAGAGTCATCATGTCCTTTGTCCAATTTTGTAACTGATGCACTGCATGCCCAAATATTTGGAATAACGTATAGAAAACATCTGGATTTAATTATATTATAGTCCTCTTACGCAGACAATGGGAATTGAATTAAGGAATATTTTGAAACCCCCACAGAGATATAAAAGTATTAGCAGCTGCACGAGAACTTTACTATTACGATGTCTGAAAATGTTTTGTTTTACAGATCAACAGTCTGACACATCATAAATATCAATCAAAACATTTAAAATATATAAACATGGAAGAAAAATTAAAACTTGAATTTCAAAGACATGTAGATGAATTCACAGCATTTAGAAGATGTAGAGTACATCCTTTTGTTTCAAAAATGAAAATGCACAGCCGTCTATTGGCACAGAAAATATATGTTGTACAGTGGTATTAAGCAGAGAACCAGCGAAGAGCTTATTGTGACTGAATAGCCTGAACAAGATTTTGTAGAATCTTGTTATATTGCCACCATATTGTACAAAGATCACATTGAATAATTCACCCAGACTAAATTAGCATTTTGCTTTTCATTCTTTCATTCTTTTGAAAATATTTGGGGATATAATATGAGCTTAGAGAGTCTGCCCCAAAGTATTAGATGCAGACTGGATTTTCTTTCCGAAGGCATACTGCTTCCAAATGCCACTTCTTTTCAGGTCAGTACCAGTTCTGCAGTGAGTTTTCAATCTCCCAGTGGCTAAATCACATTCAAAGTCTGTTAGCACAGTAGGGGGTCAGACTTTCCCACTGAATGTAACTATATCACTCAACAGCAGACTCATGCAATAAGCGATTTAATGTTTTCTTTTCTTTCTCCTTTTTCCCCTCTTAGTGTCTCCCTGCATTCCTGGATACCGGTCACTGCATCAAGGACCTGAGGCAACAGCCACATGGACTCCACCATCATCCTTCTAGCTTTATGGTGCAGAAAAAGACAAGGCTACAGTTCACCTGCTGTCAAGAAAAACAGTTCATTTGCTAAATCCTTTGAAACATTCTTAAATGTTCAAATGAACATTTTATTGTAAATTATTACACATTCCTATGTGTAAAAAACACGCAAATGTGTGCACGTGTATGTGTGTGTATGCAGATATGCATATAAACTTTGTCAGTCAAGGTCATAAAATACAATATTAATCCAATTCCACCTCTTTCCATAAATTCCCCTCACAATGGCCTGAAAAACTTTGTCTAAAGGCAGCATATGGTCTGAAGACAGATACTGTATCTACCATGCAAAAGAGAGAGAGAGAGAGAGTTATTAAACCCAGAAGTAATATTGAGACAAAGAAAATAATACCATAAAAGATCCATGAAATGATGGTTTGTTTAGAAACTAAATTTATCCAGACTGAAGCTTGCACTAGCTGTTAGCATTGGGAAATACTGACTGTTGATACCATGTACTCAATCCAACCTTGTAAAGATACAGTCAGGATCTCTGAACTTACCCTTAGTATCATCCTGAACAGGCTTTGTGGATTACAATATATGCCTTGCTGATGGGCAGCCTGGTTAAAATAAAGGGTGGGAGAATTGCTGGATAAGGGGTTCAAATAAACTACTCTAACTCACCCGTTTTACGGAGTGGAAAATCATCCTTGGCATCCTGTGCTCCTGGTAAAGTGTATTTGTACGGTGGCGAGGCCCCACTCAGGGGTGGAGAGCTTTGATCCAGTGAGGTATGGTGGGCAGCCCTGCAGCAGACACAGAGAGGTCACAAATTAGCAGTCACTGAGGTGACCAGCAGTAACTATCTACACATGTTGTACACATGTCTCAGCTGTGTTTATGTTCTTGTTCCTCTAAGTGTGCACAAACCACAGGCTCATGTAACCAATTTCACTTTTACAGTAAGTTATGAAACTCTTCGGGATTCCCAAGAATGTGCTTTTTTCACTCATTATAAAAGTCACATAGGATAAGAGTCATGTTGACCTACAGACAGGATCTGTCACCAGTTTGGGGAATTGACCATTTTAGATTGTTGCATTTTAATATGAACCAGCTGAAGCACAGCAAAAGACATTTAAGTCTTGTTTATTGCATACAAATAGATGTACATTGACCCAGCCTTTTCTAACAAAATGTGGCGGGGGGGGGAGTTGTTGTTGGTATATAAAAATAAACCAAAAAAATGAGTTGTTATTATCTGTTGGAAAAAAAAAAAAAACCTTTTTAGACAAGAGTGGACAAGGAAGCTAAAACCTTGCACTTAATTTTTTCTGAGCGTACCACTGCAGCACATAACACTCACATCAGCAGAGAAGCTCCAAACTTAAGAACTCTTGCTGACAACTGCTGAATAAAGGAGAGTGTGGGCAGATCTTTCTGAACATGGAAATAGTAAATTGCAAGGAAATGGCATCATTTGGCCTAGAGACAGGTTTTTCTTTTCGGTTGATATTTTTATTTAGAGAGGGAGAGAGGGGAAAGGAGGGAAACTTTCATATTTTGTGTTTATCTAAACATCATTTTACTTGGCCTCTTACAGAGCCTCTCCCTTTCTTTTCAATGTGGCTAATCAAGTAATACTATGTCTCTGTCAAAGAGAGGCACTAACATGAAATGAGGCACTACTTTCCCTAGTGTAGCAGAAGACATCCCTCTGTAGAGCTTCTAGTTCTCACCCATCTGAAGACCCAGAACTAAGCTCAGACTATTAGTCCACAAATTTTACTCAAGAGAATTTTACACATTATTTGGAAGAAATTATTTATTCTATCTCCACCAGAAACAATGTAACTGTGTATTAAATCATTTTACCACAGTGCTCTGATTAGCTCCAAACTGAAATTCCAAGGGCAGGCCTTCAGTAATTCTTTTTGAAAAGAACAAGTACTAGATCAAAATCTCGTGTACCATATGCATTTCTGTTTGTCCTATCGAAGGGCAGTTTGGGAATAATGTTGAAATCTTTTGGAAATGCAGCCAGAGTTCATTTTCTTTGATTGACTTATAAGAATGTGTCTGTTGTAATAAGGAAGTTAAAAAGGAATTAATTAGTTAAAAATAGAGGGGAAAAAAAGGTAATAACTGTAAACTCTTAGAACGGTAATATACCCTTTACAGGACCCAACAAAATCACTTTTTTTTCAGTGGCCTAAGCAGATTCTTTTCAATGCTAAGCCGTCGTCAGAATACATAGTTTCGGACACTGAAATCCATCAGAGTCAGAAAAGTTAAAGACCCACTATCCTTCTCAAAATCCTTGTGACTTACATCATACAAATAACTTCACTGGGAAACAGCATCTCTTCAAGAAGAAACAAGTTTTGTGATTGATTCAAAATCCAAGTAAATCAAACACAAATTGTTCTAAGTGCAAAAATTGAAGAGAGTTGGGACAATAGCAAGTGTAAGTGGAAAATTTGTGATAGCATCAAGAGATCAAGTGGTTGAAATAAAAGGTTTATACAAATTTCTGACAACATTGTGTTCTGTATAGCTCTCATGTTATCACTGACCACCAAGTACTCTTCAGTTCAACAAGATATATTATGCTTTTTGCTAACTTCTTGGCTGAATTTCCATCTTGTTCTGGAGTTAGATTCCCAACATCCCTGCTAGAGAATCTTTCTGTCTAGTTTTAGTAGATACCTCAATGAGGCAAGGAAACAGCCTAATATTGAACATACGTGTACCAGAGCTTGGGGTGGCGGCTCATGGAATGGTTCTTCCCATTTGCTGGAGAGTCTTTTGTTGCTGATTTACTCAACAGGAACTCCTGAAGTTTCTGCTTCACTTCCGTACTGGCCACTGCCCCTAAGACACACAGAATTAAACATATCACATATTTACTTAAAAAATTATATTTTTAAAGAAAACAAAAACCCAAACACAAAAAAAACAGCCCATGTCCTTGCTACTGAAATTGTAAATTAAAAAAAAATATTGGTGGAAATCAGTCAAAATGAGGTACCATTTAGATTAATGTTTGTCTATTGAAGACTGAAGTTGGCTATAACCCAGAAATCTGGTGAAGTCATAAGGACTCTTTCATCAGTAGATAAGGCCATTTATCCAAGACCAGATATATCTAAAGAATTTAAATAATTTCCTAATAATTCCCAAATCCAAAAACAATGACAGAACTAAAAAGATAGTGACAAAAGGACACTGAGTTAGCAGTGAAGAATGTTTTTTCTTTTTGTAAAGTGATAGTAATAGCACAGAGAATATGCCCTTTGAACAGTCTTGATTATGAGTAGAACTCTGCAGAAAGAACCAGCAATGAGCCTTTTTATTCATGCCTCTTAAGAGCCTCTGCCTGTGATGTCTGGAAGTGGACCACAGCCTCAAACATGTTGTAGTTGACAACTCTACTCTTATGGCACAAAAATGACAGAAAGACCAAATGACAGAAAGACATACTGCATTTTGACCTCTCTCAGTCATTAGCTCAATAAGAGCACAATCAACAGCGCATGTCAGTGCCACGTTAAACTGCTGATTCCTACTTCCAGCATGGGGCATGCTTCTTTACTCATAGCCATAACATTCTTCGTAAAAAAGAACATTAAAAAAAAAAAAGGAAAAAAAAATCTTTCTGTTTTCCCCAAACAGTGATAAGAAAGGGAAGAAAAAAAATGCTTCTTTGAAAGTAGCAGCACTAAGGAATACTGATATTGCAAGTATTTGGTTACCCAACAGCACAGCTAGCTGGTGAGCATGTCCCCCTGTGACCTCATTCCCATAAAATACCTCTACTACTCCTCAGTTTCAGATCCTAACTCCACTTTTTGTACCTTCCTTCCCTCCTCTACTCATTAAGTAGATCATCAGCAGCATATGCTGGGGCTGGGCCTGGGGGTCACAAGTGCTGCTGGGCAAGCTGCTATGTACTGAACAGCCACCTGGCAAGCCAAACTGAGAAGGGAACCATGGAGTTCACACCGCTGCTCATCCTCTGGTGTGAGCACAAATAAAGTCCAACTGTATATATGGATGTTGATTTTCACATCTCTTATAGGATCCTTTTGCTCTTGGGCCTTCTGTCACCCTCGCCCTTCTGGGTCGATAGGCTGGTGGTTTGAAAAGTTATTAATGTTGCAGAGAGCAAGGAACCCAGCTAGACCAGGCTGAAAAGGATAAAGGAACAACTTCAAATTGCTAATGCTCCACCATAAAGTTTTCTGCAGACAGAGAATAGATGTACCCCTCACTTTCCCCCAAAGAATGTGAAAATAACACCACCACCACCACTCCCCAGACAAGAATTATTTGAAAGCTCTGTTTGACAGCAATATAATGCTTTCATGCATTCATTGTTTACCAAAGTAATGGAAGACCCATGGACACCTTAATTTCTAAAGTCTACAATATGGTATCCCTACAACTGTAGAACTGATACAGTTTTCCACCCAAGAAAAAAAGGCAGGAGTGTATGATCCCCATGAGCATTATGTACAACTCGTTTCTGGTTTGGTCTTTGTTAGTTAGTATCTTTTGCTCAATTAGGAGGCCAATTAACAATATCTGCTTGTGGCAGCTTTATTTTAAATACCTTCACAACCTATTTTTGCAACCTGATTTTTAAGCTGACCTGACAAAAGGGAATTATTTGTATCTGTCTCCCTCTAGTGAGCACCAAATTCCAACAGCATCCTTCATATCTGTCATTTACCTTACAGCTATATATGAGCTAGAAATAACTCTTTGTTGGGTCTCATGAAATGGTATCAAAAACAAACACAAGGCAATTTGAAAAAGTGCTGGTCTTATAATTAAGGCAGAAATATTCAGATGTCTTAGCTGAAGATATTCTTAAACACTTTGTTATATTTTCAGTCTTGAAACAATGCTCAAATTACTTCATCAGTAATATAGCTTGCTGTTTGGTAGTGATTTCTGTATTGGGAAATAAGCTCTTCAGAGAGAAATTCTCAAGTGAAGCTTTAGGCTTTCAAATTCCTCCCTATTTCATAAAAAGAGCTAACTACTTGAGAGGCATATCTACAGGTCTGTGAGGAAGGTTCTCAAGTCTGCATACAAAACAGCAACGTGTGTTTGTGGGTGCAACAGGTG
Source organism: Anseranas semipalmata (assembly GCA_013399115.1). Taxonomy (NCBI): domain Eukaryota; kingdom Metazoa; phylum Chordata; class Aves; order Anseriformes; family Anseranatidae; genus Anseranas; species Anseranas semipalmata. Next base: position 442,978 of record VXAA01004147.1, on the reverse strand, counting down.
GCTCTGTCTTTCTGCAAGCACAATTTCGACTACTCTAGTTGCATATTTCACACAGTAATAGACTTGCTTCAGATCCCTGCTCATTGTCTAGTTCAGCAAGAAGGCTTAAGGGAATATATTCATTTTATATTAGGATTCATGGTACATTGGCGCTTACTTTCTCGGCCTCTTTCTTTGCCTCTGAGGGGAGGAAGCTGCTGTTCCCTGCGATGCCTCTCCAGTTCCTGCTCTTGTCTCTGCTGCTCCAGTTTCTGCTCTTTTTCGAGAAGTTCTTGCTGTTGTTTAATGGCTAGGAGTTCCTGTTGTAACTTGCACAGAACAAAAAGACATGAGAAAGTGCAGTCTGCAGTGTTTTCTAGGTCAGTCCTGGCCAAAACAAACCCCTTACACGTCTTTTTACCTCTCAAATGCCTTTCCTGTCTTTTTAGCAGCATAGTGCATTACCAGCTGTCACTAAAATGAACTCTAATATCAGGTAGCAGCTGGCTGCTGTGGTTTCTCATCTTTCTCTTTTGGCAAAAATGCATGGAAACTGCACAACAATCTTTGCCAGTGTATCACCAAACCCTGGCTGCTGCACTCAGCTGCATTTGTCAGCTTCATCCAGAGGAAGTTTAGCACAGTAATATAACAGCAAGTAAATCAGAAGAAAAAAATAAAAAGAAAAAGAAAGGCAAGATCATAAATTCCCAGTCAAAATCCATTATAGCAATCCTACCATAGCACATGCAATCCCATAAATCTTTTTTTTTTTTTTTACGTTACATGAGGCATCTCAGAGAAGAGTGAAAACACGTTTGCTTGGCCTACCTCCGTTTTACAAATGCAAATATTATGTACTTGTCTATTGATTTGATTTGTGGGCACAAATTAAGACAGCAGCCAAGAAAAAGCAGTCTCTTAATATACTCAAAATTGCTCACACAGAAAAGACAGCCATATTGAAGTCTGCATGAAAATTTAACATTGCGAAATCGGTAGTTTGATTTTCTGTGGATTTAGTGACTTCATGAGCTTGAGGAGTCTCAAAATACTACCTTGGTTTGCTGGGAACAACTTGCTGGCAGTTATTTTGCTTGAACACGCTTCTGTCACCCACAGACAGAGGAATAAGTACTCACACTCCACCTCATAAACACAGCAAATCTTTCAGGAACATTCCCTTTTCATGTCTGTCTAAGCATATTCAGTTTGCAAATAAACTGAGGGATAAATTAAAAATGTTGCTACCTTTATGTGTTCCTGGAGCTGGGCCTGATGCTGGCGGGTCAGGTTTTCATGCTGTTTCTGAAACTCTGCAATCAGCAGTTGTTTCTGAATTTGCTGCTGCTGCTGGATCAGAAGTAGCTCCTGCTGTAGCTGCTTTTCACGCATAATTGGGTCCACCATGGGAACCATCATCCTGAGATCGGTTCGCAAGTCTAATGGTGAGATAGGCTCTAATCCCACGGGAACCTCCGACTTTACATCCACTGAGAGAGGAAAACAACAAAACATATATACATTAAATATAACTGGAGAAGCAGAATAGAGATGATTCCTACTGGGGAAAAGAACAATTTCACTCAAAGACTCCTTCCATGCACAGAGCCAACATTAATGCAAACTATACGGTATGCAAACTTCCGGTATTTCTACTAGCAACCAGAAATTTTCCAAACTATTTTATCGTTTCCTCCCATTCTCTGGAAAAAATATTCCCAGATTAATACTCTGCTAAATAGATTAACAAGCAATTCACTTCTAAAACCATGTCGCAGCCTTTGGGAGTGATATTTAGTGAGAACCTCCTAGGCACTATGAATGCTTAACAACAAACACTCTGGGCACTTCTTCGGCCTGATATGACGGCCTGTAGTTCTTACTGGGTTGCAAGAGATTTCCCTTATAAAGAGAAAGCTAGCATATAGATTATCCAAAGATGGTGTTACACATAAATAGCTATCGCATGTAATATACCTGGCTTCGTAGCAAACACATAGGAATAACACACTTGAAATTATAGGAAAATAACTGGACACACAATACGAGAGGTTCTAATACAGCTTTTTGAAAAGTAACCATTGTGCTTGGGGTGGATTAGACACAATACTCTATATATGACTTGCCAGAAAATGAAAACACGTTAGATTATTTCAATTTGCTGCCATAATGGTATATGCTGTTGAGTCAGTATTAAAGTGGCTAACGAAGAATCCTGTGTTTTTCGATCTCCTGATTTAAGCAGATGGGACTATAAAGCAGAAGAAGAGAGAGAGATTTGATGATTTTCACTACAATACTTGTAAAGCTCAGGTTTTTATACTAAGTGACAAGATAAGCATAACTTCACCTGTTAAAAAAGAATAAAAAACTAGCAAGTATCATTTTTACAAGAGGAAAACAGCACAGGGTCTGTGATAGCACTTAGCAGTTCTGATTCCATCCACTAGAGGACAGTGGAATACAAACACATTAACTGCAATTCCTCCTACTCAACTAGAAAAATAAGATTATTAACTGGAAACAAACATGCTGTCAGGAAATGACCAGGGAATAAGACTGTATACATATTTTCTCCTTTTTTCTGTTATACCTGTATTTGCTTTCCAGGAGAAAACCAAAATGAAGCCATGAAAAAATCCAGCAAACAGGAGCAGTAAAGCTGCAGAAGTTGAAACTGCTGCAAACAGCAAGAACTGAATTCTAACTGCATGATAACATCTACTGGCATAAAATACACAACAGATCTTTACAAAAAGAAGATGTGAGGCACCGAATTTCTTTTACTGACCATATTCTTTCCTTTTCTTATTCTGTAAACAATATTTGCTAGCTTTGTTTCTTTTAATCCTAGTAACCGTGATTGTAAACCTCAGAGCATAATTTGCCTTCTTAACCTGCTATCCCAACAGAACGATTGTGTCTAAGTGCTTACTTTTGTTCTGAGACTAATCGCTAAATTATAAAAAATCACCTTTAACTTACAAAAACTACTCTTGATTATAAATAATTGCCCCAGACCAAGAGAAACGGACAGGCAAACCCCCAGCCTTTCATCCCATTTATTCAGCAGCAATCCACATTCCATTTGTCTAGACTAAATATAGCTGCGTTTATACAAGAAATCAATAGTGCTTGCAGAGAGCAGAGCAAAGACATGAATATTTCATCAAACTCCGAGAGAAACAGCAATCAGCAAACTGACAGTGCTGTGCAGGCTCACTGCCCCTCCAGATAAGTCTCTGTGCTTGGACAATGGCTCGTTGCCTGCAACTCACAATCTTATCATAGGCGCTGTGCTATTTTTAACATTAATTGCATTGTAGGTGACAAAGGCTTATCATGTTTAAAGTGGAGAGATGGACTTTCTTACAGCTTCTGTGACAGGATAATAAGCCTTACTAGGAGCAATAATAGTAACTGGAGCCCTGCAAACCTTGCAGGGTTCGGTTTGCAATAGTGTTGCAGTTTATTTTGCAGATACTGGCTAGGAATCAAGCCCTACAAGTCCACGTGGCAATGCAGTCTGATTACACCTCCTACCTCCGATGGGCATCCCACTTCTTCATTCTAAGAGCTCTTCTCTGTAACTGCGAGGGGAAGTCTCCAGATTTTTCTAACAGTGGAAATTTCCTTCCACAATTAGTCAAATGTAGAACTGAAATCGGGCTCAGTTTGATAAGATACATATTTTCAAGAACTCTTACACACTGAAATAATAGACCTAACACTGGAACACCTACTTCATCGGGTTCAACTTCACCTCATACATTAATGCAAGAGAAAATAAACATTAAAGTATTCCTAGAGACTTGAATCCATAGTAATCAATACATAATCTTTCGTGTCATTTAAAAGCCAATGTTTACTGACAAATAAAGACAAGCAGTTATTTCCTGTCATAAATATTGCTAGCAGTAAGGTTACCTCCAATACTACTAATAACTGTTGACACAGCAGCTATTAGCTTTGGAGGGTAATTGCTGTCTTAAAACTTTAACAGTTAATAGTTAAGTTGATAATAGTTAACCTCCTCAACCAAACGATTCTAAACAAGTAACCATAAAATCACCAAACTGAATACTGTGCTACTGCCTGTTACACAGGCCTGACGCCACAGGACATTTACATTCTTCTTATTTGTTATCAACTGACAAGGAAGAGACAAGAAAGCCCTGTGGAGTTACATCAGTGCGAAAAATGTGTAATGGAGCAGAGAATCAGAATTGGTGTCTTTAAAAGCTTTGACTTTTAGCTGAAGCATCTTCTCCCCACCACCCCAACACAATTTTAACTCTAGAAAGACCAAAGGTGATGTGGGATGTTTATTCTCAACGGAGGTTTTTTTGTGTGTGTGTTTTTCACCCCGCCCACACAGGGATATATGTATTTTTGGGGTAGAAAAAGGAATGTACTAATCAGTACACTCAACTTTCATACACCACAAGAAGCAGTGGGATGCAGGACTTCCAACAAGAGGATTCATCAAGCTATTAGCCAAAGAAGGAAAAGGACGGGTAATGAAAGAAAATATGAATAATGGCTTCATAAAGGCTACCCCCACTTGAAGGAGCCTTGTTTTGCAGGATTCCCAGTGTCACCAATGGAGCGAGGTTCTATAGCAGGTACAATTCAGGGTGGGACTCTGCCCGGGTCTCTCTCTGCTGTGGTCTGGAGCAGATCCTTCCCAAAATCTCTGCTGACTACAGGGCAAGCCCTGGGAGTCCTCTCTACAGTTAACTAAAGTCACACTCTCTGAGCTCAAGTTAGCTGTGGTGAATACAACAGTAGGCTGCAGAATATTAACTAAAAACATTACTGAAAGCTCAGTGATTCCAGGAAATAAGCCAAAATTTTAGTAGAAAAATACTTAATAAGAAACTGCAAAAGGCATAGGTATTTATTTTTTGTATAAAAACTCAACAGCCTTTATCTTGAAATGTAACAACAAAAATAGTCTCAGGAGAACTTCCATATCAATTATATTCCATAGTGGCACTTCCTGCAGTGCTTTTGACGTTCTGTGGAAAGAAAATAAGATACTTGCAAAATATCATGCTTGTTGAGTATATTTAAAGGCTTTTAGCATATTTAAAAAGAGGTAAAAGAGCTTGTTTTAACCCTGGTGCTTTGCTTTTTGAAACCTTGTCTTAAAATGGGAATCACTGAAAAACAGTAAGTCTTTCACTAAGAGATGGCATTTCAAGCTTGTTTGTAGTGACTACTTTCAATTTCTGCACACTGGTATATTAAAATACACTAGTCTTCTGAATCACAAATGCTAAAAGAGAATACCAGGAAATAAAGTAGCTCACTTTCTTACCATCATCTCCCAAGAGGGGCAATCTTCTTTTTTGTTGGCAACTACCTTTCTTGGCAGATATTTATGTCATCTTTAAAAACAGGAACTTAAAGAAGGGCTGCTGCAATCAGTTGAACTGTTGCCATTCTTTATTTGAGATGTAACGAAGAATTCAAGTAGACTTGCTTACCAGAACATGTTTAGTGCATTTATGATTCTTACTTTAGGGGAACTGTGTTAATTTGTTGGGACCTCAGGGATTCCAGTTAACCCTTTCACAGTGGAATTTCTTGCGCAGCCAATTATGCTGTTGGGCTAGGAGAGGGAGACAGACGGGACAGAGGAAAAGGGAACGAAGCTGGTTCCACTCTTGCTCCTGCTCATTCATCCAAGGCAGCATTTTACTTGAGAAGCAGTTAAGCTTTATGAAGTGAGCAAGGAGGCCTACAAAAGTTGGAATGCTAAACTAAAATTACACGTGACAAGAGACAGAAGACAAGCTCCTCCAACTAGCAATTTCAGTATTAGGCAATAAAAGCATGTTCCTGAAAACAGACAAAAACAAGTAAAGTTTTGAAGAATAATCCTGCCAAGAAGTGGGCACACCTCATCCCAAATATCAACTCAGTGAAGTATTACAAAGAAAAGAGAGAATGGGAGAGCTGTTTATACTAGTGCTACTCTTTTGAAATCTCTTCTACAAAACAGAACCCACCTAAAGTGATTAAGTTGTACAGTGCTTTGCATAGTTTTCATATGCTTTTCATAAAAGGAAAACAAACCAGAACAGTTTTGCACATTTTAGTGTAAAAGAGACTGCCTCCATTTGACCTTTTCATTCAGAGAAAGTAAAAACCCCTCCTTTTTCAGGATTAGCCATCAGTAAATCACGACATAATCAGAGCACTACAGAATTTACAGTAAATTGTTCTAAACAGTGGAAAGATGGGAAGATCCACCGAAAATGAAGACAACACATTACATTTACTTTCCAGTTTAAACCTAAAATTCTCTAGACTTATGTGCTACCTCATTCAGGACTTGAAAAGACTGTGAAAAGCCATAACGATGTCTTTAAACATACCAGGGAGGAAAGGACTGAAAAAAAATGAAATACTTAATGAGGCTGAAAGTTGCAGGAATAAGGAACAGAGGGTAGGAGGGAAACTTTGGCAATTGGATGAGAGACAGGAGAGGGGGCAGAAAAGAACTGGCCAGGCAATAAGACACCAGTAACAGAGCAGAGATGGGGCACAAGGAAAGGAGTTAAAATTTCTGAGCGAACTGGGGCAGAGCTTTCTGTGCTGAGAAGCAGCATTACAGGAACATTGCTCACTCTGTAATCTAAGAGCAGTCCTGGCATAATGATAAGGCATTGCTTGCTCTCACAGCCAGTGTAAATAAAGAGCTAATAGAGCAATGTGTCGGCTGTGGGCATGTTGGGAAATTAAGTGAGCAACATGGTTTTGAACAGCCATGACTAAAGAGGATGGAGTCTGGCATGAAAACTGTAGCAATTGTTCAACATACTAATTTGCAGAAAATTTTCCTAATTTGGAGCCTACTCCTCAAAGGAGAGGCTTTCACGACTTTCTGATGGAAGCTGTGCCACTACGAGACCTGCACTGCAAAACGCAGGAGCCAGAAGTTGCAATTTGAAGAAGAACCAGTACAGAATCAGAAGTACAAGTCAGATGTTCAATAAACTGTGAAAGGTTAGGTTATCTCCCATGGGATGCTTTTATCATTCCAGCTCTGGTGGCTAAAATCTTGTACATCAATTCTCAGTTGGTATAATCTGTCATCCCTCTGTTGACTTCAATATAGGCAAAGCTTCTTTATGCCACCTGAGAAGCTTGATCCAGAATCTCTCTCACGAGTATAGGGGTGAAAGAAGATGGCCTCAAGAGCATCTCATTTTAATATCCTTAATGGGACAAAAGCATCTGGATTTTGGATGGCAGTTGGATTTTGTAATAAAACCTTTTCCCAATATTTAAAATCTACAGAAATTTTTCTCCACTCTCAAAATTAAGCTAAAAGATTCACTCAAACAAACAAAAAAGTGTCATTTAGATTTCACTCAATGTTATTAAATATTTTTGATTAATTATACTTCCTCAGCCATAGTCTGGATTTTGATTGTCACAGGCAAGGAAAACAGAAAGAAGACAGCAAATACAAATGGAAGACTTTTTTCAAAGGCAACACAATGACTTTTTATGGCAGTTAAGTACCCTATTGCAATCTGTACTTTTAAAACTTCCTTGCTTGGAAAGGAAAAGCACAAGAAATTAAGACACATTTCAGATCAGAGAAAATATTTTCTAGTTATTTTCTCGGATTATACTTAAAGAGTCAGTAATTATTTTAGCAGTATTATCACAGAATTAGAAGTATAAATGAACTGTCAAACCTCATGAAGCACTCAATTGACTTTATGTCATTAAGGAGAAGTGTAATAAATTAGACTAGAAATGCATTCCCTTTTGTTCTATAAAAGGGATCTTATCATGATTATACCTTTTCCCCATTTCTTTTAAGTGTTTGCATACATGTCATAATGAGAAGTAAAATAAATGCAAACAGTGATCTGGGCTTTGATTTACCATTCTCTTATTTCCCCAGGGCCTGGAAAGGAAGCTCAAACAACCACAAACTTCTAAAATATCAGTGAGAGGCCTTGAAATACCAACACTGAAGTTAAAGCTAGCTGGCTTTTGTAAAAAATCAAAGGCTTTATTATATTGATTTACTAAAATCAGATTCTTTCTCTGCAAATATGCTTTTGAGTCAAACAGTCATAACAAAAACAGACATAAATGCCATCTAATTTGTTATAGCCAAGTAGTTTTCAAATGTTAGTGTTTGCTGTTTCTTCTACGGTGAATACATGAGCGAAAGTTCCATTTATTAGCCTGCCAGAGTTCATGCAAATATCAGGCCAACCACTTCTGTCAGAGGAATAACAGCAAATGCGCCCATTAAATCACCTCAGAATGTGAAACACTTTTAAACTCAAACTTGGGATGATCTGTTATCAAGAAATCCAAGCTGAGCTATATTTGGGTTTCTGAGTTACTTTATATTTCAGCTAAAGAACTCTTACACATGCATTCTCTACACCCATCAGCACACAGGCCCATTTTCACTTTCCAGAAAATGCCCTTTGGATATGTATAAGCAATCTGAATATCCTGAACTCTGGATATTTCTGCTGCAGGCAAGATAAAAACAGGACACAGACAAATGTATGTATGTGTATATGGCATACTAGTAGTGTTATTAAATTATAATAATACATTGGTGTTAATGATGCTGTTAGTACATGGTATCAGGTTAGTCTATTTGACCATAATGTGCTCACCCCCGTTACACAAATGTACAAGAAAAGAGAGGGAAGGATACAAAACAGCATTGTTTTAGCTGTGTGTCTTGTGTACATGGATCAGTACCACCCTCAACCAGATCATACCGAGGATGAAAAATAAGGTTTGATTTGGTGGTAACACCGCTTAGCAGTTGCAGAACTCAGCAGGGACAATCTGTGTCTAAATCAATAGGTGCCAGTTTATCTGCCGGTCACTTCATTAAACCCTTACAATTAATTAATTAATTAATTAAAACTATGTGTTTATTAAAAGATAGCGTACAAAGCCTTCCAGGATGCTAAAGATGACTGAAAGTGCACCATGGGATTTTCTAGAGACCTGCTACAGTCTTTTCCTGATGCCCCATTCAGAGACAATGCAAAGTTGCTGCAGGTGGTACCAAATACATCCAGAACATAGATTTCCACGTACTCTGCTTTCATCTCATCTACACCCGTGAATGCTTCAGGCATTCTGCTCCCCTTCACACCACCCTGCCTTGGACTGCAGCATAGTCAGGGGAGTCTGTCCTCCTCTACTAATATAAAGCACCCAGTATGTCTGCATAAATAGAATCAATAAATAATGTTAGATCACTGGCTTGCCATTTTTCATAAGTGCACCTATTGGAATACTGATACCTAGGCGCAGAGATTACAGCATGCACAGAGAAAAGAACTACGGGGAAAATGAAAGGAAAAGAAATAATCATAATGGTGATGTAAAGCAAACTAGGTAGAGATTATTAGACTGCAGAACTGAATTAAGAGTGGCAGAAGATGAAAAGGGACGTACAAACAATGGCAGTACAGCTGATGGGAATATTACGCAGCTGTTAAGACACAAAGTTGGATGGATTAAGATGTCAATAGACAGCAAAGATGGGTTGCTCTAAAGAAAGTAAGGGGAAGATCTGGAGGAAGATCCATCTCAGCTTGATGAAAGGGCTGCAAAGGTTTTAAAGGTCTTGATTTAATCTATTTTTTTGCTGCAGACAGAGCATATCTTTCAGAGAACAACCTTGACTACCATGCAGATGGCCTCATTTCTATTACTAAGACATTACATAAGGCAAGCACTCCAGTGAAAGAGATTACATAAAATATACAAAAAGCATTATGAACTCATAATCAAGGAAATGCCAGTCTTCCAGGATGATTACTTATGTCTTTGTCTCATTAATGTGAAGATGGTTTTGGTTTTATAGTGTATAGATTCAAACCATAAACATTTGCAGAAAATAATAACAAAAAAGAAGTGTGTCTCTCTCATATTCTGTCATTTGGGATTTGGGGTAATTACTTGAAAAAAGGAGACAGGCATCTCAGGTTCACAGCTGTAATCTAAATATTACAGAACTCTTCCGTTTTATAACAAAAGGGTGTCCTGACAAAATAATAATAATAATAATAGCTGTTTACTTCTACAATCAAATAATGTTCTTGAGCTGAAGAAAATCCCAAACTAGAATATAACATCTAGTTCACATAATTTTGTGACACACTTATCATCAATATTACACTACTTATCTCAATTCCTCCTTTTCTATTTTGACTTTTCTCACCACAGAAATGATTTCAATCCTACTGTGCCCATGTGTTTGTTTCCTTTATTTTGACTATATACTTGGGTTCCTTGGAACCATGTGATGTAAATATCCACCATGAGTTCAAAAGCTTTCAGACAGTAGAAGTACCACCGACATTGCATTGTGTATGACAGAAAGAAAAGATATTGCTATTTTCTACAATGACATAACACTAAACTTATAAAATAGGATTCATGGGTTGTACTGTCCAGACTGAACGGATCTCTGGAAAACATTGTCCGGAATGTAAAGGCCTGATTTCAGCCACCAGAGGGAGTCAATCTTGTTTTCCACGTCAATCAGACCATTACAATGAACCAAAAAAGCACCGTGAAAGGAAGAAATTACTAATACCACAGTTTATATCCAGGTATATGTGGATACCAAAGAGAATGAAAATAAAGCTTAACTGGGATTCAGTTTATTGATATAATAAAATCACTCTTTTGGCTTTAAATGCTCATTAACAAAATTCCTATTAATACACTGTAGGACTTTGGACCAATTAGATTTTAAGGACTCAAATACTAATAATTGACATTGGAATGATACATCATACTTCCATCCACCTTACTGTTCTTTCTTTATTTGACTTCAAGTCACTACCATGCTTTTAAGTTGGTTTCAGACATGCTGGCTCAACTCAAAGCTGCAAATACAGCAGGTTGTCCTCAATTTCTTTACAGTTAAGTCATCTTAATCAACAAGTAGAGTTAGGGTCTTATGATGGTGAGTATAGAAAAGAAACTGACATTTCTATTCACTCTGACAAACAATTGTCTTTGTAATTTTTGAGCACTGGAAAAACATACTATAGGAATTATTAAGATAGTACTGATATTTTGGCTGGATACATTTTCCATGATTATTATTCTAAACAAATACTGAATAGTGGTTCTGCATTCTGTAATATTCCAGAAAATAATGCAAGAAGACACTGCTAAGAAATATGTCTCTGTTGTGTCAAAAGAAACAACAGCAACAGAAAAATTCTACACAATTTTGATGCAACTTAGCAAGCACACAGTTCAGAAAAATGGAAATCCAAAAGTTATTACCCATTTTTCTTTTTCCGCATATCAGTAGATCCATTTCTTACTAGTGGGTTGGTTGTTTCTTCATCTTGACTCATCTGACAAGCAGAAGGCCAGTCAAGCCAGTGGGTATTTCTTCATTCTCAAATGAGATTCTTTCTCAAGCAAAATTAAATGTCATAGTAAGAAGTCTAAAAAAATCAATGGGAACTCTACTCAAATTTTAAACTCAAATTTTAGAAATTTGCAGACCAGGCATGGAACATGCATAATAGAATGGCTGCTTAAATGGAGTCGAGCATTCAAAATTACTCTTCAAGAAACTCTTTGGGTCCTTTGAGAATCTCATCCTAAATCATTTAAATAAAACTTAGTCATATTGAAACCCCCGCCTCCCAACTCAACACATTAACCATTCAGAGTAGAAGCTCCCCCTCATAAGAACTAAGACAAAAAACTCTTAGCACATTGCAGATTCAGTTCTGTTGACTGAGCCTTTGAACCTGGCTGTAAATGTCATCACGAACTGAGATTCTGCAATACAAAAGGCAACGTGAAAGTAGATGTTCTGTTTCTGCACTTTAAGCAGAACTTTTTGTGATCGGTGAGATAGAACTAACAATATGTTACGGAATTATTGCATCAGGCATCACATATTAAGGATTGGGAGAAAGCAGCACAAACTCATTTAAGTTTTGCCATGGAAAGCCTGCCATGCTGATTGCAAGGCAAATCACTGACAGAGCTTGGTACCGTACAGAAGTCAAACACGTTCACTTTAATAAAAGACAAACTGGAATAGCCTGACACTTCATCAGTGCACTGCAGAAGGCTGCATCCCTAAATTTTCAACAGTGCATCTTAGTTGCAGCAGCAGTGTTCCTTACTAGGCTTTTCTGTTCAGTACCATTTATTTTCTTTCTCAGAAATGTGCATGTGGCCCTTCAATCTTTGTTTCACTTCCATAAGGAATGACATTCATACATTTTGGAAATTATTTTTTTTCTCATCCTTTATGCATTTGACAAATTAGGCGTTTAAAAGATTAAAAGCTTCTGTTCTAAAGGAACTATTTTATTTTGTGACTATTATACTCCGCAAAGCAATTTTTAAAATAGAAAAATCAAGCAAGAATACAAGTAAATAACAGAAGTCGAGAAATATTACTGGGAAGTATTTGCAACAGTCTTAGCCAAACAAAGAGCCTGACTCACTCCTACCCATGTTTTAAAATTCTTCCTGACTGCAGTAATCTGCCTGATTTTGAGTTTTCCTCTCCCTTACTCAAAAGTTACCAGGAAATGATTTTCAATGGTTTTAGTTTGTAGAAAATATTACAGAGAAAGTATATTAAGAGAATTAAAAATAAAATGCAAATAATTTCTGATGTGTCCAGAAAGTACAGCTTCACTTTCTATGGCTTTTTATATCTACGTCATGCACACTTGTATTTCTTAGAATTATACTGCTAAGAAATGGGAATTTATTTTGGCTAACGAGGTTATTTTCACTACTTTTTAGATATGCTTGTGTTTAGATTTCTGCCATGAATTAGTATCTGATAGTAAATATCTGAACTGAAATTTCTACTGTTATGGATTTCCCTGTAGCCAACCCTAGCCCAGCACTCTCTCTGTTGACTGTAAGGTCTAAATGATTAGATGAACATTGAGACCATGGTAGCATATCCATACACCATGTCTAATGAAATGTCGTAGGAACTGAAGCTGAAGAATATACTGCATGAAGCAGACTTCCCCCTGTTCACCAAAATAAAATACCCTTTCCTAGAACTACCACAAAATCTACACAACCGCCAGCTCCTCCTTGTTGCGGACAGAAGCACTCTTCAGAAAGTACAGGAATAACGGGAACTGGACATGGCATAAATATTTAGAGAATTACCAAGAGTCAGTGTACCTGAAAAAAAGGAGGTCTGGCGGTGTCATTGATTTCACTCATTCCAAGTATGTGAATGTGACCCTGACAGTTCAGAGCTATGCACCTGATGAATCACCACAAAGTAAAGCCGATACCCAACACTATTACTTTTCACTTTCTCCACAACTCAAGAGCCCCAAAGTGACAAACTGACTAGATCTCGGTTCAGAAAGAGCTCACTTACGCATCCATAAAATTCCATTTCATTTCCAATCATAACTATATCTGCCAGAGGAAATAAAAAAATTAAATTGATAGTCAATATGCATGGAACAGGGTTTACCTTAAATGCCTTTTGAATACAGGTAAAATGAATGGCTTACCTTCCATGCCAAAGACTATAAAAAACTATCAGATGATCTTTCTTAAAAAATGGGAAATGACCAACTGTCCCTCTCTGCTAGCCTCTTAATTCACCCATTTCCAGAACTTGCACCTTCTTTTATTAGCTTGCTTCACCTCACCTTGGAGGTAGGTCATTCTGGTGAAGAGGCTAATTCCAGATTGGGGTGAAGTTGCTGAGATCCCACTACTACATGGAGGCTGCCTTCAGACAGTGCCACACGATAGTTATCAGCCACCTCTACAAAGGCATGGAAATCAAATGCCGTAATGCTGCAGGACTCCTGGTCACAGGGCTGAACAACTGTAGATCCTGAACTCCTTGGACCAAGAAGATCAAGGATTCCTTATTCATCAACAGTGACATATATGACCTAATATGTATGACTTAATTTTGTGCAAATACATTTATACTGACAGCATATTATTGTGGCATAAGGTGAAGAGACCGCCAACATTACTCAGTGGGATCACCCCTTCCATTGATACTGGCAAACTATTTCAGTGAATGGTTTACAAGAAAATCATTAGGCATCATTTGACATCCTTTTGTTGAATCATCTCACATCATTTTTGCTGCCACCTGCTTAAAATTAAGCTTTTTGAAAAGTGTAACTTTTGACCAGAAATTATGTCGCACAACAGGACATTCAGCTTTTGAATCCCACATACAACCCAAGGACACAATGATATAACCAGATACACAATTTAGTATCACAATAAATGGAATACAAAAATCAATACAGTCCCTTCTGCCACTCGAGCCCCCAGTCAAACCCACTGAAACAGTGCCTCACGACCATCATCAAATAATGGCCTTTCAGAATCATCTGAAAACACACACAAAACCTTGCCAGTCACTCTGAAATCTGGTTAAAGACCCCAAACCTCCAGAATTGAGTGAAAATACTGAGTAGTAATCTGAAACAGTCCAAATATCCTGAGAAAGCACCTGTGTGTAAACTACATGACAGATTCTTCAGAATTTAGTCAGTTCCTGAAAAACGGTTGTCCACATTGAACTGCTCCAAAGCACTGCACAGCAGATAGAAACTGGTGCTAACTTCAGTTATTTCTGAAGGAGACCTCGAAGTGATATTCGTCACCTTCAAATCTATCTTGTGCCTTTCCAGTGTGGACCTGCTGATCACCTTTCCCTCAAATAAAAGAGAGAGACTAGATGGAAAATTACCCACCGACCCTTCCAGCCCTTTAAATAAAGCCCTCTGCTGAAACTTTGCAGTGCATCTTGTGTGTGTTCAGTTCCACAGGTTTCTGAGCTCAAAACACTGCTACAGCAATGAGATTATTCTGATAATGTCAAGCAGGCTCACATGACACAAGCTGCAATGCAGTGTCCACCCAAGCTTAAAACTCTGCTGGCTTTTCCGATTTTGATATCAAGCTAGTGGGTACATTAAAATAGCTATCAAACACCCTTCTACAACCTCCCATCTGCAGAAACTGCCATAGCAAATTTCCCCATTACCATCATTACAAAGACAGAGAAAAAATAACTTACTTGTAAAGCAAAAGCCATTCTGATCAGAGAAGTATGTCTTTTTCTGAAATAAACGTTACTCGGTTCTAAGAATTCGCACAATTCATTTCCTTTGCTCTTCCTTGACAATAGCTATTTAGAAGAGGTCTATTTATTCCCCAGCATATTTCACAGTTCCTGTTTCTAAATGAGAATCATATTAACAAAGGGTAGAAAGACACAAACATGTCTCAAAAAAGCAAGACTAATTTCTATAATGTTCACTCTTGTCTCCACAGAAAAAAAAAAAACACCTTCAAAGACAAACATTAATGCAGTTAGCCTTTCAAGAGCTACTGATCCTGCCATGAACTTGCCAAAATGGAGAGAAGAAAGTAAAAAGGCTTTTAAGATTAAATGAATAATTAGAAATAACTGTATTATACTATAAACTACTTCTAATTTACCATTCATAAAGAAATGTCAAACTGACCTTCCAAGAAACAGACTTGCAACTATTGCATGATAGATGATTGTACCCTTCCTTCACCTGTTATTGTCACATTAGATTAAAAGTGCTCCTTTCTTCTTGTAATACAGTGGACTTCATGGTAAAATAATTTCAAGATGCTATATTGTACTTGCAAAAAATAATGGCAGAGTGAAGGGGAGCCGCTTCCCAGAAATCCATTCTGCAGAGTTATTACTCTTGTCTCATTATGAAAGTTCACTATTTTCTGCTTCAACTAAACCACTTATGTCCTATTTCATACTGCAATATTTACAGCAAAAAAAAATAAAAATCAGTTCAAATAAACATAAACTTTCTGAAACAATACAGAGGACCACAGCACAAACAGCAAAAAGAGCAAAGGATCTGAAGCAAAACAAACATACAAAGAAATAAGTAGATTATGAAATGAAATGCAGTGGATTTTGTGTGTGTTTTGAACAGGTACCGTATATTTTGCTCCCTTCCCATGCTCTTCATAAGCTCTTGGCCACCACCTCCAGGTACTACTTTTGACGATGTAACCTTTGTGGGCACCTCCCACTGTGAAACTCTACTGGTCATGGCCGTTGAACTGGTGGTGTATGTTGGCATGCACATGCAGAGCTGTTTTCATCCCTTCCCTGTGGTTTCCTTCTCCACAGTAGGCTACCGACTATTCCAAGGCACAGTCTGAACCAGCATAAACTTCCTGCTAAATGACTGTGGTTCCAGTCCTCAGCCCGACCTTGGGCACCAGGGACTGAACCACAGTCTCCTGTGTACAGAAGTATCAACATGCTACTGGAGTTGCTGAGTAAAGTGGTTAATGCATTGAAATACCTGTATTTTCTAGCACGGTATGTTCTTAATGGTTTTCTCAGGCTTTTGTGAATCTGTAGCTTGCACCACCATAAAAGAATAAAACAAAAACACAAACCCGCTGAAGGTTTCTTCTCAAAACATGGTTTAGCCACAATATGAACTCCATCGTGTCTTTGTGTGCCATTAAAACATGTAATTTGCTTTAAAGTAAAAGCATTTGAAATATATCCCTAAAAGTGAAATTCTTGAAATTTCTTCATTTATATTTTATAAATATGCACATAATTTTATATTCATGTTATTTTTAATATCCTATATCTTATATTAGCATTAAAACATGCCACACACACACAACTCAGTTAAAAGCTACAGAAACATTGGCATCGTTGCTATCCTAACACAATCAAGCTACAAGGGAAGAGCAACTGAAGAAAATGGTAACATCAGCTTGCTCATTTCTGCTTACTGAAAACTTTTAGCCACAAAATCCATATACGTGCACAACTGATATACTCGACTTTATTTGATATTTACATTTGAACTTTACATCTATATACATATATATATATATACACACACACAAAGTTGGATTAAGAATTGGACACTATAAGGCCATGCCAAGAGCTGCAAAACAAAGAATCATTTGATCATGCCAGAACAGAGAATCTCTTCCTGCATAATGTTCCAGTTAATGGTTAGTATGGAGAGCTAAAGAAAAATGGCTCAAGTATAATCATTATTCCTAACTCTGAGAGGAGCTTAAAATTAGACCTTGGGGAGTTAAGCCACCCCACACTGTGCGTAAGCTCCCCACCTCTTCTCCCAGCAGTCCTCGCCAGCCCTCCCAAGCAGGGTTAAACAATACCAGATCTGCTGCCATAATTTTCTCTGCAAAGAAAAGGAGGAGCTCCCTGTTCTTGTTTTATGAAAGGAGGCAAGAGACTTGCTGAAGTCACTCTACATATGTGTGGTGTGAGTCGCAATGACAGCCATGAGATATGTCCAGTGATGGCCCAGATTGTCTTAATAAACCAATCTGCATCATTAGAGCCTGCAACTGAGTGTGAGCACTGTCAAACAACCAGGAGCTGTGTAAGCAGGCAGTGCATGGAGCTATTTCTTCAGGGATGAATACAACTCCTACATCGCTCACTTCGCTAGTAAAACATAATCCTGTATTTAATACAATTAAGCCAATTAACACCACATGAACATTATTTTAAAACATGTCGAGTTGGGTAGCCTAGTGCCTTGGGAACAGCCTTCATTCGGCATTGATAAAACCACTCTTACACTGGGCAGAACTCTTACAGCACAGTAGCACCACTTGAGATCAAAAAATAGCCAGTGATAACTGATGTTGACAACCTCTAGTAGCAACCTCCCAGCCACTTCAGTGACCGTTTCTGCAGCCTGTGAAAGACAGAGCCACCAATACGACGCTAACAGTCCTCAGCTAGTTTCAATCTAAGTAAAGAAAACCATCTGGCAAGAATCCTCCGTCATCCCACCACCAGGCTGTTCAACGGCTGCACCGAGGCTAGCTGCCCCCGGGGTTGTGTACTGGGGGTGGTGGGGTGAGGAGGGGCTGCACCAAATCCCTGGCCACTTCCTTCACCTCACTGCCAGGCAAACCTCTGTTCTCCCTCTGAAATCCTGACTTCCCTGCTGCACCCTGCCATTCCCTGCTGGATGAGCTGACATGGCACTGAGTGGGCACATTCGGGTTAGGACAGAGCAGTGGCAGTCATGTCTTGGTAGCTCTCAGCTCTGTTTGGGGTCCCCTCCAAACACTTTCTTGTTTAGCTGGCTTTATGGCACCAGCACACCTGGTAAGACAGGTGAATAACCCCAAGTTCTTCCTTTGTGATCCATAAGGGGCACATAGTAGAAGGCCACAGAAGTGAGCTGGAGAAGGAACAGAGCATGAGAAACGGCTAGGATTTACTGCGACAGGGTAATGCAGAAGGACTCCAACCTGCTGGTGTAAGGCTCGTGGCTCTACTGGGCTCCCTCAGTGAGGTAGACTTTGAAGTTTGGGTAAACTGGATTGAAATAATCCACATCTACCAGATGCTTATCTACACTGATGTGCCAGTATCCTTATTCTGAGGTGATAGGTACACATTTAAGGGACAATGAATTTCAAGTCTCTCTTCAGCCTAAAGATGTAAATGAGGATGACAAGTAAATACCTACCGCTTTCACTTGAAATTCCCACAGATTTTGCTCATGCCTTTCGGCCAACTTCAGCTGGCCATTAACCCTTACCAGAGCACCCGCCAGTACAACACTTCTCTTATTAGACCAATAACCATCTCGCACTATTTTGCTGATCTATGATTCTACTAAGAGAAGCATATTTTCATATGGCAGATCATTTCTTCTGAGAGAAAAGCTTCAACGGGTGAAAAGGCACTGAGGGAAGTCATGCGTTTAACCCCATCTCAGGCAAAAATGGGTTGGGCCTTCAGTCAACCAGATGTACAAAGATCTGCAAATTTTTATAGTACCTATGGAGAAAAAAGGCATCTGAAAGAAAATCTGTGCCTTTCATGTTAATTCCTAACCCTTCTCCTGCACCCTTTGACCCATGCTCTCAGCAAAGAGTTCTGCTTAGAGTCAGTCTGCCAATGATTTCCAGACTGTGGCAGTCCCCTGAAAGCAATTCTGCTCTGCGTGTTCAGAAAAGGAAGACCGGCGTATACCACATGGCCAAGCTGCAGCCGCTTTTCTGCTCTCCCTCTCTCTGCAGGGACGGAACAGGGGAACAATGGCAGTGACAAATCTACTGGCAGATGCCATATTTATTCACACTGAGAGTGCAATTTCCCTCATATGGGCATTTTGCAATCCCTGTCTTACATGGGCATATATATTTGCACATACACAAACTAAAATCTGATTGATCACAATGGAAATTTCCCTGCTACTGTATCTTAATACTTGGATTGATGAACAATAATTTGTGGTCTCTGGAAACAATCTTATAAAATGTCTGTCTAGGTTTTAAACTGCAACTTTCAATTACCAGTTTAATCTGATACCAGTTTAATGTGATACCTCAGCAGTTTCTGTGACTATTCTTTAGTCAGAAATGCTATGATGGAATGTTATGTATATGCCAGTCTGCTCTACTGCCAGCTTCCCTTCTGAAAACCACCATGTGATTTGCTTTTCAGATCATATTAATTAATTCTTCATTGGATTAAACTGCTATGGTTTGTTACTTGTTATGATGTTAGAAAACAGCTGGGTTTTACTAACTTTAGTGTAGTTTGTGTGCAACTTAATATCATATCCATTACGAAACCCTTTTAAAGCTTAAAAAATAGTCTGTAATCTGAACGTCCTGTTGCATTGGTGTATTTAATTTATAAGCACTTTCATCTGTAGACAGTACTTTCCCACCACGTTTTTGTTTGCAGTTTTGATGGCAAACTGCAGATAACAGAGCAGTCAGCTCTACTGTGAAAATAAAGATACTGAGCAGATATCATTTGCTCAGACAGGTATGCAAAAGGCAGCAGAAGCTATAAACAGTTCTGAGCACAATAGATCTTTGTGGATAAATGATAAACGACATGATTTCTTCCGTTGAGTCG
Organism: Anseranas semipalmata; assembly: GCA_013399115.1. Classification (NCBI taxonomy): domain Eukaryota; kingdom Metazoa; phylum Chordata; class Aves; order Anseriformes; family Anseranatidae; genus Anseranas; species Anseranas semipalmata. Next base: position 423,018 of record VXAA01004147.1, on the reverse strand, counting down.
TAACTGTGCATGACGAATAGCTGTACCATTATTTTAAGAATATATCACAAAATGGGGAGAGATACATGGCTGTTGTCTGCACTTCTGTTTATGATCATTTCAGTGGTGTTTCCATAAGTACTGTATATAAGCAGCTATAAAGAGAAAGACTTTGAAAATAGGTCATAGGCATTAGGAGCAGATCATACAGTACAGGTAGGAAACAATGATTTCTGGCACGAGTACAAATTGTGTCTGTGTTCAACATGTGGGAAGTCTCCATCAACGCAAATCAGCTGCCACCAGTACTGAATGAACTCCTGTCATTTCAGAGCACAGCGTGCATTTTTGACACAGTTCTGTTGTCTTCTGTAAGATATTGCTATATCTCAAGGGAGTAAAAAATCAGAAAACAAAAACGTTTTTAATGTGGATAGTGTGAATAGTCCTGTGAGGTGTGCCCATAATGAGATGAGATTGCACTTTCATCACCACTGGAGGTACTGGGTAAGAGGATACAGAGAATTCCACAGAAAAGAGAGACTTGCCATTCCTAGAAAACACGGTCAGAACTAGGACAAGTCATGTATACAATGCCTCTGAGACTAATTTCCCCAGGGAAACCTAGCTTATGAATAGTGAAGAGTACAATTGGTACAACTGGTTGTTCATGAGAACCTCAGCTGCACAGCTTTTGCTCAACTATCCAGAGTGGGATGTACACCAGATAAATTGTGGGCACCTCACTTTCCACCAGAGAATCCCAAATGCTTTCCTAAAAGGCATAAAATAAGAACCACCCTGGCTGTCTGCCTCCTCCCAGGATACATCTTTTGGACACATCATTCTTCCATCTTTGTTCTCTTGTTTTGCCTGTTCTCTTTAAAGTAAGCATAAGAAAGGAGAGCATGGCCCCAAATCAACATGAAAGCAGCCATATACTTGCTACACTTCTTACAGGTGACAAATGTCACTTTGTTTTTACTGCCAGTACTGTCTCATGAGCATGCTGGAAATACTTAATAAAATTTACCACTTATAAAGTTCAATATATTTAATATCAAGAAAAATATGACATATATCAAACTCTTGCTTCTCTCAGTCATATAGTTTTGAATTAGAAGCTTTTCCTTTGCAGCTAGCAACTTAACCCTCATTCCTTCTGCTTTTCCTTTCCATCCTGCCCATAAGGCAGAAGGAAAGGGAGAAGAGTCAACAACCTGTACAAAGAGCACTTGCCGCCATTCTAACGTCTCCAGTGTGAGTATCCACAGACAGATTTACGGAGGAGAAACTGAAGCTCAAATTAAGACTCAAAGAATAACATAAAATAATTCCCCTGGGTTTTTTTTGTTTGTTTGTTTAGTTTGTTTTGTTTTGTTTTTGGTAAGGAAGAATATACAGAGAGAATATGCAGAACACCAAAAAATAGTGCTTTGTGGAAAACCAAATCTCACACAGAGATTGTTTACAGCCAAAATTGTTATCAAACAGTTGAAATCAATTTGAGATTCATCACCATGCCTAAAGACACATATGCAATGGTCCCCTTAAGACACACCTCTTAAGGGAGTAGAAAGATTCCTCACATTGTTTTTAGTCACTGACCAGGATGCCATGACCATGGTCTTTGGCAGGAAACTATGTAGTGGAATGCAGAAACCATAAATATTAGCAGATCAATTTGCAGATGCAATCTATTCCTTTAAAAATGTTTGTTCATTCATACAGAATACAACTGGTGTGCTTTAAAAGCTTCTTCCTGGACGGATTTCTTAGACATCTATAAAAATTCCGTTTAATGCAATGTATCAGCTATTTTGGCTGTTGCTATAAGTATTCAGCTAATTGTGCTAATATTTTGTTCCGTAAGAAGACAACTGGTCTAATTTAGAATTTAAGAGAAAATGTTAATCAACTGCACAGAACAGGAAAAAGTAGTTTTGTGGCTGTTAGTCTACATCAAATATTGAATCACAAATGGTTGTTTTTTCCATAGGGCTTTTTCTACTCATCTGTTCTCCAGCTCCCAGCCACATTCCCTGCACTCAGACAGCTTCTAATTCTCAGTTCCTAACATTCAACGCTACCTCAGTGTTCCAGTTTATACTGTCAGGTTTGTCTCTTTCCTACCCAAGAAAAGCAGGAAGATTAACAGAGCATAGGAATGACAGATGTCCCATCGGTACTTGGATCCAGGTCCATATTCAGCCCACAGCAGCCAAGAATCAAACAGTTGAGCTCTGAAATGGAGCACATTCGGTGCAGATGAAATCTTCAGATCATCTACACAGCCCTACTACTTTCATCACACAAAAACTGTTATTTTACCAAGGGTACTGTATCGGCCAGATGTTTACAAAAATAAATAAAATGCATTTCTCTAGTACGCCACTAGTTCTCCCTACCACGTCAAATACCATTCAAGAACTTTTGTTCTTGAATATGTACACACTCCATGCTCTTACAGATCAGCAGAATTTTCAGTGTGAGCGCTACATATGAGCCACAGCAGCAAAGAACGCGCTGGGCATGCCTCGCTGCCACCTCGACCTACCTGCAGCTATAAAAGTCATTCAGCTTCAAGAACCAAACATCTATGAGACTGCACATGAAACCCAATGACCACACAGGCCTGACACTAGACTTACTGCATTACACTGTTTTTTTGTTTTGTTTTGTTTTGTTTTGTTTTGTTTTGAAAAGCTGCTCTCCCTCAAAAACTTCTGCTGGAACTGAAAAATCTGCTAGGCTCCACCACCATTGGTCTTATACACTACAGTCAAAGAAGCACATGCCACACAGCCATGAACACTGAATTTCGAAACTCTGGGGAAAATTCTGACTACACCGAAGTGACTATAAAATCTCACATTTACTTCAGCAAGGATGAATTTTACACACGCTCAGAATAACTGGGGAATATAATTCAGATGTCTCAGAGATTTTGATCTGGCAAGGATGGAGTTTACAAAACACAATTCATCAAGTTCAGTGAAATCCCTTCACTGGGGGAAATGAATTGCGCAGTAGGGCAAGATATGAACATCTGAAAAGTATATTAGATTTTTTTTCACAATTTGGTAATTGTTATATGGGGGTAGATGTGCTTAATCCAGATGAAAATCTGAGTTGCATGATTTCTGAAAGTTTCATGAAATATACTTTAATTTATTCCTTTGGGCAAATCTTTGACATTGGTTGAAAAAAAAAATAAATCAGAGAATTCAGAGAAACACAATCCAGTATGTTTGAAATCTCAATGTATATTCTCCATTAACAAATCATTTATTTGGGAACTAATTAAGAAGGTAATTAAATCCTTCAAAAATCCTCAGCTGAAAAAAATAAGTTTTTTTTTCTTCTAAAAGAAAGCATTAACACTAAAAAAATTACACACGATTCTACTGGTAACACAACTGAAGCAATGCTGCACTTAGAAACATTTATAGGCTACAGATATAACAGTTGATAGAAGGCACTTTAAGTTACGAAATCTTCTCACACAATCCTGTTTCTAAGAATGAAATGCTTGGCAGTGTAGGATGCCAAAGTTCTCATTTTTCTAGTGAGAATGTAGCTGGCAAATATCTTTAGAATTGGCCTGTATCAGTTGACAGCAGCATCAGTGCTTTTCATTGCAAGACATTTGCAGTGGAAGAGATTGCACTTCAGCAGGTACCGGTAAACCCTTCCTCCTCCCATTGAGAGAAAGACCTGCACTTCTGCGAAACAGAGACCTAGTGAAAAACAGAATTTTGGGAGAAGCCCTTTTCTCTTCAGTTAAATGCACTGAAGAATACTGTCTTAGTTGGAATGAGTAACCATCTACTACGGACAAAACGTATGTGGGGGAGTTTCCCTACCGAGGAGAGGCACTATGGTGGTTTCCCTTCGTGCTACTATGCTTGGCATACACTCCCAAATTTTTCCTAAGTAAAATTATTTTAAATGTAGTCACATTAACCTATCTGAACAGAAATTCTAAATATTTTACCTTTTCTGAAGAGAGTTAATTTGATCTTGGCCCGTTCTTCCCTGCAGTGAAACCTTCCCTTACTCAATTACTAAATACACAGAAAATTTATGGCATATATATCATTTGTCTGAACTCATGACATCAGTGAATATCTGGTTGCCTAGAGCCAGATGACAGGGTAGCTCCACTGACTGAAATGGAAACTTTGCCAACCTGTGCCACCTTTAACATTTCACTAGATAAAATAAACCGGAATTCATAATCCCTGCCCTTTCTGGCACTATTCAAGGGATTGTGAAATCTCTGGTGCTGCTGTGTGATTTCCTAACAATATGAAGCAAATTCAAAGCTGGAGTGCTACAGTCCTCTTTTTTACTTTGATTATATGCCAGCCTTTCTTCTGCTTTCTGAAGCAGGAGTTCTTTTTATTCTCTGGATCTTCTGGGGTGTGGTGACCAAGGAATATACCCCTATTTCATTGTCTTTCATACCTACATTTACCATCAGCAAATGCCATTAAATCATGAAAAAATGTGTCTGTTTTGTTCTTAAGAAAGCTAGATTACATTCCAACACCCAGTATACTTCGTACACTAAGTATTGATGCCACTTGAAAGCCGGGAACCTTGTTCTGGTATCACTCTGGATACAAAAAGGGACAGAGTCCCCCAGAGTCTCAAATTCAGAGATGCCTTCAAGGGGATTTTGAAAAGTCTCTGAAAGTCAAATCCATTCCTCTCTTCTGCAGCCACAGTGGAAAAAGTGGTTCCACTGGTTCTCTGTGCAGACAGTCCATGCTTTCTGAGTAGGAGACTTTAAGTTTCCTCATGTCTAGTGTCTATGGGGTCTAAATAATTGTGCATGTCAAGGAGATAGGCAGACTGACTGCTAAAATGGAGACTGTGTAAACAATGTGGCTGGGATGGTGGTTCCATCCTTTCGATCTCATGGATGCATATCCCAGCCATCTCATTCTTTAGCAATTTGGCCTTGCAAGATAATGCATCCTGAGGTGATCAGATCCAGACACAGAGAAATGTAGAAACATTTCACACTTCTTGACGGTTCTGGATATTCTAATGACGACAAAATACACCAGATACTCCTTTCATTAATTACCCCTTTTCTTTTATTGAAAGCTTAATATTTACTTCACTCCACTGTCACATTACAGCTTGATGAGATATGCTAATTGAGAGAAGCAAGGAACATGATATTCCCCATGCTCTCTGCTAACCTCCCTGAAAAGAAGTCTGGCTGAGTGAGTCTACAGAAGGCAAATCACCATGCCAAGTCAATTCTTTATTTTTTTTTCATGTGCCAATTACAGGTTCTGGATTTTTTTCCAAGGACATTGGAAAGTCATTTCACAGAGATCAATAACAAGGACAATGTATTTTTATTGGCATCAACAACCTAGTTAAATTCAAACTGGTGCTTTAGAGATGAAGATCTCAAGATTATTAACAATCCCCTGAGCTAACCATGCATTCCTCCGAAATGAACCTGTTAATTCTGCCTTAAACTCATTTGCATTGCTCACTTCTCCCAGTGTTTTCAGCAGCGCTTTACATTCTAAGCAACCTCTCCTACAGGAATTCTTCCTGGATGTCTTATTGACTAGACAGCACACCTGTATAAACTCAGTCCAAGTCTTTGCATTAGTTATGATCTTAAACTGCTGACTGGCAGAGATCCCATTGCTTTCCTTTGAGGGTGCTATATGCAGGGTACCTCTTTAAGTTCTATTTAGCCTCCTTTCTTTTAAGCTATGTAGGCCGTTCATATCCTTTGTACTACAAATAGAACTGATACAGTTAATTGAAGGCATCCCTGCTGCTGAATTTAGCCTGCTAGTCTGGTAGTCTGAGACTTCAGAGGAAGTTCCTCTAACACAGAATGAAAGGCTACTTTAATTTCCTCTGACCCCGTTACGGGCCAAAACTTTTTGATAGAAAGGATTTTTTTGATACAATAGGAAGAAGCAGATTTACCCTTTCAGCAATATTTTATGCTTCTGGCGTTCACACTGAGCAGAAGCTGCATATCTTACTAGTATACAAACACCAGCACACACGTAGCCGATCAGAACACAGAAAACAGATGCCTGTACATCTAGAGGAGAAATTCCTATAATCTTCCACTTCCACAGGGAACGTTAAAAGGTGGTATAGTTACAATTCTTTTGTGAGTGCTCACATTACACTGGAAACATGCAGCACAACACTCATTCCAAAACTGGAAAAATTTCAGCACTTTCTTTCCTTCTTCTCCATTTATGTGTAGTCAACATTTACCAGATCAAACTACACTACCAAATACGGTTTATTCTTTCCTAAGGAAACAGGAGTTAGTGCTAGTGAACGTGCTCACATACATAATTAATAAAATAACTTAAAAAGCTGCAGAAACAGATGCAATTTACCTTACAACACTTGGAACTACTTTTCTTGAAAAGCATACTTTAATACTGCTTTTAAGTACTTCAATACTTTTTAAGTAGGAGGGCATACAGAAGCCTGTGATTTTGATAACACTGTTTCCATTTTAAATTTGACTCTATTCAGAATTTCTAGGGCTGTAATATTTTGCTCCAAAATAATACTGAGTTTGAAGGTCTTGACCCCATCTTCTCAATTGCTTTTGCTAATTTAACAGAAAAGGTTTTGAGGTTGGGACTTTAAATACCTAGCTGTTTTATGATTCTGGATTATTTTCTTTTGCTTCTATCATTTAATATGGCTGTGTTTCTGGAAATAGTTTTTTTGAGGTCATTAAACTGTAAAGCGCAGTGGTGGCTTTCAGTAATTGGGGGTGGGAGGGTGTAATTATAAATGACCAAGTTGTTTAATTTATAAATATGCTTTCTCTGAATTTCCATTAATTACTTCCCATAGAAATTTCCTAGGAATTACAATATATACAGCATCTGTATGGGCAAGTCTGAGCAAAGTTGATGAATGTGAGCCATTTTATGTAAACGGGCCTCAAAAAGGATTTATGCTAACCACTAAGTCTTTTCCAGTGCAAGCTTGCCTCTGCAGGGGTGAGTTGCGGAAATTTTTGAGAGGAGGGGAAACCCAACTACCTATAGCACATTGCAAATCAATGACAGCAGAGCACTCCCCACACAATAGGCTCTTTTCCTGTTGGCACCATACAAACCTGGGTCCCACTTTGAGTGCTTACAACAAAACACAAACCAAAACAAAAACCCAGCAGCCCTCTAGTAGGTCATCTCACTCCATCCAGCAACGTGCAGAGGAGAGGTGCTCTAAAGCAAAGCCCTTCATTTCAGAAGAAATACATATATATTCCTGTGAGTTCTTCTTTTTTTTTTTTTTTTTCTGGATAACCAGGTACAAGTAGCTGCATAACACCTTGAACACCTTGAAGCTGGAGGGATTTGTTGCCTGTCACCCTGCAACACCATAGCGTCAGCCTTGGATGTCTTGGGCTGAGGAGAGCAGACCCCAGAAAAAGCCAGATCAAAAATCACCAAGACACTCCTGAATATTTCCACTGGGCCATGGCACCGGGGTGGGGGGTGGTTATGTTTTGTTTTAATGAGGGCTGAATATGAGTCACATCTTTGCATGTTGCTCAACACTGTGGATAATGTTGATAAACAGGATGATTACTGCACTAAAAGGACATTTATAGAAAAATTAGCACAGATGGGGTAAAATTATAAATATGTTGTCTGGACATCTGTGTCATTTATACACAAAAAAAAAAACTAAAGTGACTGGTAATTACCCACATTTAGTGGAGCAAATAAGGAAAGCTTATTCACTATGTAAATAATATAGTATGCCTTTGGCCCCCGTCCAGCAAAACTATATAGGCAACAAACCCTTAGGCTCGCACTGGATACTGTCTGATTTTTATATAGGCACAAAGCAGCACTGGCTTTCTCCCATGGTGAATCTAGAAGCAGAGGAGTAACAATTGACCAGTTCATTGCTTAGCTTCTCCATATTACACATACTAATCCATAAGCTCAACAGGCAAAAGACAAAGCCTTTAGAAATCACTAATAATTTATACAGGTTTACCAAAATTATATCGTGCAAAAAAAGAAACTGCAGAGAAGAGCTGAAGGACCTTTAGATAACACTAGCTACCCTATAATGTCTAAATTCTAAGTTATACATCTTTTTTCAGTTCACTAGTGCTGCTCTCAAATCTGCATTTTTATGAGGGTGGCCATGTTTGTTTTTTTCTGGTGTTATTTACTTTCTCGGAGAATTTTCTGCCACTGTAAAGTTCCACAATACTCAGAAGATGATGGAGAGACTCCCCTAGGACTGTTGAATTACTGTCATGGATTGGTTTTGGACGTACTTTCAGTCACAAACATTTTATTTATCCTTTAGGGTGATGTGTCCTTCGAGCACAACTGTTTATTTCAGAAATGGCAATAAGAAAAATGAGAGGTGGAGTCCATTTCAAACATAGCTCTCTCCCTCTGAGACATCAGTTTTCCTAGGGATGCTGTCTAGCATCCATTATATTTAAAATGGCTTCTCCTCTAATTGGATTCCAGATGATTATTTTTGCCAAAAAACAAAGGTTTTCTGTGTTCTTAAAATAATTAGGCCTGATTGCAAATCAAATTATCCAATTTCAAAGGCTTGTTTCCCTCTCCGAAATGCCTGTTACAGACAGACTACAGATGACTAAGCCTTGTGTCATCCTGTGGCTTTATTAGGAGAATGTTCTAAGTCCTTCACTTTCTCTGTAATCAGAACTATAATTTCTTCGGGTTATTTTAAGACCAAGTTATAGCTAAAGCAGGAAACTCAATTTTATTCTGAGCTCCAGACATGTCGACACAGCAAAGCAGGGCTCCAGTTTTATAGGCTATCTCCTTACATAAAGCCTAACACCGGTATTAAATTCGAGTTCTCTACGAGATGCACCATGCTGACTACTATCAGATAGCTCTCTATTCACGGAATGAAGAGTGGCACAAATGTTTGTTTTGATAATCTGTTTATAAGCTGCCCTTGCAGAAACAATATAGGCTCAGTATGGCCACTTCCTTCTCTCTCTCATTCATTTTAAACGAACAAGGAAAAACAATCCTGTACCCAAATGAAAGAGAAGAGATAACATAACAGCAAATATATGCCTTCAAACTACCTAAAGACAAGCTCAGAACATGTGCTTCCATTTAGCTCTTCAGCTTTGTTAGTGGCATTTGTTTCAGCAAAATCCCAGTAATTTATAGAATTCTTTCTACTGAGGCAGGCTATTTGCTCCTAATTCTAAGACACTTAATCACGATCTAAGCTATTATATGTAAGCTGTTATACAGTATAAAGAAGGGACAATTACCCTTCAAGGCTATCTACCTTTAAAAGGTAAAAACATCTAACAAAAGCTTTAAGAAAACATACAACGAGCTTTAGAAAATGAACGTGTGATGAAATGTAAAAGCAAATTAGCAGCGACACTGCAGCCATGAGGTTTTCTGGAGGCTGTGGAAAAAATAGAACATGGTTAGTACTCCACTACTTTTCAACAGCCTAAAGTGGGCCCCACAGCTAAAATGTCATCTCACATTTGATTTTCTATTGCCAGGCTACAACTTAATTAACTCCTTGTTGCCAGTGTGCTGTTTGTAACTCAATAAAATATCATTCCTGCTTTTGTTTAATGACTTCTCACCATCATCAGAAGAGCGTGAAGTCGCTCATAGTATTAACCAGTTACTTCCATCCACACCACATTACTTCCTGAAGTTTTCCTCTCTCTCCACTTCCCCTTTCTCATTTTTCCCTTGCTTCTTTCCCCCATGTAACGAAATCTGTCTCCAAACTCTTGTTTTGTACATCTTTGATGTCTTTCACACTCCCTTTCTGTTCTGCACTGTGTATTAAAAAGTACACAAAAAGGAACTTATGCTAATGAAAGAACTGCTTACTGCTCCAGGAATAAAATACTGTTCTGGAACAAGACTTCCCAGTGGGAATCCAAACATGCTTTTTTCCTTTCTATCTAGCTTTCATATCTATGTCTTACTACCACTGGGTGAAGGAACATAGTTGAAATTTATTATTTATCACTATTACTGTTGTTGCAGTTTTTATTATTGTTGCTATTACTATTAATACAACGTTGCCTATTCGTAAAGCTTTAGACTACTAACTAGATTATGTCCCTAGTGGGGGTTATCTGTACACAAAAGAGAGGGAAAACAGAAAAATGGAGCTTCCTGCTCTCCATATCCTTTCCCCTATCTTTGGAGCTCAGAAGGTGTAGGCACTATAAGGAATTGTGACTGTAGTTCATGTTATGAATTCAAGTCAGTGTTCTCAGTTCCAATACTTTCTTTAAAACTACATAAATCAGGACCTTAAAAAATGAAAAATATTAAATCTAATGAGCCCAGGTACAAAGGTATGAACGAATTCCACAAATCATGAATGATGCCAACTCCAGCTTACAAAAAGGATCTAAATCAGCATGATAGCTTTACTTTGAAAGTGTAGTATGCTCCATAAACGAAGTTCACCTACGTAAGGCTATGAGATATCCTTCAAAAGGTAGTCCATGTGTCAAGAAGACACTTTAGTACATGGACTGCAAAATTGCTTATCTGTGTGCTTAATTTAAATGTATGATTACATGTAATATAGGTTCCAGACTTGTTATCCTGAACATCCATTCTTATCCTACTCCCATTATGGGAATTCCTATGTCAATGCAAAAGTTTTAAGGATGATCAAGTACAAAGAGCCAAAGCTCGTTCACATATCAGCAAATGATATATTTGGTTAATCAGAGGCCTTATTTAACTACATTTGGTTAATGCTTTTAGTTGTTGAGCACAGAATCAAGAGAGGTGAATTTAATCCAGTAACTTCACTGCACGGCTCATTTTAATTCAGAAAGTGAAGCAGCTCTGAACAGTGACCACAACAGAGAAAGTGCTGCTACAAAGCAAATGGAATAGGCAGTCCCTGACCTGAGCATTACCAATAGCAAACACTTCAATGAGTTTCTACTGACTCAGGCTCATTCAAATGGGCACATTCCTGCCTCCAGGTAAGCCGTGGATAAGCCCAAAGCTTCAATGTTCTGCATGAGAAGGTAATTACTGAAGGTAATGAAAAAATTGGTCATTCTGCTTCCTAAACAGAAAGCAAGGAGACAGAGCAGAAGTATTTCAAAAGAAACAGCTAAGCAAAATTAGGATGCGTCTGTCTTTATCCTTACTCCTCCTTAATAGATTAACACTTACTCATGCAAGACTAAATGTACCCAGCGTTCTGGCTGCACGAAAGCCTAACCTCACCACGCGGCTCAGGGAAAGACAAGCAGCAAGATGTCAGCTCAGCACGTTTTAGAGGAGCACTGAAGCATTCTGAGTTCCTCCACCTTCCCTCGCTGGAAACTAACACTGTAAAAGTGACTGCAGAGTGTAAGAGGAAGATCTCAAGAGGGTCCAATCTCCCTTAATTAGGCATTCCAAATAAGATGTACAAATAGTATCTACATTTTCTCTTTAGAATGCAGGCAACTGCTAATTAATTTATTAAAGAACACAAAATTCTTCTGCCTGTCAGTACTGCACGGGTGCTAGCAATAGTGAACCACTGTTTCTCACTGTTCCTGACTGTTAGCAATATGAACCTGCTATGGTTTAGAACACAACCAGGTTTGCATCCAAAACCATGCTGATTAATGGGAGAGAGGCTCCAATGAGACAGTAAATAATTTCCTCATGACTGTTTGGAAGTTTTCACCAACAGACTCCCAGGACAACATTTTGGCTTCCTCTTCCTCCTTTCCTCCCTTCCTTGTCCATCCCACATCAGAATTACCCTGTTTATTACAGCTCTGTTCAGGTTATTGGAGTCAGCTGGTGAGATATACTTAAACTGCTGCTTTCCTAAGCTGCTGTCCTGACTTAAGAAGGCACCAAGAAGTGCTACTAACAGAATGGAATTCTGTAGTTCCAGCCTTTCTTCTAGAAAGGCTCAGGGATACCATGGTCATCCCCAAAACACTGCAAAGGACTAGTTCCTGTTAGCCTGAGGTAGCAGGCTTGAAATAAGCCTGTGGTCATTATGTATCTTCAAAGACATTGTAATGAAAGTGCAAAGTTTTCCCCAAATGGCAAATCATAGTAATGCTTTCTCTCCTTTATACAACCTCTGGGTTTTTCCTAGAACAACTATATGATTTATAACCACCTGCTCAAGTGGCTTAATTTGCCATAACCTTAGTTCCCAATTTTGCAATCTTCATAACCTTGAAAAACACTTTTTAGGTGCTTTAATCATTATTGCCAGCTAATTATGGAGCCAAAGGATAAATATCCATAAACATTTTAATAACATATCCAAAATTAATCTAAAACAATGGAAAACATGGTAACGAATGAAGAGGGATAATATTTGTTTCCAGGACTTTTCTTAAATAATTAAGAGTGAGCCAACAAAATAATGGCTTGCATGTTTTAGAAAAGCCACTGGAAAACAAAGATAACAAAGAACTGATAGCATTTCTCAGAAATATTATCCCTAGCACTTGCTTTGTATCAGTCACTTACTCTCAAGAATTCTTACCTAAACAGGCTTTAGTAAAATTCAAAGCAATGATACATTGGAAGAAAACGTTACAACTCCCAGAAACCATATATAACATTTTCAGGAAGCAGAGCAGAAGGCTCAGCTAATTATTCCTTGCCTGTAGTGAAGCTCACTTCACCCTGGATAAAGATAAATCATCTTTTGCCTCACAAAAATGTTTGCTTTTTTTAAAGATGAATTCAACATTTTTTATATTAACTGACTATGGTAATAGAATTCTACTCACACTGCAATGTTAAGTCCCCATGCTCTGCCTTAAATAATAGTACTATATAAAGTAAGCACGCCGAAACCTCAAGCCCTTATCTGTTTAAAGAAGGCCCCAGGAATTCACAGACATTTTGTATTTTGTACACTCCATGCTCTGGTTCCCATCCATAGCACAGCAACAACAGCCCCCCCACATTTCACAGAAGGTGTCGTGAATATATTAATATTTAAGGAAAGTTGCAAAAAGTGACCTCATGAAGAAATTAATACATTTTGCATGCTGATTAGGATACAAATGGGGTGAATTTAGTAACTCCTGCTGTCTGGCATGGAACAATGAAGTTATACAAACATTTTTATGTTTCATCCACTCTGGACATAGGTAAGGCAGAGGTCCAGCAGGAAGAAAATGTGATATAACTATGCAGTCTCTATTCCTACTGGCTTCTTGCCCTGTTGTCCCTTCTTGGGTGCTCCATTCACTGTTTGCCACCTCCATCCTAGCTGCTCCTGCTCCTGTCGTTCATTCAGTTCCACCCTTCCCACTATGCCCAGGCTCCTCAAGTAGTTGAGTCCTCAACCAGAGCCAGTCTCCTTGGCTGACCAGTTTGTTCCCCCTCATTCACTGTTTGCTTTTCTCACCTTCTCTCCCCTATTCTTCCAGCTTCCAACTGGCCTTTCATCAAAACCTACTCCCTGCCATGTTTGTGATGGAAGTAGAGTGGGTTCAGGGCAGACCAGGCTCCTGCCTTCATTCAGGTACCTGCGATTGGATCAGGGCTGCGTTCAGCTGCCCGGTGATGAATAACAAGACTGCTAAAAAGGACAAGAACACAACATGCTAATTGGAGACAGAATACCTTGACATTTTATCAGCAACACAATAGTAAAACTTCTTCTACAATTTAAATTCAGCCAACAAAAATAGATTTTCACAAAGTTGCCTTTTGGCCACAAATATCACATGCCAAGTTACTGATCTAAAGCACAGAAAGCACGAGAATTTCTTAGTCCAGAATACTGATGGAACTTTTCAAGGCCAGAATAATTTATTTTGTCTAGCTCCTTCCTCAAAAATGCTTGAAACGTTTTGGCTAAAAATAATGGGGGTGAGGGAAAGCCACATTTTAGCAGACAGCTGAATGGTACCTTTAAAAGTCTCACGAATATTTACTGTCATTTCCTTCTAAACTAATAAATAATAAATGTTCTAATAAACATTCTAATAAGTGTTAGCAGCACATCACACTAGTCTGAAAATCTCAAAGACTGTTTACAAGTAAACCTCATCATTTTTGACCATGGCTACAGTAACTATTCTGTTCTAATCAAACAAAAATGTGGCTTTCATTCACAAAGAAAAACACTACACCGATAAACTCAACGGGAAGAATGAAATTGATGTTGAAAGGAAAGACTTATCTGTTCTTCCCTGTTAATGGATGGCTAAAAATAAAGTATAACAGATATAACTTATGGCACATTGTAATCTTGCCACCTTGCTGCCCTGAAATGCATTTTCCCTTGGCTGTTGAGAAGTTCAGGCAATATGATTGCAGGTAACTGACAATTCGTCCATCCAATGTAAGGCCTCATATAAACTCGAGCCCTGTTGCATCCGAAACAATCAAATACATTCACCTACAAGTTCTTTGCAACCATGAAATGAGAAATTCATTTCTTCTCCAACCAGGGGTACTTTCTCAAAATATATGCTTCTGGTTAAAGGAATGTTATTTCTACAAAGCCCTTTCAAAGACTGAAATCAGTTTAAGATGATGATGAACATCCAACCAAGCCAGCAATGCCACTAGGAAAATTCCTTATTTATTTATTAATATTTGTTATGAATAAATTAATATTATTTTATTATGAATTTTACATATGCTTTTACTCCTACAGGGTACAAATAGATTTCTACAGAATCTGTAAGTTTTAGTGCCGTATCTAAAACAACATACACCAAAGTTGCTGCAAGTTGCTGTTGAACTCAGTGCATGTGCATCAGATCTTATAAAAGCTTTTCTGTTATGAGTTATAACTGAGATCAAGCCTCATTTAATGAAGAAAATCTCAGCGCTTGGGACTTCTGTTTTCTGTTCAAGCAAAGATCTGGTGACATTTTCTATGAGAGCAGAAAGCATATGATTTCATCATTTTACTATAGTATCATGATCATTCTTAGCATGTAATTATTACAAACTGTTTACACACTCTTTTAATTTAACCTAAATCTTTAAAGAAACTTTTTCTTGACAAGACATTTTCAGAATCAGTCAACAAAAGGTTTTCTATACACTAGCCTTGTGGAGTGAGGTCCATGTATAATACATACCATTTCATATTGATGAAGAATTTATGGGTCTCTAAACATGCAGTACAAACTAGGCATAACTATTTTATTCATAACTTTGTTTATCAAGAATTTATTTACACAGACTTAGAAAGCTGAGTAAACCATGGCCCTTACCCCACAATAAGCCTGGGGTTCTTCCCAATGGCGTGATCACCGCGCAGTAATAAAACAGGGACAAAGCTTTCATTTACTTCTCTGATTACCTGTGGCAAGGTACCTTCAGCAGCAGGGAGCTCAGCTTAGCCTAACTGCCTATCTAATTTCCTTACTTCTCGAGCAGAAATAGCTGCAGTGTAGACATAGGTGCCAAAAGAAATGCGTAAGAATATGGAGTTTTGCACAGGCTTCAGGCTCAACCATGCATGGCAGCCCCGAGGCCTCAGTTCTACAGATAAAATACTTCCTGAAAGACTGAAAAAACATCCCCGTGTGATTTTGTTCTTTCTAGAATAAGTAAGGAGAATATTAAATGTTATACTTTCCTTTTCAAGTTAGTAAAGGTACGTAAACCTTCACACACGCACATTTGCTTTTGGCCTAAGTTCAAGCAAATGAAATTTCAAATCAGAGGGTAACTTTTTCCTGAATATTTTTCTGTATATAAAGACAGGCAATTGAAAGAAGATGGCAATTTAATCCCAGACTTGACCAGCAGCCAGCAGACATAACCTAAGATCATTAATTTTGGAAAAGCAATAATTTGTTTAGATTTTGGACCAGTTGGATATCTATTCATATCCCTGTGAATGTTGATCAACATCCTTCATTATTTAGAGACAAAGTCACAAAATGAAGTGGACTGGAACTGACCCCCAAGTACTGGGCAGATAGTCTTTCTGTACATTATATCAAGGAAGCAAACATGCCCTAAGGGAGACTGCTGGAATGCTGGAAGTGACCATTATCAGTACAACTGGGAGCTGTTCCTATTTTGTGAGAACAAATCATCCAATACGAATGAATTCTACAAACTACGTAGATAAACAAAATGCAAGACTTTGTTTTTTTCAAATTATACATGCTTTTCTAAAGTCTTTGGAGTTTCTTGGTTAGTGATTTCCCCCCCACAAGGACGGGTTTCATAGCACCAAGGCAGAGTCTAAGCTTCACAAATGTGTCATGATGAAATCCATAGCTTTGCAAGAACAGAATAAGAACAAGGGAAAAATACCAAGAGAAATAAAAATTAAGAAAAAAGTTGACTCGCTCTTCTTTAACTTTGGGAAAGGTCAATATTAAACAAGGATACTGCCAGTCAAGAAGGTGAAATGAACAAACCAAGTGATAAGGACTTTTACAGTGTAAGACAGATGCCTCTTGGCAGAAAAACACATGAAAATATTTATGGACAGCTCATTCAAAATATAACAAACATTAAGCACTGAAATGTGCCACTATGCATGCCAAATAACTAGACTTCTCAGTCCATTTTCACTTACTGAAAATTTGATGGGCTGCAGATTTTTTTTTTATTCTTTGATCAGAAAAGTCATAGTAAACATGCAAGTACCATATTAATATTCTTGGGAAATTAACAGCTACTTTTCTTAATTAAATTCAGCCAATTTGAATTTCCAGTGTGCCCCAAGGTTTTTGTTTTTTTTTTTTCTTTTAATGCATAGGGGCCTTACACCTAACATAAATAAATTTTACATGTGTGACATCCTTCAGGCCAAAGAATCCCAAGGCAGATTATAAACATTTTCATCTTATTTTCTCAGTGATAGGAGGAGTATATTTGTGTGTGCAGGGACCACTGTACAGCCACTAGGATGTTCAACATCCTCAGCCTTTTCTGCCATCGTAAAGTAGCACAACTCAGGGAAGCCCAAGAATAGGCATCAGTAAGCTTCGGTATGCACTATATGGGTGGGGCATCCCAAAAAGAAACCCAAGAAAGCCCTTCTATAGCACATGAGATGCAACCTTCCCAACTTAGAGGAAAACACACAAATAGGTGACAGAGGAAAAGATTGTGGCAAGCCCCTTGAAGAAAGAGAAAATAAGAAATACTATGCTTTATATAGGATGCAAGCATACAGCTCTATACATGAAGTTTCCATAAATTAAACCAGAACTCATATTTCCTAGCAGTCAAATCTCCTAAAGGCTGGAGCTTTCCCAAACTGCATTTGTTTTATCTGAGGAAAAATTAGCAGTACCCAGGAAATTGTCAATATTTTGACACCAAGATGTAAGATTTGAAGACAGTGGAATGAAATGAGGCAAATTACTCCAGGAGGTAGCCAGGGATGATAGGCAGTTACTGCTGATTTTCAAAGCTACAACCAGCACTCTTCTAAGAGCTTATCTCAAATCCAGGAGGGCCAGAGGTATCCAGTCTATCTAACAGCACATCACCAGACCTGCCCGGCATGTGGGGCACTCCTTTTCCAAAGGGTGGCCACTGAGTGGAAAAAGATATTCTTCCAGGGTTGCCATCTGATGGAAGAGGAAATGTGGTTTTGAGAGTGCAGCCAAGAAGGGATGAAAAGAGAGGTGGCAAATGTAAGATCAAATTCCTACCACTGCTGCCCTCCACCATACACTATTTTCATTTTTTCTCTATTGCCCATGTGATATAATATTATCAACTATTTCATTAAGACAGAGATTTTCAAAAGCTGAGAAAATTTACAGCTAAGAGGTATAGAAAAAAGGCTAGAGAAAAGAACTAAGTATTAACTAAGCGTGGTGCAAATGGCTGAGAGATTAAAGGCCCATGTTCTGACCTATTATACTGTGGATCCAATCCCCTGCTGGTTAGAAATCTCAGGCTCAGGTGTGTCCACAAGCCTGTAAGTCAATAGCAGATCCTGCCTGACTTAGCAGCAGCGGAGAGTTGCAACAGGGCTAACAGCTCGAGTGTATAGAGCTACTGAGCGTGAAATCTTGGGCAGAAATGAACATTAATTATGTTCCTTTCCCTGTATAAACAGACATACGCTCCTTGAAGCAACACAAGCCAAACAGTTCCACGTGATCTGGTCAGTGTTAACCGGAACAATATTTACTATAGATATTGATTACAACTAAAGCCAGAAGAAAGTACCTCAAAACTATCACTGCCTAATGAATTACACATTAGGCAAGGGAAGACAACACAGTTGTCATATTGCTTCCATGCTGCAACATTTGCATTGTCATACTGCAACGTTTTGTCATATTGCTTTCATGACCCATAAAAAGCACAAGAGCACTTGTAAAGTCCTTCATCTACTGAATGATCAAATAAGTGGTGTGTCATTTGTAAAGCTCCAAACATCTCTGTGCAGTTTTTCACCTTTTCTCAGTTGATTTCTCCCTCTGTCTCACACACACAAACACATCATACACCACTTCTTTAAAGAACCCTATGGTCTTTCAGACATTCTCTGTGGATCAGATGGCTTGGTGTAACACGGCCTCTTCTAGCTGGGTTACAGTGAAAACATCTTGTAATAATAGCAGGTGACCACAATTTGGATTAAAGTAACATCATTTTCTAATCCCACTATGAAATGGGGTTATAACTGATCAGCTATAATTGACTAATAATGTTATTTTTTACCCTTTATCTGGTTAAAGCTGCACAATAATCTTGGAAGGAATGTTGTATATGAGTAATCTTCATGGGAAATTAGTACAGACCATGAAATGTGGGCATTATAAAATATAACAGGTAAGAAAAAAGATGTTTGCATCACAAAGTATAACTCTGTGAATTTTGTAACACGACTCCATCTACGAGCAATTTTAATCTGTAGCCAAATAGCTGTAGTTGGTGCTTTAGGTACTGTTTCAGCCTCCTACCTTAGTTATTTATGTCTCTGCTCTCAACAGCTCTTACTGCTAGAAAAAAGTTCTAACATCTAACTTAAACTTTCCTATTCTTTGCTTCAGGCTATTATTCCATGTTTTACCATCTTTTGAGAACAAATAATTCCCTTCCTTCATTTATATTGTTACCTTGAAGTTATTTATAGCCTGTGCCCATGTCCCTTGAGCTCCCTCTGTTATAGACTATAAATATAGCTCCCTTAATCCCTCTTCATATGTTTTATCCTCCAGTATTTGTATGAGATTTGTAATCTTTATATTTTCTCTTCATTTTAAACTTTTTGGACCACAACTACACACAGTATTGCAAATGAGTGGTGAAACGAAAATACTGTATTCATTTTAAATACGATCTCCTTATACCACTATAATTGTAAGCACGTTAGCCAACGTTGAAATGCATAAACTATTGTAATTGCTTTCATCTCTTGATACTTCTAAAACAAGTTGTTTTGAATTTAAAATTTCTAATGTTTTGTCTGAGCTTACTGATTAATCTCACAAAAGATCTAGCAAAAATTATTTTAGCCAAACGAGAGTAATGTATATAATTTAAAAAGAAGAAAGGGAAAGGGATATTCTTTCCCCATATGTTCTCTCAGAAACTATATCCTCTGTTAACAGCAACAGCTGAGCCAATTTTTGTTTAAATTTTAATCTCACAGACATTTAGGGAACAAATCAAGTCTGATGCAAACTGACTTTGTAGGATGCAGTTATGAGCTTTGAATTTTAAATCCAGGCATATTTTGAGACATGAAAGCATAACAAATTCTTTCAAAGGGTTAACAAAATAGGGACCAAAAAAGGGCCCGGATTTCATTGGGGCTGTGACACTTTGTACTCACTGGTTAAGGATCTGTTCCACAGACTTAACTGGACTTTCACAACGCCCTTCACAAGGTGTCTCACAGGAGTTTGTACTGGGCTTTACATGAGGCTGCAAGAATTCTATCACTGATCAGAAACGGTTTTAAAGATAAAAAGCAGAAGAGAAATAAATATTCTTTTTGAATTAGGAGAAAGTTGATAGTGCAGTGAGGTAACAGTAATTGCTCTTTTAATAGAGGTCTGGAAAGAAGAATCATGGAAAAAAGATTGATTGGGTTAAAACTACAGATGAAACAAATCTCTTCAGGATATTTCATGGAAGGCTCTGAGGAATGCCAGAGGTCCTCAAAAACTTTTTTGACTGGGAAGCAAAATAGAAGAGTTCATTCATTTTTTTGGATGTGCACAGTAATTTCTGTTGGGAGGAATGGGTGGAATATACCTTAGAACTGCGTTATTAACCTCAATATAACCTTAAAAACAGATGGCTGTCATTGTAGACAGCACAGTGACAACATGCAGTCATTGTAAATCAAGACTCAAAACTGAGAACAGGAAGTACAGAAAGCAGGATAAAAGTAAGTTTTCATATTCCTCAATGAGGCTTTGTCATCAGGAATATTCCAGTTTGGTTATCCTATCTCAAAGGGAGCCATGTCAGAAACAGGAAAAGGCTAATTGGATTTAAGATGATTAAGAGCTTGGAAAGACTTCCCTAAGAAGAAAGAGTCTGATTTGCACTTCTATGCTTTTTTTTGCATGGAACACATACTATTTATATCTACTTTAGCATCCATCCATCTGTATTGAAAGAGGAAAACCATATTATAAATGAGAATATTTGCATAACTATGGGCCTTCTGGGGAGTGCAAGTAAGGGTTATATAATACCAAAGCAGATTTAGTGAAGAAATGTAAAATTAATCTATAGAGCCTTTCTCTTTTGCAAAAAGCAACTACTGTCTTCTGGGTACACTTTATAATTGCATTCATAATCATGAAGTTCAAACATCTGAAAATTTTATCTAAAAAGAAAGCTGAGTTTTCTTCTCTCCACTGATATTTTAGACAATCAATTTTAATACCGAGTTCTGTCAGCTGGACACCAGACATTATTTCCTGCATAAATGTTACTACACAATATTTCTGCATTTACATTCCGTCCCACCTGTGACACAATCTGTGGCTGTCCCCAGTTCAGGAGCACAGACCTTCATAGCAACAGCAATGAAAACCTCTCTGCTTTCAGATCGTGTACTCTGGGTGTGACTGTGAAGCTCGCAATCATTTTGAAGAGTTCTAATCCAAAAGATGCGTGCATGCAGTGCAGCTGGGCTACGAAGAGCCCAGTGTCAGGCACGAGAATCAAACTGTGCATCAAACTTGAAATTATATTCAGTAAGAAACGAACAGCAAGAACTGCAAAAATATAAGGTCCTTTTGACCTGAGTTTGCTAGCATGTCAGCATCAGTTAGAGATATTGTATGGTTTTGGTTTACATGGGTACCGATATCATATGCTTCTGTAAGTAGCAGCCAGCCAACAGCATCACACGAAGGAAATTTTTCCTCCCATAGCTTGAATTTTACTGATTTGCAGGTTGTCTTGGAAGGGTAAGTGCACACAGGAGCACTCTCAGGTTACAAAAATAAAGGAGGATAGAGGGGATTACAGTGGGAGAATGTCTGGCAAAACATTTTCTCCACGGAGGGAGGATTAAAAAAAGGATGAAGTAGACATTGCATGCAAGAGCCATGCAGGCTTTCCTGGAGCAAACTGTTCACATGGCACCGCACCAGAGCTGATGTGGTTTGGGGGCTACTACAGATGGTTACTGCTTCCATAATATTCCGTTTTGGTGCAGGTTGCTGAGGTCAGCACAGATATCATTTTCTACTTAATTCTGAGCAATGTACACTTGCAGGGTATTTTCCTTTCATACTAACAAATGAAATGTAGAATCATAGAATAGAATCATAGAATATCCCGAGTTGGAAGGGACCCACAAGGATCATTGAGTCCAACTCCTAGGTCCCTAAAGGGCAACCCAAAATCAGACCATGTGCCTGAGAGCGTTGTCCAAACACTTCTTGAACTCTGGCAGGCTTGGTGCCATGGCTGCTTCCCTGGCGAGCTTATTCCAGTGCCCGACCACCCTCTCGGTGAAGAACCTTTTCCTAACACCCAGCCTGACCCTCCCCTGTCACAGCTCCATGCCATTCCCTCGGGTCCTGTCGCTGTCACCAGAGAGCAGAGATCAGCGCCTGCCCCTCCGCTCCCCTCGTGAGGAAGCTGCAGGCCGCCAGGAGGCCTCCCCTCAGTCTGCTCTTCCCTGGGCTGAACAAACCAAGGGACCTCAGCTGCTCCTCATACGTCTCGCTCTCTAGGCCCTTCACCATCTTAGTAGCCCTCCTTTGGACACTTTCCAACAGTTCCATATCTTTCTTATACTTTGGCACCCAAAACTGCACACAGTACTCGAGGTAAATGTGTCCTATAGATGAGGAGAAGTAATTACGGGCTGTTTCACAGGGACGGTATTACCATACATTATACTCAATGGCAAAGTGCTACGTAGTTAACTAGAGTTTAACAAGGTGTTAATTGGGCGTGAAATGTTAGCCCCTGTCCTTTAAACATTGAGAGGAGCGAGGGGCTCATTTTCCGGACACTGAAGACTTCTGAGGCAGCGGTTTCACATGGAAGTATGGCTGAAGTCGAGAGAACCTGTTCTGCCCTCCTTCCTGCCCCCATGGCCCCTCCAGCCCCAAGCATGGCCCTCTCCTTCCCCACAGCCAAGCAGACAGCCAAGCAGACTGCCTAGCTCCTTGTCACTGCCAGAATAAAACCAGCAACAGTATTTCCTCGAGGGAATAACAAAAATGGGTCCTTAAGAACGAGCTCCTGAAATCTTTGGGAATACACGCGTGCTGCTGCAGACCTTCGGACACCTGCAGCTGGAGAATGGCAGACAGCCTCGGAGGCCTACGGGATGCGAGTCCGCCTCCGGTGGGCTGCTAGGTGTGCAGAGCGAGGAAAAGCACTTTGCCTCAGACGCTCATTCGAGCTCACCTAAAATAACCTGTGAAACTGAAGAGTTCCTATTTTTTTTTTTTTTTCGAATCTTAACACAGCCATAAGTCTAAAATGTTCCCTGTGATGGAGGAGGGAGTAAGACTGGTGAAAAGTCTATGTTCATCTTATGTAATTGTATATGCATATCTGTGACAGGAGAGATGTATTCTCTCTTACACAAGGGTTCAGAATTTTAGCCTAAGGGCAATTTTTTCTAAATATTCCCATTTCTAACCATTTATATTCTGAAGAAAATAGGTGTGTCAGTATCAGTATCCTTATTCATTCACAGCATCACTGTTACTTAATCCAGCTACATTAGTATTCCCTGTTTATTTCTTTGCCTATAGCCGTTTTATGTTGTCATTTGTAATTTCCCTTCTTTCCCTACCAAGTTCTCCAGCCGCCCCATTATCACCCTGTATGCACTGGCATG